>CM057227.1:96871817-97471817 GCA_029891385.1 Erythroxylum novogranatense | reverse complement strand
GAGACCCAAGCCCAGTGGTTGCGTGAGGCAGAACAGGAGGCACGGGAGATGCCTTTGGAGAAGCGTGTAAATGTTACCCGACAGTTTGGAGAAACGTAGGACTGACGGGGAGACGCGGTTGAGAAATGAGGAGTCGTTTCTGGAGAAGACGATGGACCAGACACTTCTCACCTAGTTTGTTTTGATGGTTTTAAAATCTTAATTTCTATTAAATGAATTTAATGGAGATTAAATTAATTTATACTCCTAATAAAATTGAAAAGTGTTTTTCCAATTGTTGAATATTATTTTCAAAGGGTAAATTTTATTAGGAACTTTATAAAATTTAGTTTAAATTTTCAAGTGATTGGATTATTAAATTAAATTAATTTATCAAATCAATTCCAAAATTAAGATAATTATTTTCTTAATTTGATTAAGATTAATAATTATCTTGATTCCTATTTAATTTGAAAAAGTAGTTTCTATAATTAAAATTAATTATTTTCAATTAAAAGTTTTCTTTAATCTTTTCTTGCTAAAGAATTCATCAGTTCCCCACTGGAACTGATCTAAAAACTTATGTGTGATAGATAACAACAACAGTTTGTAGGTCTTTTTCCCTGAAGAATAACCATTGAAAATAGATTTGAAAGCCCTAGGAACAAATTTGTCTATATGAGAAAAAGTATTAGAGGCATAGCACAAACAACCAAAGGTCCTCAAAAAATTATAATTGAGTTATATATAGAAAAGAATAGAATAAGGAGACTTGCATTTTAGAATAGGAGTTGGAAGCCTATTTATGATGTAAGTAGCAGTTAAAATGGAATCTCCCCAAAATTGTTTTGGTAAATGGGGCTGAAGCATAAGAGCTCTAGTAGTTTGCAACAAATGCCTATATTTTCATTCAACAACTCCAATTTGTTGTGGAGTATAAGGAGAGGTTTTCTGATGTATAATTCTATAGTTGACAAATATTTCCTGACAACTATGACTCAAGAACTCTATCCCATTATCTGTTCTAACAACCTTGATTGTAGCATGAAATTGGTTTTGGACATGTTTAAGAAATTTCTCTAAGAAGAATGAAGTCTGACTTTTGTGTTTGAGTAGATAAGTCTAGGTTGTTCTAAAAAAATCATCTACTATGATGAGAATATGTTGTACTCCACTAATCGACCCTTATTTATAAGGACCGCAAAGATCCATATGTAACAATTCAAAACATGCAACTGTACTAATACTACTCTTAGGAAAAGGAAATCTGGTTTGTTTTGAAAAATGACATACATCACATGGTTGTTCACACTACAAGAAAATAATTCAATCTGCGATGTTTTATTGATAAAATGTCGCAAATTTGTAACATTTTTTGTGACGTTTTGAATTTTTTTAATTAAAACGTCACGAAATAAAAACTGCGATGTTTTTTTGAATAAAACGTTGCTGTTGTTTCGTTTACTTAATATTTAAAATTTCATTAGGCGCGTTCATTTTCCACTTTCTTCTCTGACATTTCTTCTTCACTAGTTTTTCTTTGGTTTCTTTTTTCTCTGCTTTATATTGTCCACGAATCAGTTCATTACATTCTTTTATTATTCTCTATCGTCTTTGCCCTAGCCTCCCGCTCATAACTCACCACCTCTCCATTGTGCTTTCAATGCTCGCCGATGACTTTTCACCCATTTTCGTCAGATTTTGAGCAATTTCTGTTGAATTTGAGCAACTTCGGACGGATTTTCTTTGCCTATAAACAAAAAGTCCCTAGTGAAGGTGAAATAGATGCCACCTTTTTCATCTTAGCCATTGAGACGTCCAAGCATTCCCCGAATCCACAGACTAGCTCTTCAAAGGGGTTGAAAAGCCTTAAAGACGTCGTCGTTAGCGCAAAGGATCTTCTCACGTGCTCAACACGCCCTGCTGTGAAAGGAAACATCTTCGCACATGCCGTCATGCTCTAGCTCCCGTAAAACCATTTGACAGGATCTTGTTAGCTCATTGGTTCTTTTTGTCATATTCCCTTCCATTTAGTTTCTGGTGTATAGCTAGTGTAGAAGCATTGGTTACATGTTTCCAACTACAGCAAGAAACGACACCCCTGTTTAAACTTATACACTTTCTTCTACTAGGGTTTTATTCACTCAACAGGAAGAGGGTAAATTGAATTGCAATGGGTACAAAGAATGAGTTGAAGGTGGATTTAGGGCACTCTTAGCGTTTGACCCTTATCATTCATTCTCGCCTTTACCATCTTCAAGGTTGCTTTTACACACGCTCTTTATCTTGTGCATATCCAAATTTGAGGTTCTAAGTTTTAAGTTTTATTTAAATGGTTATTGTTACTGGTATTTGATCGGTAATTGGTTGATTGCATTTTAGCTTAAAATAACTGGTTTTGTTGAACATACCACTCTTTTGGTTTGACGCCGAAGAAATTGTTTTCGTTGTTGGTTATAGAGTCTTTGTTCCTTTTTAAAGATATTTTGTTTGTTTTAGATGTATTCTAATTACTGTTATTTGGGTAATCAAATTTGGTTATCTTTTGTAACTCTTGGTCCTAATCAGAATGATGTTGTAGTTGATTAAAGGTGCTTTCTTGGAGAGTTATGTAATAATGCTGATAGCTAAATGAGGCAAGACTTCTGAATTTCGTTTAACTAGAAGCAATGCTTCAGTGAAATAATGATGAGTGGTTATTGGTGTTGAATATTTTTTTAATTTCCATGTATTGGGATATGCCAATAGATAAAGATTTGTACTGAAATTCTTGCTTTTGATGCGTAACACAATCTAAAATCTGGTTTGTTCTAAGCAATGTGCTGCTCGCAAGGTGAGAGACTTCAAACGTATGACTAAAGGTCTTGGTTAGATACTTAGAAAGTTTCTATCAGGACGCAAGACCAGATCCACATGCTTATATTTTAACTTCTTATTCTTGTTCCTTTTGCAATTTGTTAGGGATGAGTTGGTGAATGAATGCCTAAGAAAAGGTACTGAGCTAGTTCAAGCCATTGTAGATCGTCTATTTCACTTACCATCAACTGAAGATATAGATAGTCCAATTGTGAAGCTCCCTCCCCCGACAACGAAATTGCCAAGGGAGAAACATGTACGATGTTCTTTCCACTTTATATAACCATTCTTTAGTTGCGTTGTCAAATTTCCCTTAAATCTGGAGAGTGCAATGTTTTCACTTTTCCCCTGAGATCCATGGTCTTCTTTTGCTACTTTTTGAGCTTTTTCTGTATAGTGAGGGGAGGAGTGGATGGTGTTAATTGCATGCCTCTTCTAGGAAGGATAATTTATGCATCACATATATTTTATTTCTCTCCGCCATTCTCTGAATTAGACATATATGATGCTAGAAGAAAAAGTGTTTTTCTGAATATTTTAGCTTGAAAATCCATTTAACTTCTTATCTTTTGGTTTCAACTTCCAAAGCCCAAACCTCCTACGAAATGGGAACAGTTTGCTAAAGCCAAAGGTATTGATTTAACTATCATGTGCAATGTAGTTGGGCAATATTAAGTATATTGTAGGACATGTCTCATGTTCATTAACCTAGCGTTTGGTTACCGTCTGCGGACGCGAGGACAAAGGACAAGGACATATAAATTTTGTCCGTAGTGGTGTTTGGTTGCCGTCTCGTCCTTAACCCTTCTGTCTTCAATGGACATTGGACAAAAAATTTAGTCCAATCTCAAACCGTGGTACAGAGAGCTTTGTCCTAAGGACAAGAAGGTGAAATGCCCGAAATACCCTGAATTAAACTCCAAAACCCTATCGTTTTGGAGTGGGAAACGAAACTTTTCTCGCAGCACTCCTTCCTTCTTCACCGCTCTTCACAGCTCTCCATCCTTCTTCGCTGGGCTTCGCAGACGTAGCAGGTAATGGTTTGCATGCTTCATCACTCTTCCCTTGTTTGGTTCCGTCGTCGCTGTCCATGTGACTTTTTCTCTCTCCAATGTCTTCCCTGTCTTTCGTGTTTCTCTCCGAAACTCTTCTTTGCTTTGATTATTTCTGAATCAACCAAGATCTTCTTTACTCCAACAATGTCAACCCATTCCGGCCGTCCATATAAGGAACTGGACTGTCTCTGATGTTTTGATTTACTTGGATGCTTTGGTTAGGTTAAGTTTGGTCGAGGCATAGTTTACGGGTTGATTCTCTTTTTCAACCGAAACCAGTCGCATTTACAAATCCTTTCCTGAAATTTGTTTTCCCTTATGTTTCTCTGTTCACTTCTTTTGTTATTGGCATTTGTTCACTGCAATGGTTGTCCGACCGTGACTAATGGGACTGGTTTTCCCTGAATTTTTGCAAATCCTTAAAATGCCTAAAATTTAGGTGGATTAGTTATCTATGTACATTTATGCGGATTATCATGGACTTGCAAATTTCTTCTCCTCAGGGCTTATTTGGTCGAGGTAACATTTGCTGTCAATTGGAGGGACAATCTGATTGCGATTGTTGCTTGGTGAGTTATGTTATGTTGCTATGTATTGGTTGCTCGATGTGTGATAATGCATCCTTTAACTCCAAGATTAAATGTGTTAACTTTCAGCGAATGGTGTGCATTTGTATATATGTCGAAGAATTTCTTCCATGTGCAATCTTTGGAATTATTAGAATACCGGTTTTATTTCTTTGGTGCATAATTGAGTTTGGAGGGAAATTGATGCTCTTTTTGTTGATGTTGTTTTATTAGGATAAGCTAACTACTAGGTTTTAATATTTGTGCTCTTTTGTTGATGTTGTTTTATTAGGATAAGCTAACTACTAGGTTTCTTCATGGCTTCAATAATTGAAGTAATTCTCATTTCTCTTTTATCTTTAGGCAAGTATATATTTTTCCATTTTAACTTTTCCCCTAATGCATTTCTCTCTATACCTATGGTTCATTAAAAAGTTGCCTCTCAATTTAGTTGACAATATATTAATTTATAAGGAGTGTGCTCATGCTGAAAACCTATTATGAAGGAAAAGAGTCATATGATTCATAACCAATTTATACCATTTATGTATGTACTGTATAAATCTATAGTTATTGGTTTTTACTTAATCCTTCTATGTTGAAGTAGTGTAGTAGTCAACTGTGAATTACAACGTATTTCCTTGATCAACTATATATCTTACTTGCACTTGAGTGAACTAATCAATGATCTGAAATTCCCAATTACAGGGTCTGTTTGTTGCAATATTTCTGCCTCAATCTTCTTGCATTCGGGAACTTGAAATTTGAGGACTTCTTCTCAAAGTGGTAAGTCCTTCTTATTCTGACCTTCATATTCAAATATGCTACGCATGCGAACTTAATACATAGCTGAATGTTGTAAGTTCTTTCATTTGCAATTTTCAAGAAGAGTAATTAGAATGTTGGAGTGATCATTGTCTTGTTGCATGATATTAAAAGCTTTGATCATATTGTTGAGTTTTCATTGAGCTTACAAAATATGGATTACATTGTAATGATATTATGATATGAAGTTTCCTATGTAGTTGGGTGATTGAATTACATTGGGAGGTGCTTTATTTGTAGAGGACCAATAAATATATAATATAATGTATTTAATTGACAACAATATCCATAGTTTACATTCTTTGTTAGTCTTGCAACAAAGGTCTTGATGATGGATAGATGAATGAATGTATTGTGTTTTGTTAAACTATATGATTTTGAGGACAAAGTTTGTGTAGTCTTGTGAATGTATAGTTCAAAAACACAGCGGTCTTGTAGTGTAGATAGATTGTGTAGAAGCAAACGACATTGTTGGATGGTTGATTGATAGGCAAGATACTATGTCATAGGATCTGGTTGTAAGGAAAATCCTTCTTGTAGTTTCCTCCAATGTATAAGATTGGTTCGCAAATATCCTTGGTTTGCTTTCTTTCTAAATAGACCATACCAAAGTATCAAAATTCATCTTGGAAAGCAAGTCTCCTTTATTCCTCATCTTTAGACTAGTGATCTAATTAAGGACATTCAATTGCCCATTAGTAGAAGTGTATAGATTGAAAATGCTCAAAAGTTGAATCCATAGGCATGTGGAAAATTTGCATGCAAAGAAAAGGTGGTTTAGGCTTTCATAAAGTTTTAGTTTTGATAAACATAAGAGGATCAGGTATGTATAATTTCAATATACCACATAATGAATAAGTGAGATGGCAAGATATGCAAATCCTAAATTAGTTTATCGAGGAAAGAAGAGATAGTATAGTTCATAATTTCTTAGCAAGTAAGATCTTGTCAACTCTCCTAAATGAGATAATACCCAAATCACCGAGTTGTTTAGCCGAAAATGAACTTTCATCTAATGTTAGGGTTTTTCTTGAAGAGCTACCGCCATGCCAAATAAATTCTCTGAAAGATTTGTATAAGTTACTAAGGATAGAAGTGCAAGTTGTTAGTAAGTTTCCATTTGCATTTAAATGCACTAGCTCCATCTTCGGATATAAATTAGCAAGACATGCATTACTACTTGCGGAAATGATTCATATGATTCATAACCGATTTTACCATTTATATATGTCTTGTGAATCTCAGTTATTGGTTTTACTTCATCCTTCTTTAGCTAACTTTGGCAATTCAAATCTTCTTTGTGTTTGTTGTGTATACATAGCTGAATGTGGTAAGTGCTTAGATTTGCAATTGTATTGAAGTGTAATGAGAATGTATACTGATAAATACAATGGATACATAGCTGAATGGATACATAGCTGAATGTATACATAGCTGAATGGATACATATCTGTCAAGATGGCATGCAATTCTTACTATTCTCTACATATTTACAAATGTAGGTATTGTATACATACATATAAATGTAGTTGATGATCATTATATTCATTTCTCTGCGCAGATAGTTGTTGTTACAAATTTGGGCTGAATGGATCATGATCATATGTTCCAGTGTTTGGCTTTGTTTGAGCTTTGGAATGGGCAATTGAATTTGTTGAGAATGTTAATGTTGTTATGCTTGTATGTATACACAGAACAGCGTCGTAGAAGTGAAAATGCTCGAGGTTCTAGGGCATTAACGATACTAACAGACAAGCCAATATAAATCGGATTTTGCATGAGGGTGATAGGAATAGTCAGTGGGATTTAAGGATGGACAATAATGCATTTACATTGTTATGTCAAATGCTTCAGGGCCATGGTAGGTTGAGGGATAATGGCCATGTGCCCATTGAGGAAAAAGTTTTAATCTTCCTAAGAATATTAGCACAAAACGAATCTAATAGAGTATTACAAGTTTGGTTTATGAGGTCAGGAGAAACAATAAGTAGAGCCTTCCATAGTGTGTTAAGAGCTGTAATCAGGCTTCGACAACTGTTGCTTGTCAAGCCTATACCAATCCCGAGGACCCATGCACCATAGATGGAAATGGTTTAAGGTTAGTTAATTTATGTTTCCACAAAGGCATTGTGTCATTTAACTTTATGACATAATTTAATAAGACTTTTTGGTGTTTGCAATGGAAAACATAGGGTTGCCTGGGTGCTCTAGATGGGACTTATTTAGATATAATAGTACCAAAAGTAGACAAACTCAGATATAGAGGAAGGAAAGGGAGAATATGCACTAATGTTTTAGGAGTGTGTAATAAGGACTTAAACTGTGTTTATGTCCTCATTGGTGGGAGGGGTCACCATGTTCACTGATTCTCCATGATCTTTGTGAGTAGGCCACATGGACTTCAAGTTCCACGGGGTATGTAAGAATGGAATGGTTAGAAATTAGCAATGTATTTTTTGGAATGTTGATTACAGAACCATTAAGTGATTGTGTTTATTGCTTATAGGAAATTACTACTTAGTAGATGCTGGTTATACTAATGGTCCTGGTTTTCTTGCACCTTATAGAGGCACAAGATACCATATTCAAGAGTGGGCAAGAGATGGAAGGGCACCACGGAATCCTCATGAGCTTTATAATAAGAGACACTCATCTGCCAGAAATGTGATTGAACGTGCATTTGACGTACTGAAAAAAAGATAGAAAATCCTTAGAAATCCCTCTTTCTATAATCCGGCCACTCATGTGCACATCATTCTGGCATGCTGCCTTCTGCACAATTTTATTAGGTTGCATATGAGTGTTGATCCACTCGAGCACACTTCTCTTGACGATGAGGATATGCCAATTGGGGAAGATAGAGCGTTGCCTGAATTTCTCGATCGTGTTGAACCAAGTAATGCGTGGACTCAATGGAGAGATGATTTAGCGAACAACATGTTTGCTGAATGGAGAAGAAACCATTAAAGCTGTGAACTTTATATTAGATGGGGTTTGTGTTCATGCTGTTGACTGCGTTTGTTCTTAATAACATGTTTCGTTTACTTAAAAGTTGCCTTATTTCAACCTACACAAATTACATGTTTCGCTTACTTTAGTTCTTGTCATGGTTTGGGGTATGACATTGTATGGGTTAGGTACAATGTCACGGGTTTGATGACGATGAAACAGATACATTCGTTACCTTGTTGTAAGAGGCGGTTGTTGATGGCCGAGAGACCGACAATGGCCAATTTAAGCCTGGGACTTTCCAAGCGATTGCTAGAAAGATGGTTGAGAAGTTTCCTGGGTGTGGAATCGAGAAGAGACATATCCAAAATAAGCATAAAAGGCTTAAGGAAAAATTTCAGCAACAGATGACATGTTGCAATGCAAAGTGGCTTTGGGTGGAGCGAAAGCAAGCAATGCGTCGATGTAGAAAGCAAGCAAGTCATTGACGAATGGATGAGGGTAAGATGTTTGTATACTCATGATGATGATATTATTGGTTATCATGCTAACATTATGTTTATAATTTATGCAGAGCCACCCTAATAGGCACTATACCCCGGGAAGTCGTTTCCATTGTCTAGTAGACTTGAGTCGAGATTTGGGAAGGATAGAGCCACTGGTGCAACATCTCAAGATCCGGAAGATGCTGAGGTTCAGTTTGATGCGGAAGAAAATGAAGGTGGTGAAGCAGAAGCTTCACCCTTTCATGGTTCTCCATTGAGTGAACCAGGACCAGCAGACACTCACACGGCAACAACAACCATCCGTGTTGGTGGGTCCGTCGCCTCTTCTTCCAACGCAGACGGCAACCAACAACCTTCCAAGAAACAGAAGGTGAGGGACAATACACTGTTGGCACACCTTGCTACATCACTTGACCGTCTTCTTCAATCCGATTAACGAAAAGCGGAGCTCATTCGAAGCCATGAATCGAAATCGCAACCTCCCGACAGCAAATTCCCCAGCAACAACATCCCGAGCCTCAAATTCCCCAGCTTGGTGACGAGCTTGAGCGGTTAGGTTTCTCAACTGAAGTCATTGTTACAACAACAATGATCTTCGCGAGAAATGCTCATGCTGGGACTCTTTTCTGGGGGTTAAAAGCAGAACAAAAGAAGGCCTATGTGCGGAGGCTCTTACGTGATCAAGTCTGACTTTATGAGAAATGACCTTATATTTGTATGTTAATTTGTTTCGATTATATGGACATGTATAATGGTTACCATCCGTCAAACTTAACTTATTTGTTTTCGTACATGGTGATGTCTATTGATGAGATGATATAGTTGTGACTATGGTTGTTAGCATTTCTGTCAATGCTCAATGGTTGGGTTTAACATTATTTTAGGGGATACATGTTTCTGTACGTTCATGAATGGTTGTGATATTTTACATTGGCAGGTACATCACTATGGCCAGATACAGCTTTTATGTTGTCTTCGTTGGACGACAAGTGGGAATATTCACTAATTGGGACGACGTGAAATTGCAAACTCAGGGCTTCCTAAACGCTAGATTTAAGGGGTATCGGACCTTGGAAGAAGCGAAAACTGCTTATGCCAGGGATCAACATGTGCGCAGTCGTCCAAACAACCAAATTCAGCCTAACTCCACTGAACCGACCAATGCACCCGCAGCAAACCTGCTCCCACCATCACTGCCAACAACGTCACAACCAATCGCAGTTGTCCCAACCGAACAACCAATCGCAGTTGCAACAATGGAGGAACAACTGGCATGTACTCGTGACTTTTACTAATTGCTATTGGGGTCATTTTGGGATTCATCATTAAGGAGATTCTAGCTAAATTTATGTAAATTATTATGTATTTGAATTTCTTGGTTGTCAAACTTATTTGAACCTATTATGTAATGTTCAGATGTTTTATGTAATTTGTTTGTCCTAACTAACGCTTATTATTATAATCATAATAAGAAGAAGAATCCGAGTAATTTCGTTTAATTACAAACTATTAATAATTAGTTTAATTTTTATAAACTAATACTAACAAATAATAACGTTGCATTACAATTATTAGTAATACTAATAATTATTCTTGTTATTTGATTACATAATTTAGAATAAATCTCACTAATAATAACAATAATTAATCACAATAATAATATTACTTATAATAACATAACTAATTTTGTTTAACAAATATCATACTAAAATTAATAACATTAACAAATAGAAGTCATAATAGGTATAATAATAATAATAATAATAATAATAATAATAATAATAATAATAATAATAATAATAATAATAATAATAATAATTTGATAAATTTGAATAATTATAAATTTTATTACAGCTACAAGTGGGTAATAGCATAATTAAATATTGTAATGTAAATAATTATACAATGATAAAATAATAAATGAATTACATCAACTCTTCTTATTATACTACAAGGGCATTTTTGTCATTAACACTGTTTCTTGTTCTGTCCCTTGCAACCAAACGCATTTCTGTCCTTAGGACAAGGACAATATTTTCTGTCCTGTCCACTGCAACCAAACATCTCACTGTCTTCAGTTCTTGTCCTGTCCCGTCCAACTCTGTCCTGTCTCGTCCTGTCTTTACCTGCTGCAGACACGAACCAAACGCAGGATAAGTGTTTGTACTTGTTGAGCAGAGGACTTTATGTGTATCATTTGTCTAATTTTTGTCTAGAACAATCATGTTTTTAGTCCTTTGACTTGATGCTTTTTCCGTATTGAAGCCTCCAATCATTAATTTAGTTGCTCCACATTAAAACTTTTGTTAACGTTCTTAACAAAATCATATGTAATCACTTTATGAGTTCCTTAGATTTTTATTGATTTAAAACATTCCCGTCGAGCATTCTCAAAATTATATACAATCCTTCACCCTCTACATCTGTGAAGATTAATACCTTAAAAAGTGGCCAAACTCTGATGACTGAAGCCTTCATATTCTCTGGATGTGTCCAAGTGGTTTCCAACGTTGAAGTTGTTTTCCTTTCGGGTTCACCACGATATCTTTTTCCAAGTGCAGGTCAACCATTGCAAAGATCCAAGAGACTAATAAAGAGTGGAAATGAAAATCTTGAACCAGCATATACTGCACCACTCTTAGTAGATTCATGGTGGATTACATGGACATCTCAACCGGAGAATAAGAAATTGTATGGATTAGAAATGATAAGGATTTGTAATTTTTAAAAGAATACCTACCATGTAATTGTTCTCTTATCATATCTATTGATCCTATGAAATATGCAAAATATGTTTAATGCTTCTCAAAAATGTTGATTTTCATAATTATTTTATTTTATTTGCTAATTGTCATCACACTTTATAAGTGTATTATGATATGTTTGCAATTGCAATTAAATAATACATCGTCGATTGTGTATGAAATTACGTAATACATAAATAATTATTAAAATTAATGTTATATTAAAAATTATTAAATAAATAAAATTCATAAATAATATTGAATTGTTATTAAACAAATAAGATTAAAAAAGTGTATTTTAAAAATAATTATTAAAATTAAGAAATTATTAAATTAATATGATTTTCAAAAAATAAAAATACAAATAATAATAAAAACGTCGCGGAAGACATTCTGCAACATTTCCAAAAAAACGTCGTGGATTCCTTCACATAATGTCGCGGATTGTTCAAATTTTTAGTGACGTTTTTATAAATGTCGTGAAATGTTAGTGTTTTTCATGACGTTTTACATAAAACGTCGCATAAACCTTTTGCCTATATCACATTCTGTAACGTTTTTTTGTGATGTTTTTGGATATTCTGTAACATTTTAAAAGCGTTGCAAAATACCTTGTTTTCTTGTAGGTGTCAAATATGAAGATAAGAAGAGAGAAAAATATCTGATTACTCGATTATTGGGATTAGCTCATAAAAGAGCTTAAAATACAATGTTAGACTAAAAGTAAAGTAAAAGTAAAGTAACTATACAGGACACGTTTTATATTTACTAACTAACAACCCGAAATAAATAAACAATGTATAATCAGTAAATCTGTACATCCCCCCCTCAAGTTGGACTTTGATGAAAATCAAGCAAAGCCAACTTGGACAATAAACGGTGAAAGACAGGAGCCGTAAGAGGCTTAGTGAAGAGATCAGCAATCTGCAAAGAAGAAGCCACGTGAATCGGGGAAATGAAACCTAGTTTGTACTGATTCCTCACCACATGACAGTCAATGTCAATGTGTTTAGTGCGCTCATGGAAAACATGGTTACAAGTTATGTGAATAGCAGATTTGCTGTCACAATAAAAAGGAACCGGAAGAGAAACAGAAACCCGTAAATCAGCAAGTAAATAGCTAACCCACTGCAATTCACAAACAGCAGACGCCATTGCTCTATACTCTGCTTCGGCCGAACTGAGAGAAACCGTGATCTGACGCTTTGTCTTCCAAGAAATCGGACAACCACCCAAGAAAATGCAAAAGCCCGTCAAAGACTTCCTAGTCGTAAGACAAGAGGCCCAATCCGCATCCGAATAAACACGCAATGACAGATCCGAATGAGCAGAAAAATGAAGACCCAAAGAAGGATTACCTTTGAGATACTTCAACACATGAATAGCATGATGCAGATGAACCTCTCTCGGATGCTATAGAAACTGACTAAGCTGCTGAACGCAATAGGTAATGTCGGGCCTAGAAAAACCCAAATATAACAAACGGCCAACCAGACGACGATACTCCTGAGGATTCTGCAAAAGAGGACTATGATCATCAAGAAGATTACCACCCTTAGGGAAAGACACAGCCTTAGGTTTAGAACCAAGAAGACCAGCATCAGCTAATAAATCCAGCACATATTTTCTCTGATTGAGATAAATACCAGTCTCATCCAGAATAAGTTCCAAACCCAAGAAATATGTAGCCACACCTAAATCCTTAATGGTAAATTGCGCATGAAGAGCAGACTTGAGACGAACAATAGTTGGAACAGAATCTCCACTAATAAGAAGGTCATCCACATACACCAAAAGCATTAAGAAACAGTTATCATGACAGAAGGTAAAAAAACAATGATCATGCTCACTTTGCTGAAAACCAAAAGCCAAAAGAAAACTAGTAAAAGCAGTGTTCCATTGCCGAGAGGCTTGTTTAAGCCCATATAATGATCGAACAAGTTTACAAACTTGTCCTGGACGCGCCTTAGTGTAGCCTTCAGGTGGAACCATGTAAACATCCTCATCAAGATATCCATGCAGGAACGCATTGTTGATGTCTAATTGATTTAAACTCCAACCCCTAGCTGCTGCAAGAGCCAGAAATACCCGTGCTGTCACCACCTTGGCTACTGGAGAAAAGCTATCATAGTAATCCTCACCATGAACCTGATTAAACCCCTTGGCAACCAAGCGAGCTTTATGCCTATCAATAGTCCCATCTGACCTATATTTCAATTTGAAAACCCATTTGCTGCCAATGGCTTTCTTACCTGAAGGCAACGTAGTGAGGTCCCATGTATGATTATTTTCTAGAGCTTGTAATTCGGACTCCATAGCCTGAACCCAACTTGCATCTTGACTAGCCTCCAGAAAGGTTCTAGGTGTGACTGATGCTGTCACATTGCACAAGAATTCTGCAACATCATCAGAAAGTTTAATGTTCCTGTAAAAAGGAAAAGTGTGAGGCAAATGAGGTGAACTACAAGTCTTGCTGCCATTAGCCACCAACAAACTAGAATGATTAACCACATAATCAGACATCCAAGATGGCAACTTCCTTTCTCTGCCACTTCGCCTCCCTGTAGAAACCGGAGGTATAGGCTGAAGACTACCCGAAGACACATCTGCTATAGAACGTTCGGCATAATCATCATCAGATGCAGACCCCATCCGACTGCCACTAACAATGGATGAAATATGTTGATCTGGAATATCTTCAGTGAATGAATGTAGTGAGGGTATTGGTGTGACAATAGCCTCCTCCAAGTGCTGATCTGCATAAGGAAACAAGTGTTCATGAAAAGTAACATCCCTAGAGATGTGTACCTTTCCTGTTTCAATATCAAAAACTTTATAGCCCTTCCTTCCTGCAACATAACCCAGAAAAACACATTTGTAAGCTCTAGCAGCAAATTTATCTCTATGTGGACTTGTAACCGTGGAATAGCACAAACAGCCGAACACCTTCAGGCTATCAAGATCAGGTGGTTGTCCCAACAGACTTTCATAAGGAGTTTTCCATCGCAGAGTTGCTGTAGGCAAAATGTTAATCAAATATGTAGCATGTAAAATTGCTTCTCCCCAAAACCTGGTGGACATGTGAGCCTGATGTAACAAAGCTCTTGCAACTTGAAGTATATGTCTATGCTTCCTTTCAACCCTACCATTCTGCTGTGGAGAATAGACACAAGTCCTCTGATGAATAATGCCATGAGCACTAAAAACCTGCTGACAACTATAACCAACAAACTCTCCCCCATTATTTGTTCTAACGATTTTAACAGAACCATTATATTGTGTCTTTACCATGGTAAAAAACTTGCTTAAAATAGAGCATGCTTGATCCTTAGTTTGCATAAGAAAAGTCCAAGTAACTCTGCTGCAATCTTCAACTATTGTTAGGAAATAATAAGCCCCTGTTAAAGATGGCTTTCTATATGGACCCCAAACATCTACATGAAGTAATTCAAAGAGCTGACCACTATGACTTTCACTGATAGGAAAATGCAACCGAGAATGTTTGGCCTTTGCACATACATCACAAGCAGTATCAAACTTGAATGAATGTTTATTGAAGAAAGGAAATTTCTTTACAACTTCAAGAGAAGGATGCCCTAAGCGTTTATGCCATAATGCAGCAGTAGCAACATCAGTGCTCAAACAACAAACATCAGTGTTATTTGTAACCTTTTCTAAAAAAACAGAAACATTCTGCACATCATCAGAAAATGACGCAGTAATAAAATAGTAAAGATGACCAACAGACCGTCCCACTGCTAGCACCCTTTTAGATTTCTGGTCCTGTAAAACACAAAAGCGTGGATAGAAAGTAAAGACCCCTTCTTCATGTGTCAAAAATCTGCTCACATATAACAGGTTATACTTGAAACTTGGAACATAGAAAACATGTTTCAAGATAACATCCTTGCTAAGTCTTATATCTCCCATCATACTAACCTTGGTTATAGAACATCTGGCAAACTAACAGTAGAACTTCCCTTTAAAGGAACTAACTTACGGAACAAACAAGCATTCCCAGAAATATGTATACTAGCCCCAGTATCTATTATCCAACAAGAGTTCATCATGCTTGTATTGCCCAATTTCTTGTCAAGGGCAGAAATATTACCTGCAAATTCTGTTGCAAAGTTCACCCTTTCCAAGTTTACCTTCTCCATGTTGTGCAACTGAGGTTTATCTTTCAACAGTTTCGATAACTCCTGTTGAATCATTGCTCGCATACTCATTCCTTCATTATCCTCTTCACTGTCATCAAAAGGAGTATCTGCCAAGTTCACCTGCCCTTGTCCTGTTTTGCCTCCAGACTTCTTTTGCTGTTTCTTAAGATCAACATACCAGTCTAGATAACCATGTAACTTGAAACAACTATCCTTAATATGTCCACTCATTTTACAAAAAGAACATTTTCTATCATCTTTTTCAGCTCTCCATTTTTTTATCATCCTTTTCAGATTTCCATTCCCTTTTCTTACCATTATTTTTCCCTGGATATACTGGCTTTGTCATCCCTGATCCAACCATAAGCACACTCCCTTCTGTAGGCTCACCAAAAGAATCAGAAACTTGCTTTTGTCTTTCGACATTCATCAGCGTAGAATATACTTTATCTATATGTGGATAAGGATCCATCATAAGAATTTGATTCTTAACATGACCGTAAGATTCATTCAATCCCATTAAGAATTGTATGATCTTAGTATTCTCATTGAGCTTCATTACCTTACCCGAAACGTCACAAGTACAGCAGCCGCATATACATTGAGGAACAGGAATAATACACTGCAATTCATCCCACATTTTGCATAAAGTTGTGAAATACATCGAAAGGTTAGAGTTACCTTGCGAAATACTCCCAATCTCCCTCCGGATCTGATATTCTCGCGGTCCTGTGGAATCCCCAAATCGTTTGGCAAGCTTATCCCGTAAATCTTTGGCAGAAGACACGTATAAGAACGCATCGTGAAGATCCTTCGTTAAAGAATTCAAAATCCAAGATTCCACCATGGCGTTGTTGCTCATAACCTCCTCATAATCGTCCGCATCTTCATCCGGAATTTGAATCTTGCCAGTAATATACCCAAGCTTGTGTTTGGCGGCTAGGGCTTTCTTCATAGAAGTGCTTCACGTTCTGTAATTGAAACCATTCAAAGGTGTAGTCACAAGACTCACACCTGGATTGTCAGAATCTTTCTTCAGAGTCATCGCCATCGTCAAGCTGCAGTCAACCACCGGCTTCGAAATCGGTTATCAGTGAGCTCCGCTAGCTCTGATACCATATGAAGATAAGAAGAGAGAAAAAATATCTGATTACTCGATTATTGGGATTAGCTCATAAAAGAGCTTGAAATACAATGTTAGACTAAAAGTAAAGTAAAAGTAAAGTAACTATACAGGACACGTTTTATATTTACTAACTAACAACCCGAAATAAATAAACAATGTATAATCAGTAAATCTGTACATAAAAAAAATTCATGTTATTGAAAGAATTTTGCAACTATTTTAGTACATTAAAAGATGGATGGCCCAATCTTTGATGCAAAAACATCATCAACATCAATATGACATTGTATTGGCTTATTGATACTATTTCCTAAATATGTGATGTAAGATAAAATGGTATTTCTATAAAAAGATGATTTATTAAGAATATAGAGTCCTGCAATTACCTTCTCAACTGTTAAGACCTCATCAATCACAAGATCCTGCAGAACACAAAAAGTTGCATAAAAGATAAATTTGGTAGGAGATTGACAAGCTAGTTTGTTCACTAAAAGCTAATTTGATATCATGAAGAATCTGTGAAGACTAGGGATTTAGTTTTCGGTAAAGTGATTTCGAAATCACTTAAGAATAATGCTTATCATTTACAGAAAGAAAACAGATGGTATATATACCATCAATATCTGTTATACAAAACGACACCAACTATATACACAAAACGCAAAATAGTTAAAACTCTACAGTACAATATAGCAAAAGTCTACACTCTACACTACTCTATGCTGTACAGTATAAATACAAGTTATTCTACAGTTATATTATATATTCCGGCAACTGGCAAGAAATATATGAATATTTTTACATTGCTGGAAATGATTATTAAAGACGCCACTATCAAGATTGTTAATATTAACTCTATCGAACAAATAAACATTGTACGCTTTTGATGACCCAACTAGTTCAGAACTCTTTTGTACTCTTGATCCGGCCTATTTTGGTGCATGAGCACATTCCGTACTATTAGCATGCCTAAAGTGCCAGCAGGGCGTAGCTCAGTTGATTTCGGAGAGACAGATTTGCGACAAGATGCAAAGTTCGAATTCCACGACTTGCAGCCATGCAAGAACACTCTTAATTCCTCAGATTTTGAGGTGCGACTCGCAGAAGTCATGGGTTGTTCACCTCCTCTATATGCGGTACGAAGACTGATTTATATCCTCCCAGTTGTTTCGTAAAGTCGGGATGTATTGGACCCTTTAAGTTAGAGATTCAACCTTTTGCGACAAGCATGCCTGAAGTCATAAATTTTAACGCGGAGCGTTATATCATTTTTCATTCTTACAGAACATGACGAAAGGAAATGAAAAAACAAAAGACGCTGCACCTTGCTGCCATAGTGCAGCAACAAAGTTATCCACGAAAACAAATTTCTTTTGTCGAGGTCTTGCTATCGTGTATGTCTGATTTCTTGTTCGTTGTTTTCGGAGGGAATAAGTTCGTTAAGATCTGTGCTGGAGGATAACTTTTTTGTAAAAAATTTAACCAAGTAGCAAATAACAATATTCATAATAGTTTCAAGTTTTTTCTTGACTCTGAATTGAAAAGCTGATCAGGGGTGCTTAATACCCGAGGGAGCCGAAGAGTAAATGGTATTTACTCGGTTGACTTGGTGTATAATAACACTTTAAAATTTAGGGTTAATTATAAACAAAAATCTCAAATTTAGTCTGTTTTATACTACTAATTTGAACTTTAAAAATTGATGTTAAAATATTTTAACCTTCAAATTTTCACAAAAATAGCACGACTTTAATTTCTATATTAATGTAAATAACATGACGACCCGTGCCACATTAGTATTTTTGTCATGTGTATTTATATCATGTATGAATTTATTATTTAATAACATTGAAAATATCAAACACCCTAGAACGGTTATGAAATAAAACATACGAAAGAGTGAATAATTATTTTAGAGTTTTTTTTATATTTTTAATCTATTAAATCATAAAATTTATATATGGCACAATTGCAATATATAGTAGCTACGTGACAAAATAATAATCTAAACATGACTTGCCACATCATCCACATTAACAGAGAGCTTAAAGTTGAATTATTTTTACTAAAATTGAAAATTGGAGCATTTTAGAAGTAGATTTAAAATTTATTATAGTATTATAAAATTAAATAAAATTTAAATTTTTACATTTAACCCTAAAATTTAAAATGAATGAAAAATTGTCAACCTTGAGCTATAGAATTAATATTATAGAAATATTAGAGTTTTTGTACGATGGATGTTAAGTGCTATTTTGGCGAAATCTCAAGTTTCCAACAGTCAATCCAAATAATTGATTTATGAGCAGTATATTAAGTGTGTATATTCTTTCTATATTACAGACTTAATTATTCAAATAATAAATTAAAAAGTGTTAAATGATTTCAAGTCATCTAGAACTTTATTTTTGTAATGCTAACTATAAATACTTGTATTGGAAGTAATCTAAGCAACTTCCAAAAGACTTCTATTAGATTTATAGGCAACCTTAGAAGACATGGGGAAAAAATGGGACCTTTGTCTTAGATTTTTTAAAGATTTTCTATAGGACATTATCTTAGCTTAGTTTTTGACAGTTTTTTTTATCTTAGCATTAAGGAAGAAGATTTGGAGCAAGGATTAAAGAAGTTAGTGACAATTTCTTAACTCTTTCTTATAATGATCTTTGCTTCTATGATGAGATCTATTTATTTGTGCCTTGTTTTTGTTATGTTTACTAGCTACAAAACTTAACTAGGATTGTTGATTGTAAGGATTCATTCAATTATTTATAAAAAATAATCTCAAACTTTGCTCAATTTTGCAATTATAACTCAAACCTAAAAAATGACAACTAAATTCTTAAGCTTTTATTTTTTCAATTATAGCACGACATTAATGTCTTTTTTAAGTTTGCTGATGTAGCTTGTCATGTGTTCCAAAATTCTTAAACATTTATACATGTCAAACTTAAATAAACTAAATAATTAAGTTTAACTAAACTGCGTAATTTGATTAAGCTATTTGATTAAACATAACAAAATATGTTGCTTTAGGACTAAAATCCCTTAATCAAACTATGAGTCTCGAATTTAACCACAATCCTCATCGTTAAAAATCTCATGTCCCTTACTTCCTTCAACACCAACATGTACCAAAACCCCACCTTCTCCGGCTTATGCTTTCGTCCACCATGCAACAACGAACATCACCCTGTAACAAACCCTCAAAGAAATATCAGTCACACTCTAGTTCTAGAAAAAAAACCCCCTTGCAATTTCCTAGTCTTTGGCCTAGGTCATGATAACTTGATGTGAGCATCTTTGAATCATGATAGAAGAACAATATTTCTCTAAGAAGATAAGAGTTGGATTAATTACATCAAAGAAAAACTCCCAACTTTAGAGTCCTAGCACATGACATATGACACCAAAGTGCACCAAATGGATAAGCTCATAAAAAGAAACGACATAGAGGAATGCAAGGTGGTGACTGATCTGAGGTTCTCAAAGTGCCAATTTGTTGTTCAAGGGCTTCCTATAGAAGTTTATGATACAGATTAGGACTTGATCATGGTTGATGCACCAAAGGGGTATCATGACGAAGTTCCAGGGAGGATGACAACAATATACACGATATGATTAATGGCGAAGAATGGGGAGGAGGGAGAGAGAAATGTCTTTGTGCATGATGTGGACATAGTTGTTGATGACAAGTTTTTAAAGGATTTTATTTATGAAGGGTTCTTGGTTGAACAAGAAGGAAAGTTGTGACACTTCATAGTTCATAGTCAGAGGACTCATATGGGTAGACCTTTTTGTCTTTAGAAATTGAATCTCTTCCTCTTCATGTTTGTTTGTTGGTTCTTATTTCATTCTTCTTTTTTGAATTCTTGCTCTTGTCATATAATCGATGTAATCAGTTAAACTTAATTAATTAGTTTAATTAATTCTGACAAGTATAAGTATTTAGAGTTTCTTAAACATATAGCAAGTCATATCAGCAAACTTAACAAAGGCAAATTGAAGTTCAAGCTATAATTGTAAAATTGAACAAAGTTTGAGATTTTTTATTTAAAACAAAATGTGTAAATATTTATAAATTATAAAATTACATTAAGTTATTCTAATCATTAAAAGATGTTCATCATACTATAATGTTTCAAAACATTATAGTAGTATCATTTACATAAAGAAACATAAATTAGTTATAAGTAATATGATCATTCCACATTTGTGTAACAATTTTATCCAACTTCTGAGATATATTTAGAAGTCGTGATATTGTAATCCACTTGATATGCCTATATTAGTTGACTAGTGCCCTAACGACTACTAAGTATAATGTCTTTGATGCATATATATACTAGCCAACCATTACTTTGTAAATAGTCATTGTATTGTCTAATTCTTGGCTTTAACAATTAGGAAGATGATACAATCATATTTTATATATGTTTAGAACTTTATATTTAGCATCTAGCATGTGTTTTATGGATATTTATGGCCTTTTCATCACGTTTTATAATTATTAGAGCTTTAGACACATAAAATACAAAAAAATCCTTAATAGGTTGAAATTAACACTGTTTTTCAATTTCTGGCAGATTTGACCTTTGGATCTTTGGATATTTTTATCTTGGGATCGGGTTATTAGAAAATTCTAAGATTTGCCAGTGACATAAACAAGTCCACAAGAGGAAGCAAGAAGACGGCTGAAGCATGCATAAAGAAAAGTCGCAGAACGCAAATGAGTGAAATCAGCTGGAGGCATTAAAGCCAAGAGGGGCGTGACCAAGGAGCTGAGGAGAAAGAAATTAAATCAAGAGGATAAAAACAAGAGAGGCAGCTTGTGTGGAGGCTGGGAATTAAATAGAGAAAGACACAACAATCACGCAAGACACAAGCCAAGAGGATTTAATTCCAAGGAGTGACGCAAATCAAGAGTGGCGTGAAGGAGAAATGACAAGGAGAGGTAGAGCACAGCAAAACTATTGGAGTATCACGCACAAGGCCGAAAAATAAGGAGGCAATAGGCATGGGTGTGACATAGACAATGTCAGCGCAATAAAATAAAGAAGAGATCAAAACAAAGAATGCAAACAACAAGCATGGGGAAGCAATAGTAAGGAGAAGAATCGATTTATTATTGACAATCACGAGAGTGTGAGGGGCGGCAACTTTGAGGAGAGGAAGAGCTAGAGATTTTTTATAACAAAAGGACAAGTGGATGGCAGCTACAAGAGAAGATAGGGTGGACAATGCAACAGCTGGAGAGGAGCAAGTTTTAACATGATGTAGACCTTTATTGGTCTTATCATGCTACAGCAACAAGGAATTAACGCACATAATAAAAGAGGTGGCAGCTCTCAACTTTAGAAGACCAAGCACTCTCCAGAAGACTAACTCTCTACCCACTCAAAAAGCATCAACGTATATAACTCATCAAGGGAAAGCAAAAGAGCCCCACCCAAGCATCAACGAATTTTTCATTGGTTTTACACCAAAGCTCTTTCCACGAAGCATCAAGGCACTGGGTTGGAGAAGCTAGCGCGTACGCTGGAAAAATAAAATAAATTGAAGAACAACCACCATTTGTTCTTCCATTTGTTCTTCTACTCATTTCATATTTATCATGCTTGTTTTTATTATTTTCATTGTTTCTACTGTTATTATGAGTAACTAATCCTTTCATTCTAGGATTTTAACGGAACCCTTGATGTAATCTCGGTTAATTGGTATTTTTTACGTGTAATCTCTTATGCCCGGTTTTGCTTAAAGGCTTGATTATTGCAATTTGTTCTTAATGCTTTTCATAATTTGATCACCTATGAAATTGATTTTCTTAATCTTTGTGTAATGTAACAGGGAGCAATAGATTTGGAAGAAAATTGCAATAACTTAGGATCACTTTCGTAGTGATTTGTGTCTAGGATCGGGAGATACCTATCCACCCTAAGTAACCACATTAAGATTGATTCGATAAAGCTATCATCGAATTATCACAATTTACCATAGAAATATAAGAAATTGGTTCGATGATTAAGATTACTAATGATCCGGGAGGGCTTAGTAATTAATTCTGAATCTTAGGTTATCAAACCCGGTATATAAATTAAATCGAGAAAATTTCGACACCGAGGTAAAATCAAGGGGGAAGTTAAATTCCTAGATTTTTATTACATTGATATTTCTTATATTTTTATCTTGCGTTAATTCTCGTTTTTATTTCATTTCTCAAACCACAATCAATCAATCTTTTCTTTAATATTTATGTTATTAGATTAAATTAGAAGTTATTCCAAGTATTACATTTTAACTAATTTGGTCTCCGTGGGATCGATATTTTTACTACTTGACGATAGAAACGTGCACTTGCGTTCATCACCGACAAGTTTTTGGCGCCGTTGCCGGGGATTAATTTTTAGTTTTAATATTGATACTTGTTTTGATTTTTGATTTAAGTATACTTACGTGTCTCATTTTGTTTTTATTGGCTAGGTGATCTGCATGCTCACCCGCTCTAAACCGATCTAACCTATACGTGATCCTGAAATAGAGAGAACGTGTAAAGCGAATTGGAGAAGAGTTCGAGAACAAAGAGCAGCGGCAGCCGACATGGCAAATAATAACGAGACACCCGAAGAAACGGCCGAACGACTTCGAAATGAAGAAATACGGAGACAAGTTCGAGAGGAGATGGAAGCCGAGCAAAGAGAATTGGAACGAGCACGAAGTTGCTTAAATTTCCATACACCTACTTTTGATGAGAGGACGAGTATAGCTCACACTCGGATTCCAGCCACTCAAACTTTCAAAATCGACGAAGCAGTCCTGAATTACTTGAGGGACAAACCTTTCACCAGAGTGGCATCCGATTGTCCCATCACGCACCTAAAAAAATTTCTCGAAATTGTCGATAGCTATCAAGTAGCAAATGTGTCAAATGAGCAAATGCGACTAAGGCTCTTTCCATTTTCTCTTGCAGGTGCAGCCAAAGAATGGATGTGGGATGCAAACCCAAAGGGTTCGTTGACGACGTGGGGTGAATTAAAGGACAAATTCATGAGAAAGTACTTCTCACCAGCAAAGACTCACAAGCTCAAAATGGAGATTATCAACTTCAAACAATCCGAGATGGAGTCATTAGCTGAAGCCTTTGAACGATTCAAAGAACTCCAAAGGAAGTGCCCACATCACGGGATTCCTCCATCATCTCTAGTTTCTCATTTATATCATGGGTTGACTCTCGCTACAACAAGTCAATTAGATACAATTGCTGGAGGTACGTTCTTAGAACTCAATCCCGATGACGCTATATCGTTAGTAGAAAATGTTACTGCTAACAACTGTAGGGCCCATGAAAGAGGAGGATCTCAACCTACGCGGAAAGCCCCAAGTATGTATGAAATCAATCCCTTAGAATTGATGGATGCCAAGATCTCGAACATGTGCAAAAAAATCACATACACTGTTTTGGAGCAACTTAAACCCATAACACAACAGGTAAAAGCCGTTGCATTTACTTGTGATTATTGTGGTGAAAGCCATCATTATGAACAGTGTCCAAACATCGAGCCACCGACTGAAACGGTAAATTATTTCAGGAATCAAAGAGCTCCATATAATCAAAATGCAAACAACTACAATTCGGGAGCAAGAAATTACCCTCCAAGGCAAAATCACCCACCGGGATTTCAACCACAACAACAAAATTGGCAATATCAAAACCAACCTCAAGGACAACCTCCAAATACATCCAACCAAGCATCATTGGAGAGTATATTGGGGAAGTTCATGGAGCAAAGTGGTCAGAGAATGGTCAAACTTGAAGAATCAACACGGAACTTGCAAACTCAAATGGGACAAGTGATTGAAGCTTTAAAAAGTCGTCCTCAAGGAACATTGCCAAGTGACACCGTAAATCCTCGGAAGGAACAACTTCATGCCATCGTTCTTCGGAATGGCAAAGAGGTGGATACAACACCAACTCCCAAAGGGAAAGAGGTATGTATAAATTCTGAAAATTCTAAAATTTTGCGAGATGATGTTGTTATTGATGTTGATAGATCCATGGAAAAAGAGGAGGAAGAAAAACCAAGGGAAGACAAGGAAAAACAACCGAGGGAGAGACCATATCCACCACCACCATTTCCTCAAAGGCTAGCAAAGCAAAAACATGAAAAAGAGTTTGAAAATTTTATGGATGTTTTTAAGAAACTAACAATTAACATTCCCTTTGCTGAAGCTTTAGAAAATATGCCAAGCTATGCCAAATTTATGAAGGATGTTCTATCAAAAAAGAGAAGGCTTGGAGATCATGAAACGGTAGCCTTGACGGAAGAATGTAGTGCGATACTACAAAAGAAGCTCCCACCAAAACTCAAGGATCCTGGAAGTTTTACAATTCCATATGTAATTGGCACACAAATTTTCGGTAAGGCTCTTTGTGATCTTGGTGCTTCCATTAATTTAATGCCCATCTCATTTTCAAAATTAGGCATGGAGATGTAATTAAACCAACTTCGGTGAGACTACAATTGGCCAATCGTTCCATTATCCATCCATGGGGAATTCTTGAAGATGTGCTAGTCAAGGTAGATAAGTTCATTTTTCCAGCAGATTTTATAGTCTGTGACATTGAAGAAGATGCAGAGGTACTTATCATTTTAGGACGACCGTTCCTAGCCACAGGTAGAGTTCTCATCGATGTTGAAAAAGGAGAACTTACCATGAGAGTAAATGGAGAGGAGGTAACCTTTAGCATTTTTTCTTCAATGAAATTTCCAAATGAAAAATGTTATGCAATTTCTTCAACCAGGGCAATTTTAAATGACTCAACTATTAATGCTCTAACCAATGATCCTTTGACGGCTACTTTAACAACACTTAATGAGTTTGATGAAGAAGAAATTCTCAAATACATTAACTTGTTAGATGCAGGTTCATCTCTAAGATCATATAGACAAGTTATAGAGCCATTGAACAATTCCAAGGATGAAGTAGCAAAACCTTCAATCGAAGTACCTCCGGAGTTAGAACTTAAGCAACTTCCTCATCACTTGAAGTATGCTTACTTAGGTGAGAACTCCACCCTTCCTGTTATTGTTTCCACAGAACTAACTAATGTGCAGGAAGAGAAGCTACTTCGTGTTTTGAAAGGACACAAAAGAGCAATCGGTTGGACCATAGCCGATATCAAGGGAATAAGCCCACTTTTCTGTCAACACAAGATCATACTAGAAGAAGAGTTCAAGCCTAGTGTACAACCACAAATGCGATTGAACCCGAATATGAAGGAAGTGGTGAAGAAGGAAATCGTGAAGTGGCTTGATGCTGGTATTATTTACCCTATATCGGATAGTTCTTGGGTAAGTCCGGTGCAATGTATACCCAAAAAGGGAGGAATGACGATGGTGACAAACGAGAAGAACGAACTCATTCCAACGAGAACTGTTATCGGATGGAGGATTTGCATGGACTACCGAAAGTTGAACAAAGCAACAAAGAAAGATCACTTTCCACTACCCTTCATTGATCAAATGCTTGATCGATTGGCTGGTAAGGTATATTATTGCTTTTTGGATGGCTATGCAGGTTATAATCAAGTCCCAATTGCAGTGGAAGATCAAGAGAAAACCACATTTACATGCCCTTATGGCACTTTCGCTTTCCGACGAATGCCATTTGGACTATGTAACGCACCAGCCATATTTCAAAGATGTATGATGGCTATCTTTACAAACATGGTTGAGAACGGGTTAGAAGTGTTTATGGATGATTTTTCAGTCCATGGAGATTCATTCGATATGTGCTTAGAAAATTTATCCAAAGTTCTAGAAAGATGTGAAGAGACCAATCTTGTGTTCAATTGGGAGAAATGTCATTTCATGGTACAAGAAGGTATTGTTTTTGGACACAAGGTTTCTAGTAAAGGGATGGAGGTAGACCGAGCAAAAATCGAGACAATTGAGAAGCTACCACCACCCACCTCAGTCAAGGGAATCTGAAGCTTCCTCGGACATGTCAGGTTTTATAGGCGTTTCATAAAAGATTTTTCTAAAATCTCGAAACCTTTGTGCAATTTGCTTGAAAAGGATATCCCATTTAAGTTTGATGAAAATTGCATGCTTGCTTTTCAGGTACTAAAGGAGAAGTTGGTGTCTTCACCAATTATTGTTGCACCTGATTGGAGCCGCCCTTTCGACCTTATGTGCGATGCAAGCGATTATGCAGTGGGTGTCGTTTTAGGACAACGGTACAACAAGGCTTTTCACTCTATCTATTATGCTAGTAAAACTCTTAATGATGCTCAATTGAATTATACCACAACTGAAAAAGAGTTATTAGCTGTTGTTTATGCATTTGAGAAATTTCGATCTTACCTTGTTGATGCGAAAGTGAAAGTTTTACAGATCATTCAGCCATCAAATACTTGATTGAAAAGAAGGATGCTAAACCGAGACTTATTCGATGGGTCTTACTCCTCCAAGAGTTCGACCTAGAGATAGTAGATAGGAAGGGAACCGAAAATCAAGTGGCCGATCACTTATCAAGAATGGAGAACGCGGAAAGCTCTTCACCAAAAGCTGTGCAAATCAACGAGTCTTTTCCTGATGAAAGACTCTTCATGGTGAATGACAAACAAATCCCTTGGTATGCTGATTTCATTAATTATTTGGTATGTAAACAATTACCTCCTGATTTTACATATCAACAAAAGAAAAAATTCATGCACGATGTTAAAGCATATTTTTGGGACGAACCATATCTCTACAAGTTGGGTAAGGATAACGTATTGAGAAGATGCGTTCCTTTCGAGGAACAACAGAACATTATTTATCATTGTCATTCTTCTCCATACGGTGGTCACTTCAACGGTGAGTGGACAGCAGCCAAAATCCTCCAATTCGGATTCTTTTGGCCAACACTTTTTGCAGATGCTCATAACTATGTAAGAAGTTGTGATGCATGCCAACGAGTCAGCAAGATCACGAAGAAAGATGAGTTACCTTTGACTAATGTTCTTGAGGTTGAATTATTTGATGTATGGGGAATTGATTTTATGGGTCCTTTTCCAGCTTTAAATAGAAATATTTATATACTTGTAGCAGTTAACTATGTTTCAAAGTGGGTAGAAGCAATTGCTTCTCCAACTACTGATGCAGGTGTTGTTACGAGATTTCTCAAGAAGAACATTTTCACAAGGTTCGGAACTCCGAGAGCCATCATCAGTGATCGAGGGACACATTTTTGCAACAAACAATTTGCCAATCTCGTTGCCAAGTACGGAGTCCGACACAAGGTGGCACTCGCTTATCATCCACAAGCAAATGGCCAAGTCGAGGTTTCAAATAGGCAATTGAAGCAAATTCTCAAAAAGACCGTTGATGCCTCACCAAAAACATGGTCAATTAAGTTAGATGATAGCTTATGGGCTTTCCGAACGGCATACAAAACTCCGATAGGGTGTTCGCCTTATCAATTAGTATTCGGAAAGGCTTGCCGTCTCCCGGTAGAGCTGGAACATAAAGCATTTTGGGCCACAAAGAAATTGAATCTCGACCCAACTCTAGCCGGTGAACAACGTCTTCTTCAACTAGAGCAAATTAAAGAATTTCGTCTCAATGCATATGAGAATGCACGAATTTACAAGGAAAAGACGAAGAAATGGCACGACCGACACTTAAGGGAGAAAAACTTCAAACCGGGCTAACTCGTGTTGCTCTACAACTCTAGACTCAATCTCTTTCCGGGAAAATTGAAGTCTCGATGATTCGGACCGTTTCAAGTATTGGAAGTTTTCCCCCACGGAGCCATTGATTTTTACCCCTTAATTCTAGACATTCATTTAAAGTGAAAGGACAACGCTTAAAGCTATATCTCGGAGGCGAAGTTGATAAGGAGACGGCAACCATTCAGCTCATTGAGGCCTGAAGAAGCAAAAAGCTTCTAGCCAAAGACATTAAAGAAAAGCGCTTCTTGGGAGGCAACCCAAGGTTTGTTTTCATTTTGTTCTTCGAAATTTAATTTTTAGTTGTTCATAATTCTGTCAGGTTCCTGTTTTTAGTCATTTTCTTTTTGAATTTTCTTCCAATATTTTGTGTTGTTGTCGGATGTCACTTGGTCGCAAGGTTTTTATTGTTTTGCAGGATAGTATGGTCGCATAACCTCGCAGCTCCACCATCACCTTAGCGCGTCACTTAGAGAAGCTCCTTCTTACCCTTTACTTTTTACTATTCTTGTCTTTCATTTGCTCACATTGAGGACAATGTTTCGTCTAAAGTATGGGGGAAGGGTTTAGGTTAAATTTTGCATGAAATCTTCAAATTTCAGTGGGTGAATGGTTCAGATTTTTCTTGGTTTTTGAGCTTCAAAGTGCCTCACCTTTGCTCTTGCTTGAACTTGAAGATTTTCACTTGTACTTGCATGTTTTATTTCAAAAACCTATAAAAAAATTTGGTAAAAAAAAATTGGTCTTTGTGCTTTTGAAAAAATAAATAAATAAATAAAAACAAAGATTTTCCGTTCTTGCATGCTTTTTCACCTTAAGTGTTTAGTTTTCTCTTTTGATCTCCTAATGATTGATAAGAATATGAGTATTATAGGTGAGAGTTAATCTGTGATTTTTTAATCATAAACTTGATGAATGTGTTTTTATGTGAGTTTTAAGCTTGATAGCTTTTGGATTAATTTTGAAACTACATTGTGTTAACTTAATAGACGATTGTCTCATGTGAGCTTTTGAACCTTCAACGCAATTCTTTGATGTGTGTTCATTCAATACTTTGTATCTCTAGAACTTGCTTTATATCTTGTTGAGACTACACTTTTACATGCATGCGTGAAGATGATAAAGGCACTTAGGATTTTAACCACTTACCAAAAAGTCAACCCAAAGCATGTTATCCACTAGTGAGCCCATTTGAGCTTATTATCTGTTCTTTGCTTCACCATGTTTAACTTAACCTTTTCTTAATTGATATATCTTTTTAACCTTTATCATGGTTAGTAGAGCATGTTTGTTAAGTTAAATTTGTGAAGGTTGCGCATATAGGAATATCAGTGGTATATGACTTGTACTGTACTTGTTGTCAATGGGGAAGGAATCGAAAAAAAAAGAAGTTTGAGGCCAAGAAGAGAAAAGAAAGAAAAGCATTCTCCATGTGCTTGATTGATAAATGTTTGGGTATGAAAAAAAAAGATGTGCTTAATTGTTTGATGATATGTAGGATGCGCACATATGTGTTATTGATTACCTGTTATGCTCTAGTCACTCTGATACTTAGCCTTTTCTTACCTTTCTTTTACCTTACCCCTAACCCAACCAAATTACATCCTTATTTAAGACCTTTTGATTTATGTTGTGCATGTAATACTTAGTAGTGTATTCAAGATTGAAGAGCAAGCCTATGGTAGAGCATTGCATTGTTTGAATTTATGAGAGTTAAAACACATTTGAGCCATAAACATTTGAGTGTTGGAGAGTATGATAATGAGAGGACCTATTATTTTGACATGGTGTAGATTTCCTCTAAGTCTATTACTCTATCTTGCTTGGCTTTTACATTTAAAGTGAGTTCATTATTTTTATGGATTAAATGTCGTGGGTTACTTCTTGTTTATAATTCTTGTATGTCTTTGAAGTTGTTGGGTTGACACTTAAGAAAATGTCCCCTGCATTTGCATATTTATTTCTTTTTGTTTTTGTGCTTTCAAAATTTATGTTTTAAGCTTACTCGAGGACGAGCAAGAGCTAAGTGTGGGGGAATTTGATACAATCATATTTTATATATGTTTAGAACTTTATATTTAGCATCTAGCATGTGTTTTATGGATATTTATGGCCTTTTCATCATGTTTTATAATTATTAGAGCTTTAGACACATAAAATACAAAAAATCCTTAATAAGTTGAAATTAACACTGTTTTTCAATTTCTGGCAGATTTGACCTTTGGATCTTTGGATATTTTTATCTTGGGATCAGGTTATTAGAAAATTCTAAGATTTGGCAGTGACATAAACAAGTCCACAAGAGGAAGCAAGAAGACGGCTGAAGCATGCATAAAGAAAAGTCGCAGAACGCAAATGAGTGAAATCAACTGGAGGCATTAAAGCCAAGAGGGGCGTGACCAAGGAGTTGAGGAGAAAGAAATTAAATCAAGAGGATAAAAACAAGAGAGGCAGCTTGTGTGGAGGCTGGGAATTAAATAGAGAAAGACACAACAATCACGCAAGACACAAGCCAAGAGGATTTAATTCCAAGGAGTGACTCAAATCAAGAGTGGCGTGAAGGAGAAATGACAAGGAGAGGTAGAGCACAGAAAACTATTGGAGTATCACGCCAAGGCGAAAAATAAGGAGGCAATAGGCATGGGCGTGACATAGACGGTGTCGTATGATAAAATAAAGAAGGGATCAAAACAGAGAATGCAAACGACAAGCATGGGGAAGCAATAGTAAGGAGAAGAATCGATTTAGTATTGACAATCACGAGAGTGTGAGGGGTGGCAACTTTGAGGAGAGGAAGAGCTAGAGATTTTTTATAACAAAAGGACAAGTGGATGGCAGCTACAAGAGAAGATAAGATGGACAACGCAACAGCTGGGGAGGAGCAAGTTTTAAGATGATGTAGACCTTTATTGGTCTTATCATGCTACAGTAGCAAGGAATTAACGCACATAATAAAAGAGGTGGCAGCTCTCAACTTTAGAAGACCAAGCACTCTCCGAAGACTAACTCTACCCACTCAAAAGCATCAACGATATAACTCATCAAGGGAAAGCAAAAGAGCCCCACCCAAGCATCAACGAATTTTTCATTGGTTTTACACCAAAGCTCTTTCCACGAAGCATCAAGGCACTGGGTTGGAGAAGCAAGCGCGTACGCTGGAAAAATAAAATAAATTGAAGAACAACCACCATTTGTTCTTCCATTTTTCTTCTACTCATTTCATATTTATCATGCTTGTTTTTATTATTTTCATTGCTGCTACTGTTATTATGAGTAACTAATCCTTTCATTCTAGGATTTTAACGGAACCCTTGATGTAATCTCGGTTAATTGGTATTTTCTACGTAATCTCTTATGCTCATTTTTACTTAAAGGCTTGATTATTGTAATTTGTTCTTAATGCTTTTCATAATTTGATCACCTATGAAATTGATTTTCTTAATCTTTGTGTAACGTAACAGGGAGCAATAGATTTGGAAGAAAATTGCAATAACTTAGGATCACTTTTGTAGTGATTTGTGTCTAGGATCGGGAGATACCTATCCACCCTAAGTAACCACATTAAGATTGATTCGATAAAGCTATCATCGAATTATCACAATTTACCATAGAAATATACGAAATTGGTTCGATGATTAGGATTACTAATGATCCGGGAGGGCTTAGTAATTAATTCTGAATCTTAGGTTATCAAACCCGGTATATGAATTAATTCGAGAAAATTTCGACACCGAGGTAAAATCAAGGGGAAGTTAAATTCCTAGATTTTTATTACATTGATATTTCTTATATTTTTATCTTGCGTTAATTCTCGTTTTTATTTCATTTCTCAAACCACAATCAATCAATCTTTTCTTTAATATTTATGTTATTAGCTTAAATTAGAAGTTATTCCAAGTATTACATTTTAACTAATTTGGTCTCCGTGGGATCGATATTTTTACTACTTGACGATAGAAACGTGCACTTGCGTTCATCACTGATAGAAGAGTCTTAAAATACTGCAAGGTGTTTTTCATTGATTTTGCATCAAGAAGCATTTGTATATAATTTATAGATATTTCTAAATGTTTTTAAATCATTTGAGTATTGTTATCTCTTAATCTATATTTACATTTATTAGTAAGTATCGATTAGTAAGCTTATATTGAAACCTTAAGGTTTTGGAGTTTATTTTTTCTTTGTTTATGAAAGAGTTTGTGTGATTGGAAGAGAAGTGTGGATTGTTGAAAAGTCTAGAATGAACAGTGTATATTGATGCATTTATACTCCCACCTATTGTGGCTTTTAGATTCGATTGTTGTATATTTTTCGTTGGATTTTACTTGATTTGTTTCAAGTTATATTATATAACCCTTTGATATTGGATGAACATTTAAATTAGGGTTAATTACTAAAAAAACTTAAACTTTCGTCAAATTTTCAATTATAGCTTAAACTTTGAAAACTAACAACAAAATACCCAAATTTTCATTTTTTAATTCTAGCCTATACTTCAAAAAGTAGCAATAAAATGCTCAAACTTTCAATTTTTTAAATTCTAGTCCGACGTTAGTGTTTCTGTTAAGTTTGCTAACGTGACTTATTACGTGTTTTAGAAATCTTAACTGTTAATACACATCAGCCAAAATTAACAAAACAAACAAAGATTAATGAAATGACGTCGTTTAATCACATAATTAAAACAACGACGTTATTTAAAAATGACCTAAATCAGATTACGTAATCCTAACGACCTTACGTTTTAATTTTAGTTTTTTTCTTTCGTTTTCAGTTTGTTCTATCGAAGCTCTTAACCTTTGATTTTCATATCACGCTACCTCGATACCCTTACACTAAGGGCATTAGAAGAACGAATGAAAGAAGAAGAGCTTACTGCCGCATTACGCTATAATGCGAGAGTAGGTTGGGGCATTAGAAAAACAAAAAGAAAACAAATGACTGAGGCCATCGGGAAAACAACAGATAACGTCGAATTAGAATTGAAGAAAATTAAATGTTTGAACATTTTATTGTCATTTTTTAAAGTTTAGGATATAATTAAAAAATGAAAGTTTAGGTATTTTATTGTTACTTTTTAATGTTTAGGCAGTACTTAAAATTGACAAAAGTTTGAGATTTTTTTGGTAATTAACCCTTTGAATTATAATCATGATGATTCCTCATCCTCAAACTCCGCGCCTCGATGAGATTTATACTGAGTGTTGTTGTCTATGATGATTTTTCATGATTAAATTCTTAGTTAATATATTTCTAAAAATAGAAAAAGGCTAAGAATATATGAAATATATATAATATAATTTTGATTGTTTTAAATTATTGGCATTCACAATTATAACATGTATTTCTAAAATAGACAAAAGGTTAAGAATATATGAAATATATAAAAGATAATTTTGATTGTTTTTAAATTATTAGCATTCCACATTTATAATATGTAATAATCATAATTCTCTTGTGTTAAAAGAAATTATAGTTTAAAAATTATTTTAACATGGCATACAAAGATGATTTATAGAGGTTAATATATTGACTATGACAATTTATATCGATTTGTATCTGTTGATTTATATCAATTAATATCTAACTTATAAAACACCATATATATTGTTAACCTTATACAACAACATACTAAAACTAGGAATATATTGGTATTTTTAATGTTTGAAGAAATAATCGTAACTCTCTTAAATTTGAAAAATAATTTTAAATTATCAAGAAAATTTTAGTTTTCAAATTTTCAAAAGAAAATTCCTTATATTTTATTTAAAAAACAATGACTAAACACGTATAACATGAACATCATATATAAAACAACCAAATATTACCAATACAAAACTATACTTCAATTTGAAATTAAACTCAAACTAATTAAATTCAATATAAACTAATAATTTATTGTAATATCTTAAATTATTAATTCAAATCAATTTTAATTAATTTAGATCATGTTTAAAAGTTGAGTTAAATGTATTCGATTAGTTTACATGTGTTATTCATGTTAAGTTGGGTTAAATCACAATATCAATAATATTAAATTTTTTGTTATTATTTTTAATAAAAGTTAAAGAAAAATAAAATTATAAAATATAATTTTGAAAATATTAAAAATTTTAAAATTAATTAAAACGTGTAAAATATCTTTCTTTTATTTATATATTTATTTAAAATCTGGATTTTAAATGATGATTACTTTTATTTTAATAATTTAAAGATAAAAATTGAGAATAGAAATATAATAATTATAATTTATTAAATTTTATTAAATAATTTAATAAAAATAATGTTTGCGTAATATTCTGTACATGTGAGCATTTACTAATGTGAAATTGTGAACTCAAAAAGGAATACATGTGTGTGTGTATATATATAGATACGAAGTAGCTGCTTACCCCTAAGCTTTAAGATTCATATCTCACATTGCCAAGCTGCCACGTGTTTTGGAGTTAACACTAAAATGTAATCAAATTAAAACTAAAGTGCCTATATTTTGTTGTCGTTTTACATAACCAGACCCCACAAACGACTGGGAGTAAGCAAAAGTCTCGATTAATTGACAACTAAAACTTACAAACCACAAACTTTATTTTATTAAAAGCCATTATGAAATACACGTCCTTAAGTTATTTATTACACACTCACAATAACAATGGACAAGGCAGTTCAACGTAAGTGAAGATGGTCCCCCAACCTCATCCCCACTCTTCTTTTTCTAATTGCCCTCCAAATCTCCAAGTCTCCGAAGAACTTGAGCAATAGTTGGGCGTTCCTCTGTGTTGTCGCTCACGCAATCCAATCCCAGCAATGTTATTGCCCTGGCAGCTTGCCTGCAGCATCCCTTTTTTATCAGTTTTTGATCGACTGCAAGCTTTCTTTCTGAATCGTAGCTTGATCTTGCCCAATCCCCGATATGGTTCGACGCAACACTTCCTGGCACTGTTACTTTCTCTTCTTTCATAATTAGCTGTTCTTGAAAGTTTTCCCTCCAAGGATGGAAGAAAGCTCCTCCAGCTAACAGCCTGTTGAGGAACAAAGTTGGTTGAAACCTTCTGTCAAACACCTTATGCACTATTCATGTGCACTGTTCACACAAGAGGAAATCTGCTGCACTGCACTTCTTGAACTCCTTCTCTGTTCTTGATTTTGTACTCTGTCTTCAATGCTGCTGTAATTTCTGGAATTCAAAACAAAGTGACACTGCATACTAAAACGATGAGCTGAAATGATGATTGTGTGCTTTATGAATTTGGTTTCACTAGAACTAACTTCAGGGTTTTCTTTTTGCAAAGAAACTACTACTGCTACTGGAAATCAAAGAAAGACATAACAAACAAATTGAAAACTTGAATGGTAAAGTTGTATTGAGAGTTTTCTGGTTTTTCCCTCTTACTTGCTTATTCTAAATCTACTTCTACTGTTCAACTTCTAAACTTGCTGTTGAAAAACAAAAAACAAATGCTCAACTTCTGCAAAGGAAAAAAATGAACACAACATGAAATCTGGAAACTGGTATTGCTTCTTTTGTATTGATGAAGGTTTTTCTCTCTTTTCCCTCATACATACGAAAATGAAGAGAAAGTGGAGCTTTATAATTAGCTCATACATGTTCTGATACATTTTTTATTCTAAACTGAAAATTAAAGTCTTGGACTGATGAATAAAGCAGACTAGTACTACATTTCCTAATTTAGCAAGACAAAAAAGTAACTTCATTTGTCTTTTGCAAAACTAAAACTAACATTTGCAAAAACAGAAAAAGCAACAATTAATTCTTCTGCAATAGTTTGATTCTTCATCTTCAAAAGGCTGACATACAAATCTGTGTCAATTCATGCATTTGATTAGCACTAAACTTGATTTTGCTAATTAAACTTCTTGAAATTTGTTTTAACCTTCTGCTGGTTTTTTTTACCTCTGCACTTCTGGTTACTTCGTGCCTGGTTACTTCCTTCTAAGTAATTAACTGGAATCCTCAACTTCTGTTGATTTTCCAACTCTCCACTTCTGGTTACTTCGTGCCTAGTTACTTCCTTCTGCGATTTTGGTTACTTCCTTCTACAAGTAACTGACAAGTAACTGAATTTGATTCTCAATCCTTTTTGTGCATCCGATCATATGCTTCTTTCATTATCCATTCTCCCCATCTGACTTGTATCTTCATTACTTTGATCCATAAATTGTTGAATTATGCTTAGGATCATCCATTCCAATCTCCATTTGCACTTGAGCTCCTTCATCTTTCCCTTCACCTTTCTCTTCTTCCTTACCTTCATTGCCATTGCCAATTCCTCTGCCAATTTTAACACTTCAGGCTGCTCAAGATAAGTCAATCCAACAACTCCTCCTTTGTCTTGTGGAGCCTGCACTCCTATCATCTTCTTAAATGAATCAAACTTCCACCTTGGTAATGCTTTGGTGAATACATCAGCAAGTTGGAAGTTAGATCGACAAAAAGCCAACTTAATCTCCTTCTCTTCAATCAGCTCCCTCACATAATGATACTTGACTCTCATATGCTTGGTTCTCATGTGATCCGAAGGATTTTCAGCCATTGCAATTGCTGCACTTGAATCACAGTAGATAGTCACACATTTTTCTTTCAATTCATCAACATCCATCAAGATCTTCTTCATCCATTGTGTTTGCTTAACTGCCATATTAACAGCCACATATTCAGCCTCGGTAGTGGATTGAGCTACCACTTTTTGCTTCCTTGAGCTCCATGGAAACACACCTGTCCCTAAACTACAACAATATCCACTCCTACTCTTGCAATCTTCATTTCCAGCATAACTTTCATCACTAAACACATATAACTCCACATTTTTCCTTCTTCCATACTATATACCATGATCAACCGTATGTTTAACATATCTCAACACTCTCCTAGCATACAATGCATGATATCTTGAGGGATTATGATTGAAAGTAGCCAACATATTAATAGCACAAGCAATATCGGGTCTAGATGCACTTAAATACATGAGTGATCCGATTATGCTCCTATAGTAAGTGTCATCGAAATTTTCACCTGGTTTGGTTGCTTCTAACTTCAATTGATGCTCCATAGGTGTTGTCATGCCACTGCTATCCTTCAGCCCAAATTTATCAAGCAAATCCTCAGCATACTTTCTTTAATGAATAAAGATGCCATCATCTCTTTGTTGAATCTCCAATTCCAAGAAATAACTCATCTCTCCCAAATCAGTCATTTGAAATTCAGATTGCATTGAGTCTTTGAATTCACTGACAAGCTTATCTTCAGTCCCTATAATCATCAAATCATCAACATAGAGTGAGCAAATCAGTTTACCTTTGGTATAGGTCTTGACATACAATGTTGCTTCACTTTTGCTCCTGTCAAAGCCATTTTGCACCAAATACTTGTTGATTCTTGAGTACCAAGCTCTTGGGTTTGCTTGACCCATCTGAGGCCTTCACTAGCTTGTATACCTTCTGCTCTTCACCATCTTTCACATAGCCATCTGGTTGTTTCAAGTAGACATCTTCATCTAGCATCCCATTCAAGAAAGCACTCTTGACATCCATTTGATGCACTTTCCACCCATTATTTGCAGTTAGTGCCAATAACATCCTCACTGTGTCTAATCTTGCAACTGGAGCATAAGTTTCAGTGTAATCCACTCCATACTCTTGCTTGTATCCCCTCACAACTAGCATTGCTTTGTGTTTGTTGATTGTGCCATCCGAATTCAGCTTCTCCTTGAAAATCCACTTTGAGTCAACAACTTTAGTTTCAGCTGAAGGTAGATCCACTAGAAGCCAAGTTCCATTGTCCTCTATTGCTTTAATTTCTTCATCCATAGCTCTCTTCCATACTTCATGCTTGATAGCTTGTTTGAATGTTTTCGGTTCTGCACCAACAACTAATGCAGATTCAACCATGATCTATGCTTCATCATGTTCTTCATCATCTTCAGCCCTGTACCTGAAATAAAAAATAGGGTTAGTGTTTCTATAAATTGATGCCACGTCCCTTGTCTTGTGTGCACTATTGGAGCTTGATGATCCTCCACTTCCAGGACTTGAAACATTCTCCTCCTGACTTCCATTGCTATCATTTTCATCTGAATTTGATGCATCCAAGTGAGGTGTCTCCTCCTGAGTTCCATCATCTCTAAGGTTGTGATCATCATCTGCATTTTCTCTTGCTATTTCACCCACATTTGGATCAGCCAATGGAAATTCAATACCAATAGTCCTTGATCTGCCATCAATCAGCTCATCCCACTTCCATGCCTCATTTTCATCAAATTTTACATCTCTAGTTATCAGCATTTTCTTAATTTCTGGATTGTATATCCGATAGCCTTTTGATTCTCCAATATAACCCATCATCACCCCCTTGATTGCCTTCTCATCCAACTTGGTTCTTCTAGCTTCAGGGATGTGTACATAAGCTATACATCCGAAGACTCTCAAGTGCTGCACCTTTGGTTTAACTCCAAACCAAACTTCAAATGGAGTCTTCCCATCCAATGCTCTAGTCTTCAATCGGTTCTGTATGTAAATTGTTGCATAACATGCTTCAGTCCAAAACTTCCTTGGCACTTTCATTCCAATCATCATTGATCTAGCCATCTCCATTATGCTTCTATTCTTTCTCTCCAAAACACCATTCTGTTGTGGTGAATTAGCAACAGAAAGTTGATGGTATATCCCTTCATTTTCAAGGTATTTCTTCATCTCATTTGAAACATATTCACCTCCCCTATCACTTTTCAAACATCTCACCTTATGTCCACATTGACTTTCAGCTTCAGCTCTCCACATTTTAAGCAATCCGAAAACTTGGTCTTTGGTTTTCATGAAGTAGATCCATGAATATCTTGTTGCATCATCAATAAATTCAACATAATACTTGCTTCCTCCTGCTGAAATAGTTTTCATTGGACCACACACATCAGTGTGCACCAATTGGAGCCTTTCGGTTGCTCTCTAATCACTTGATGGATAAGGCAAAACATGACTCTTCCCCTTTGCACATGCCTCTCATATTGATTTTAACTTGTTGCTCAATGGAGGTATACCAAGAACCAATCATTTCTTTTGCATCTTAACAACATAATCTAAATTTGCATGCCCATACCTTTGATGCCATAGTTGTGTTACTTCTGTCAAGGAGAGAGTTGCAAATCCTCCATCCATTTCTTGCATCTTTAACTTGAAAATTTTGTTCACCATTGGAACCTTATGCACTAACTCACTTTTTTCATTAAAAATCGTACACATTCCATCTTCAAAATACACCTTATATCTACTTTCTAGCAGCTGTCCCACACTGATCAAGTTTTGATCTAGTTCAGGGATAAAATACACTTCATCAAGGATTGTACTTCCTGCTCTAGTTTCCAATTTCACTGACCCCTTCCATTTAACCGGCAAAACTTCATTATTTCCTATCCTAACCACAACATTAACTCCTTTGTTTTTGCTCACAAATTCCTCCTTCTTCTTTGTCATGTGGTTGGAGCAACCACTATCTATCAACCACTCACATTCCTTCTCCTTTTTCACCTCAGAAATGTACACATTATCAGCAGCTGCCATTTTCAAATCTTGGCAAGTTTCAGCTTCTGTTACAAACACATTCTCTTCGGTTATGGCTTGGTTTGATTGGTTTTTGGTCTGTGAAGATTCTGGTTGAATGCTTGACATGTTTGAGGAGTGGTTTTGAGGATTTATGAGTGTTTGTGCCTGTGAGTATGGAACAGAATCTGATATTGGGTTTGTGCTTTGGAAATGTTGGTTTGATGGATTTGGCAGATTTGCTTGCATGTTTTGGTGAGTTTGTTACATTGAACTAGATTGAGGTAGGCTTGGTTGAGGGTAATACACATATGATTGTGAAATTGAAGAGGGTTGAGGCATTTGAGGTTGATATATAGGCTGTTGAGGAATTGGAAATGAGGTTATGCAGGACTGAGATGATTGATGAGTTTCTGGTTTTGTAATGAAATGAGCTTGATGCATTTGAGGTTCAGAAACTTGTTGGTAAGATTGTGGTTGGTATGGTATCATGTTTGGTGAGGCATTGGTTCTTTGGAGAGGATGTATGAGTGGTGGCTTGCCAAAAAGTGAGCTTTGTGGATTTTGGTGTTCCTTCATCCACTTCTCATAGCAAACCCTTCTCGTATGTCCCCTTTTCTTGCAAAAAATACACTCAATATGATCATTCCAAAAATAATCTTCAGCTGCATGATTGTTCCTCCCACAAAATCTGCAATTAGCAAACATTCCCATTCTACTCATCCTTGCTCCTCCTTGCATTCGGGTATCTTTATTGCTAGGATATTGGTTTGGATTTTGGATGTTTTGGTAGGGCATTGGTGAGGCATATTATGTTTGAGGGTAGGACTGATTCGGATAAGAATGGTTTTGTGTGTAGGTAAGAATCTGATGTCGTGTTTGATGGTTATGAGGCTGATTTGGTGGATGGCTTTGTGCTTGTACTGGTTTTGAGTCAAAGGAACTAATCTGGTTTTGTGTGTAGCTTGGAGGATTTTCAGGTGTTCTAAACCTTTCATCCTTCAAAGCAAACACTTCCCCTTCTCTTCTATGGCCATGTCTTTCTTCATGCATCTCCAAAATATTGAAGACTTGCTCTAAAGTTACTGATTCAGGGTCATTGGTGAATTCCCACTCTACGGGTGCTACACTTGCTTCAAATCTCAATGGCAACCTACTCAGAAATTTATCCACTAAACTTTCTGTGCTAGTGCTCTCCCCAAACTCCTTTAGTTGCTGCACCAAACTCAGAAATCGACCCTTTACTGTAGCTACATTTTCCTCATCCTTCATAGAAAAGTTTTCAAAACTCCTCAAAATTGTTTGCTTCTTTAGCCTCAATGTTTGAGCTGATCCAACATACTCCACCTTGAGAGTATCCTATAGTTCTTTGGCACTTCTACAACCTGCATTTCTTAGCAAAATAGACTCACTTACCCCTGACCTCAAGAACACCAAGGCTCGGAAATCTCTATCCCTTTCTTGGTTTAGCCGTGTTTGGTCTGCTTGCGTCATGGCTCCATGTTCTTCTTCCACTCCTTCAGTGACTACACTCCAGCACTCACTGATCCTTAGATAATCTTCTACTCGAATTACCCATGCTTTGTAGTTGTCTCCCGTTAACACCGGAATATTTGCCTGCACATTTTGTAAGTTCATCATCGTCGGATTCATACCTGCCATTGTTCGGTTTCGTCCAAGCTAGGTGAACCGTGAAGCTCTGATACCACTCTAGAAAGTTCTCCCTCCAAGGATGGAAGAAAGCTCCTTCAGCTAACAACCTGTTGAGGAACAAAGTTGGTCGAAACCTTCTGTCAAACACCTTATGCACTGTTCACGCGCACTGTTCATGCAAGAGGAAATCTGCTGCCCTGCACTTCTTGAACTCCTCCTCAGTTCTTGACTTTGTACTCTGTCTTCAATGCTGCTGTAATTTCTGGAATTCAAAACAAAGTGACACTGCATACTAAAACGATGAGCTGAAATGATGATTGTGTGCTTTATGAATTTGGTTTCACTAGAACTAACTTCAGGTTTTTTTTGCAAAGAAACTACTACTGCTACTGGAAATCAAAGAAAGACATAACAAACAAATTGAAAACTTGAATGGTAAAGTTGTATTGAGAGTTTTTTGGTTTTTCCCTCTTACTTGCTTCTTCTAAATCTACTTCTACTGTTCAACTTCTAAACTTGTTGTTGGAAAACAAAAACAAATGCTCAACTATGCAAAGGAAAAAATGAACACAACATGAAATCTGGAAACTGGTATTGCTTCTTTTGTATTGATGAAGGTTTTTCTCTCTTTTCCTCATACATACGAAAATGAAGAGAAAGTGAAGCTTTATAATTAGCTCATACATGTTCTGATACATTTTTTATTCTAAACTAAAAATTAAAGTCTTGGACTGATGAATAAAGCAGACTAGTACTACATTTCCTAATTTAGCAAGACAAAAAAGCAACTTCATTTGTCTTTTGCAAAACTAAAACTAACATTTGCAAAAATAGAAAAAGCAACAATTAATTCTTCTGCAATAGTTTGATTCTTCATCTTCAAAAGACTGACATACAAATCTGTGTCAGTTCATGCATTTGATTAGCACTAAACTTGATTTTGCTAATTAAACTTCTTGAAATTTGTTTTATCCTTCTGCTGGTTTTTTTACCTCTGCACTTTTGGTTACTTCTTGCCTGGTTACTTCCTTCTAAGTAACTAACTGGAATCCTCAACTTATGCTGATTTTCCAACTTTGCACTTCTGGTTACTTCGTGCCTGGTTACTTCCTTCTGCGATTTTGGTTACTTCCTTCTACAAGTAACTGACAAGTAACTGAATTTGATTCTCAATCCTTTTTGTGCATCCGATCATCTGCTTCTTTCATTTTCCATTCTCCCCATCTGACTTGTATCTTCATTACTTTGATCCATAAATTGTTGAATTATGCTTAGGATCATCCATTCCAATCTCCATTTGCACTTGAGCTCCTTCATCTTTCCCTTCACCTTTCTCTTCTTCCTTACCTTCACTGCCATTGCCAATTCCTCTGCCAATTTTAACACTTCAGGCTGCTCAAGACAAGTCCATCCAACAGTTGTAATATAACCACTCCCAGGCTATAAATGTCATTGGGTTTCGTTCCAGCTGCTCCTATAAGTGGGATACAGATCGTTATATTTTCCTTTTTTTCTTTTTGTAAAGAAACATGATTGTTAACATTTGTTTTACCATATGCAATAACTGGATCTGTGTATCCTTCAGAAAAGCGTTGTAGATATTCTCCTTCTGGTGTCACTATTCTGAAATCCGTTAGTTTTGGGGTAAAGTCCAGGCCATTGGAATCAGGTAAATTTCAGGGATTAATGCAATAGAAACCAACGATCAAGACCCTAATCCACGTTTATATTACAAAATGATGGAAGAGCTTTTGTGATAGGATGTTGACCTTATCGAACAAAATGTTCTCAGGTTTCAGATCTCGGTAAATAAGTGAATTGCGGTGCAGCTCCTTTATTGCCCTTGCGGTTCCCTTGATAATCTTTAGAGTTTTGCTCCAGTCAAGCTCTGTTCAACTCATTGAATAATACATGTTGAAAAATGTTTAGATATAAAAAAACTAGTGTAATTTTCCTTCAACCAAGGTTCTAAACCTAGTTTTTGGTTTTTTTTTTCGAACAGTCAAAGCAAAGAAAGAATAATTTGAAAGGTGAAAGGGACCTTTTCCTTTACAATACATATATTCTTACCCTTCTCAAACAAAACTTACGTACTACAAGGAATCTTTCAAATTTCAATACTTTTTGATTAGACATCAATTTGTCTAAGCCACAAAAACATGTGACAGTGATTTGGTGGGTGGGTCATCAAGTTGAAAGCTACTGTGAGTACAATCATTATCATCATCTAAAGACAGCGATTCCAATTAAGTAGATAAGCTCATGTTTAATGTAACTACCTTGTAATTTATTCTTCACATTCCCATTTTTCATGTAAGGGTAGACCAGGTAAAGCCTATCAGGAGCTTCGCAATATCCTGTGAGTCTGATGATATTTGGATGTTGAAGTCCATGCAAGTACTTAATTTCAGCCTGAAAATGTGAAAGAACATCATCGTATATTACATAAATTGGTGGTCAAACATTCTAACTATGCTTTGCAAGCATATGAAAGTGAAGTACCATTATGTTAGGGAATTGATTGAAGAAAGGGAAATTAAAATGGCATTTTTCAGATCCAACTTTCAACTTGCTGATTTGTTCACTAAGGCATTACCAAAATGGAGATTTGAGTCTTTAAGGAAGATGGTAGGAGTGCTAGCTGCACAAAACAAAGGAGGAGTTGTTGATCTATGTTGTTTAATGTAGCCAGCTATGTTAAAGTTTGTGGAAGAATTTGCAAGTTCAGTGAAAGTGAAGAGGAGAAGCAAAATGAAGAACAAGCTTTCAGCAGTAAAGAGGAAGCTAGAAATGATGATTTTGGTGGCAATGCAGAAATGCTTAAATTCACAAATTCAAATCCGATTGATTGATGATCAGAGTAGGAATGAAGTTCAATGCAAGTTAGGCATGGAAAATGAAGCTAAATGTGATGGAAAATTGAAGAATACAGAAGCTGAAAATGTGCAACAAGTGGAGTTGCTTTAGCTGGAAAATTCTAAAACAGGGGATTAATGTCCGAAGCAATTTTTCCCACAAACTTGAAGTAATTAATTTTTACAAGTCAACAGTAGCTATTAAGGGAAAATTAAGCTAGTGGAGTTGAGCATCAGTTTTGTTGTTCCAAAAGTAGCAAGTTTCGGCTTTCCTCTTTTTCCTTTTGCAACTTTAAACCTTTAGTTGATACTCATGTCAGTCTTTTTGCAAAAATATCAACTGCAGTGTTGTTTTTATACTCACTAACCAATGAGAGGATAAAACTTGTCAATATCCTACTCATTAGATAGTTTTTAGTTTCATTTTGAGCCATTGGATGTATTCAAGAAAGAAGTGTATGAAGAACTAACTTGAAAAAGCTCAAAAAAAAACTTCAACTTCGGAAATGAACAGAAGCAGCCTCATTTTGTGAAAAATCTCATCTTCCTCATTTCATCAGTTTATACATTTTTCTCTTGTATTTACTATTGATTTGGTACTAATACATATGTGAGCATGTTGAGTGGTGTGAAGGGTTAAGTTGAAAAAGCTCAAAACCATCATTTTTTTCAGATCAATGAAAACAGTACAATAGCTGCAATTTTTCTGAAATTTTCATCTTCTCCTTTTCATCTGATTTCAATTTCCCTTCCTGTTATTACCATTGATTGAGAGTTGCTGTAAGTGTGTGAATGGAAAGAGAGCTAAGTTGAAAAGCTCAAAACCATTAGAATCGGCAATGGAACAATAGAAGTGTCATTTTGTAAAAAATCTCATTTTCTTCTCTTCATCAGTTGTTGTATTTTTCTCTTGTATTTGCTGTTGATATGGTATTGTTGCATATGTGTGTAAGGTAAGTGACTGAAAAATTAAACTTCTAAAAGTGGAATGAAGCAGATTTGAAAGTGCAAAATCTCCATTTCCTTAAGTGGATTCAGTCTACAAATGCACTGATGTTTATTCTCCAAAGCCTTCATACATTGAGTGAAAACATTGTTTATTAGAAGTTGTTGTAGACAAGTGCAGATCCGAGGAATAGGATTTCTGTTTTGGTGGAAGTTATTGAAGTGTAGTTTTTTGTTGACGTGTTTCCTGTTGGAATTTTCTGATTTATCATCAAGCTTAGCCTCAAGTAGATTGGAAGGGACTGTTAAAGTAGCTCATCCAGCTGAAGCATTGAAGCTATAAGAAATCTGTTCTTCAACTTAGGTTTTGTTTTTCCACATATTGAAGCTTGGAACTTGGAGTTGACTTCAAGCTCATATTCTGCTGAAGCCCTTCCTATCTCAAGCTGAACCATCCACAGTAGTATCAGAGCTACACGGTTCACTAGCCTGGTAAGAACCAAAACTATGTCAGGTGCTAACTTTCCCATGATGAATATGCAAAGTGTGCAAGCAAATATATCTGTTTTAATTGGAGAAAACTACAAAGCTTGGGCTCTTAGAGTTGAGGATTGCCTTCGAATGTGTGAATGGTGGGATGTTGTGAGTGAAGGAGTGACTGAAGTTGAGGATATACCTGATTTAACTGAGCAACAACAAACAAGAGTTAGACAAGAGAGGGACAAGGATTTTAAAGCTCTTGTTTTCTTGAGATTGGTAGTGAGTGAAGCTATTTTTTTGAGACATGCAAGTTGCAAAAGTGCCAAAGAGATATGGGAAACATTGAAACTTGAATATGTGGGTTCGGCTGAATCACTAAGGTTGAAGTAGCAAGCTGTGGTGAGAAGTTTTGAGAACTTCTCGATGAAAGAAGAAGAAAGTGTGGGAGCTGCAAAAACAAGGTTTATGAATTTGGTTCAACAGCTGAAAGAGTTTGGAGAAAACACCAATATTGACATATTAGTAGACAAGTTTTTGAGTAGATTACCTTTGAGATTTGAAGCAACCATTGCACCTGTGGAGTGGCAATTTACAAATGATCCATGTTCTGTTACATTGGAGCAAGTATTCAATGTGTTGGAGATGCATGAAGAGAGGCATGGAGTTCGAAGAGAAGGGGAAGAGTATGCTTTGAAGGATGAAAGATTTAAGGTGCCTAAAAATCCTCCAAACCTCACCCAAACCACAAATCCAACCCAAATTCACCTTGATTCAAATGCTGTCCAACCTCAAATACCTTCACATTTGCAAAATTATCCTCCAAACCTTCAAAATCCATATCAGTCCACATGTCCACAAAACCAGAATTATCACCAAACCACATTCAATATCAGCTACCTCCAATGTATCCTCAAACACCATTCCCTCATCAAATGTCTTACATGAACCATCCCCAAAACTACCAACCAACCAAACAATATGCTGGAAATAGCTCAAATCGATTGCAAAGTGGATCTAGGAGTTCAAGGTGGGGAATGTATCCAAGTTGCAAATTTTGTGGGAAGACAAATCATACAGCTGATGAATGCTTTTGGAATGAAAATGTGGATTGCATACATTGTAAGAAAAGAGGGCATTCAAAGACGATATGCTATGAGAAGTGAATGCAAGAACAACAAAATCCTCAAAACCCCATTTTCGGCAAACCACCACCAATCCATCCCTTACAAAAGCAAGCTATGTCACCAAATCAACCAATCCCTCCTCAACCTTACCAAAATGAACTTATCAAGCTCACTATGTTGCAAATTCAGAAAATGCAACATATACATCACATTTCACTTCACAACCTCAAATAAATCATGTAACATCCCATCACCGATGGGAAGGGTAAATTGGTCAATTGGGACGGGTTAGGAGTGTATAAATTGGTCTCGGCATATTTATGCATAAGAGGGCCTCCATATGCACATAAATTGAAATTTTTGCACATGCATATGATTGTACATGCATTCATGACATTTTCCCAGCATGTGTTTATTGTGAAAAAATGTGTTATTTTTGTTTGAAAAATTAATTGGAGTAGATTTTTGTGTGTTTCATATTTTTAGGGAATTTTAGAAATTTTTCTGGAATTTTTCGGAATACTTTTCCGAACTGGAAAAATTGCCAAGTGACTGATAGATGGAGTTTTCGGTACTAGAAAAGACTGTCCAATGGCACTGAAAAAAAATGATATATGATTTTAGGAATTTTTGCTATGAGCCATTGGAATTTGGAGTAGAATTTACACTGTTTTTGGAAAAAGACCCGAAGAATGCTTTTAACCAGGAAAAGTGGCAAGTGACACGTGTCACTTGCCTATTACGTCTTGAACTTAATGGGTTGATCTTTATCCTATTTGATGACTGCTTCCACGACACTTCCTCTTAAATGAGCAAGAAATCACTTTGAAAGCTAAAATAATTCCTTTATCCGTGGGTACTCTTCTCTTCTCCTTCTTCGTTGATTTTTTTTCATTCTTCATGCAAAGGCTCTTCCTTGTTTAGGTGCTTGCTCCTCCTTATTCATACATAAGTGTAAACCTAAGCCTTTCCCTCCTTGGATGATGATGTTCGTATGGTGTGAGAAGTGAAGTAGGATTTGGTGAGTTGATTGAAGAATTAAGGATTTGAAGCTTGTTTTGGTAAGTCTTTGTGTTTATGTTCTTTAATTTTGTAGTTAGAAGCAATAATGATGACATCTTGTGCATCACTTGCATGAATTTGTATGTTAATTGTATGGGTATAAGTGTATAGTTGTATGAGGATGAATGACTTAACATATTTTAGATTAATCTTAGATGGGCTTTAAGTGTTTTGGATTGGTTAGTATGATGTTGGATGAATGAAATGAAAGTAAGAAATTTGTGTAGGTTGTGTGCTGCCAATTGGGATTTATTACTCAAGTAATTGTTTTGATGAATTTATGGCTGAATTAGAGATCCAAATGGATGCATATTGATGTAGGTAAAGTGATGAAATGAAAAGAGTTGAGGTAGGAAGGAAATCTGGAAAATGTGAGTTTGTGTAGGTTTCAGATTTTGGCTCATAACTTTTGATATGGTTGTCCAATTAAGCTGAGGTTTGTTTTAAATTAAACTTAAGAAGTATGGCCAGATTTCATATGAAGGAAATTTTTGACCAATTATAGCTTTAAGGGTTTTAAATTTGGCATGAAAAGTGAGTTGAAGGTGCTGTAGGAACAGTAATCTGAACCTTGAGACCTGGAACTTTGATGATTTTTTTTGGGTTACATTGGATTGAATTTGCTACTTTGGTCTTCATGAAAGTTGAAGATTTTTGTGTTAGCTTTCTAACACCACTAAGTATGAATTTGTTTGATTTGTACGTTGAAAGTTATGGTGTGTTAATGTTCAGATGGTCATTCAGCTGAAAATGTGTTTTGTGTGTAAGTGACTCTAAGTGTATAGGTTTTGTGCTATTTATGTTCTGGTATTTATTTGGGACTGTTAATAGTGAAATTGGCTTTAGTGACCTTCTGGAAAGTTGTATAGGATTGTTGTAGCTTTCTAATGAGGTATTTTTTTGTGAATTTTGGATTCAAGCATTGTTGGATATAAATTTGTAAAGTTTTGTTATAGTTTAGGTTAAATGCTGATTTCATGAACCCTATCAGGACAACCACCTTAGTGAGAGGATTTGACCTAGTTTGAATGGGAATTTGCTTTGAATTCCTTCTTGAGAATTGTAGTATATTGTCTGAGATTTTTATTGCTATATGGTATGTAATTTTTCGACAATGGGTTGGAAAGTTATGAATGTTGGAAGATTCATTCTTCGTGAGAATGAGACTTATATAGGCAGAAGCTTTGCTTGAGAATTTGAGTTGTTTAGAGGTTGATTTTTGCTTCCAAGTTATTCATGAAACTTGTAGAACATGTTTTTATATTTCTTTTGACATAAATTTTGGAATGTTTGGCATAAGGAATGGAAAGATAGGATTTTTTTAGTAGAGTGCAGTTACTGTTCATATGGTAGTTTTACTGTTTCATTGGGCAGAACCTTTGTTTGTGTTTGGTTGATTTTTGCTTCCAAGTTATTCATGAAACTTGTAGAACATGTTTTTATATTTCTTTTGACATAAATTTTGGAATGTTTGGCATAAGGAATGGAAAGATAGGATTTTTTAATGCAGTCGATTCTTTGTTCATATGGTAGTTTTACTGTTTCATTGGGCAGAACCTTTGTTTGTATTTTTGACCCTCTTATAGATTGAATTGGATTGGGGGGTCTTCTTGAATATTGTAGAAAATGATTAGATCTTTCTAATGGTGTATAATTTACCTTATTTGGAGTTATGAGTAAGAAGTTATGAGAATTGGAAGAACACAGTTATTGTTTATATGGTCATTTATGGGCAGTAACTTTGAAGTAGTTTTTGGCAACCTTAGAGGTGAGATTGGTTTGTGAGCCCTTCATGGAACTTGTAGGGTTTCTTGTTGTCTTTCCAATGAGATCTTGTTTGTAATTTTTGGATAAGTGTGTAAAAAGTTATGCATGTTATAAATTCAGATGGTGGAAGAGAGGGAAATAGTACAAACTCTCTTATGTTTTGTTTTGTCCTAAAGCTTCTTTTGCTTATATCTTCGTCATCCGACATCCGATTGACCTGATTATCGAGGCATCGGATTCGTATATTATTTAATTTCATTATTTGTGAAATTGGAAAATTTTAGAGCTGAAATTGATGGGGATCGGTTAGGTCGAAGTGAGGGGTCCGGGAAATAATTTTTCTGATTCGTATTTTATTTATAATTAGACCTATAAAGGTTCGAATTGAGTGATTATTGTGGCTATGGTTTTCTAATTTTTAGAAGGAATTTTTGTGATGGGAATTTGTGAATTAGTATCGGGAATGTCACGAATATGCATTGTACACATTTAATTGCTACATGTGCATTATTAAATGTTTCTGATTGCCAATTTGGTAATGTTGGATATTTGGACTGTTTTAGAGACGCATTTGGGACGTCAATTCACAAACGTTGCCGAGACTTCCAGGCTTTAGCTTCGGAAGCAAAGGTGAGTAACCTAGATAGTTTCTCGAGTATTGATTGTTTCTAATTTTACACTATAACACTGTGGAGAATAATGAAGGGCTTTGCGTTTGTTTATGACTGATTCCGGGCCAAAGGTGCCCGATGTACTAGGAGAATTTGACATAGAAGTGTTATTTGTCTGAGAATTTGAGACCTTCGTGTTTCCAATGTGATAGATCGTGATTGTGATTATATTGTAAATAGTTGTGAAATAATTGTTTGACTGTAATAATTTGGGTTCGAGTGTGATGTGGATAATTGCGCTGCATTTACTGTTAAATTGGAATATATGCATTTCATACATGAATGCATGATCAGTTAATGAGAGTTGTGACCGGAGCAGCCACCGAGAACTATAAGCTCAACGTTTATATTGGGCCTCGAGCCCCACACTGATTCAGAGCCATCGGCTCACCGATTAATGCGCCCATATTGGGACAGTTTCAGAGCCTCTGGTTCAACAATTAATGTGCCCTTATTGGGACAATTTAGGCGCTCAGTCACAACATCGAAATAAAACAGAAATGTGTCACATGCGCATGTCATATGTATCTGATTTTAGTTTCTTTGATTGGGCGAAAGGCAAACTACTTTATGCTTCTGTGGTATTTCTGAATGTGAATTATGGATGTTTATGAATTCAATTGGTTATGTATGTCTAGCCGTGTGAAATGTATAAATGGTCTATGTTCAAGTGAAATTGTGCAATGTGATTAAATATGCAACAATGTGAATATATGTTATATGGAACGTTGTGTTGCATGAATTGAGTGAACCATCGATGATGGTTTCTCACTGAGTTCGCAAAACTTACCCAAAATTTGCAATTATTTTTCAGGACTTAGAAGAATACCTCGTTAGACAACGGGCGTATGACATCTGCTGGTTAATGAAGTAGAGAAGGGGTCGGGATCAGTTCATGTCTGCATTAGTGTATTTTATTTTCTGAATTTTTGTATTAATGATATTGTATTTATGAAAAGGGCCCCAAGGCCATTGAATTGTTTATGTAAATTGTTTTCCGCATAAATTATAACGTGTATGTGTATGTGTTAAAGAAAAAAGAATTTATACTGAGTTTTGACTGAGTAATGTAGCACGCCACCCTCGCGGGGCACGGACTCAGATATCACCTTCGATGTCGGGTTCGGGTCATGCGGGAGTGGGGTGCTACAAATCAAGCCTATACACCTCAACCATAAGAAACTCAACCATATGCATCTCAATCAGCCTATACTCACCAAATGCCATACCATCCGAACCAATCACGAAACTTAAGCCATCAGCCACAAAATGCCTTTCCTATGCACAATCCATCTTCACAACAACCTCATCAACCTTCTAAAATCAGTCCAAACATTCAAACCACCCCTTCAAACAATCAACCAAGCTCATCCTAAACTTGCAAAGTGACAGAAAAACCAGTGATAGAAGTGTTGGGTTTGGGTCCACTCCTAAGTGGAGCCCAAAGCCTAACATATATAAGAGTTTTAAACCCTAAAGAAGAGAGTAGAAGAGTTCAGCCGGTAGAGAATAGAGAGAGGAAGAGAGAGGGAAGAGAGAGGAAGAGAGAGAGAAGAGAAAGAAAGAAGAATTTTTTTCTACTTTGCGCAGTAATCTTCTAACCTTCGATCGGATGGTGATTTCTTGTCGGATCGACCTGAAATTTTAACCAGAGATTCCTCTCTCGTTGTTCTTCATTCTAAACGGTGGAGATTGGATTTGGAGGTCTCCAAGGTGCCCTGATCTTTAGTCGAAGTTGCTAAAATTTTAAGAGTGATATTGTTCTCAACTCTTTGATTTTTTCATCTTGTTGATGATTATTGTTGTATTTTGAGTTGAGTGGTGACTCTAGTTGTATCTAGAGGGGAAAAACCCTGTAACTTGATTGATTATAGTGGAGTTTTTCTTTACTGGACTAGGTCCCGTTGTAACATCCCATCTCCGATAGGAAGGGTATTTTAGTAAATTGGGACGGGGACAGGTTAGGAGTATTAAATTATATCTCGGCATGAACATATGTCATGCAGCCTCTATAAATGGTGAGTTTTGCACAGGCATATAGTCATACATGCATTCATGACATTTCCCGGCATAAGTGTCTAATTGTGATCTTTTGTGAAATTGGTGTGATAATGGGGGATTTGGAAAATTATTTGGAGTGCGCCATAGAGTGTTTTACATTTTTAGGGATTTATGGGAATTTTTCTGGAATTATCCGGAGAAAATTCCCGGACCGGCAAAATCGTCGGTAAATGGCCTAAATGTGTTTTTGTAGTGAAAGTGTGGTTTTCGTGTTTAAAAAATTATTGGGAGTGGACTGTCTTATGTTTTACAATTTTGGGCAATTTAGGTAATTTTCAAAAAAATGATTCAGGAAAATTTTCTGGAAATTCCCGGACCGGAAAAAAATCGCCAATCGGCGAACCGGTCGATTTTCGGTAGCGAAAATTTCTACCAAATGGCACTGTATTATTGGGGGTATTATTTTGGGATTGAAATTAGGGTGGACTAGAATGGGTCAGATTCCAGTAGGATTTCTAAATCCTATCCTTACTTTGTCTTATACCTAAATTGTCTCTTTCTTCCTTCTAATGCCATTTGTCCTATGAATTTATGATGTTTGTCTTTAGCATAAGTGTTTCTCTCGGTGATGCCTTAAGGAAGAGAAGGAGCTAATGGTTTTAAATGCTTTTTAGTCTTCATCCACCGAAAATCCTACTTCTTTACTTCTCCATCGATTTTCATCTTCTTCATCAAATCTTCCTCCAAACTTCAAGCCTTCTTCTTCTAGACACCAAGTTCCTTACTTGTCATGGAGGGCTTTCACTTGCATGAGGTTAGAAAAAGGGGTTAGCAATTGTTAGGAAAGAATTGAAGAGAAGAGAAGGTTGGAAAAGCTAATAGGTAAGTGTTTAAATTAAGCTTTGAATGGTGTTTTCAATGATGCTTAAGTATGACTTTATGAATCATGGTAGATAGAAACATTCAATGGGACTTTTAGTGCATTTATTATGATGATGGATGCATTAAATTGATGATAATTATTGCTTGAATTTATGGGTATAAAGTTAGAGTTGGTTATGAATTGAAAGTAGGATGATTGATACATGGTTTTAACTTGATTTTGATGGCATATTGATCATTGATTTTACTTGGAAATGAAGAAGTGAGTGCTGCCAATTTTTGTGTATTAGCCCTAGTACATGTATGAATGGTATAAGAACTGATTTGTGTTATTTGGATGCTTGATGATGTGTTAAAGGCAATGGAAATGAGAGAAACAAAGGTTGGACCAAATCTGGAAAATTAGGGTTTTTGATTGATTGTACTGTTTTCATCATAACTCATTGTATAGAAATGCAAATGAGGTGAAATTTGTGGCCTCTTAAACTTTGGGATGTTAGCTACATTTTTGTGTGAAATAGGTGTTGTCAAATTGTAACTCTAATAGGTTGAAATTTAGCATGGAAAGTTACTGTTTTATTGCCTGTGAACAGTAACCGAAACCATACCCTATGAGCTTTGCTGATTTTTCTAAATTAATTGAGATGGAATTTGGGAAAATGGTCTTCATGGAAGTTGTAGAATATTGAGTTAACTTTCCATTGCCACTGATCTTGCTAATTTTCGAGTTGTATATTGGGAGATATGAACTGATTCCTATGGACTGGTTTTGGGCATGTTGATGAAACCTAGCTTAAGTGTTGATTTTGTGAGCTTTCTGCTTGGGAGCAATTTTAGCAATTTTTGTGGACTAAATTGGTGTGAGTGATCTTCTGAAAAGTTGTAGAGGAAGAAATTATCTTGACAATGAGATATGGCATATAATTTTTAGAGGTCAGAGTTGGGAGTTATGATTTTACAAAAACTGATCCTACATTAGGTTAGGAATTGCTGATCATGGCAGTAACTTGCATGACAGTTTTGAAATGGTTAAAAATTAAATTGGAAATTGAGTTCTTCATGAAAATTGAACTTTGAGGATTTATCTTTTCAGGGGTATAAAGTTCAGATTTTTCTGACTTATGTACAGGGAGTTATGCTTGTTATAAGTTTACTGCTCAAATTGAATGATTTCAGGGACAGCAACATTGAGTGAATTAATTGACTTGTTTAGCAATGGAATTTGATTTTGGGTTGTTCATAAAAGTTGTAGATGACATTGTGAACTTATTGAGCATATTTATGTGGTAATTTGTGGCTGAAGAATCTGAGAGTTATGGAAATTTCAATGTACTGTTCTGTTTTAATGGGATTTGAGTAGGCAGTAGCTTTGAAGGGATTTTTGACACCCTTAAGGGTGAACTTGATTTTTATGGTCTTCTTGATAATTGTAGAGGGTTTCCTGAGCTTACCAACGAGATATAGTTGGAAATTTTCTGAATTGTGTGCAACGATTTATGGGTGTTAAAAATTGGATTGGAAATCAGAAAAAAAAAAAAAAAGAAATGGAAATGGACACGCCCGGTCACTAGGGCGACGCCTCGCCCTAGTGACGAGGCTTACAAGGGCCGCGTCGCTAGGGCGACGCCTCGCCCTAGCGACGAGGCTGTAGAAGTCAGCCCCGCTGGGGCGAGACGTCGCCCCCAGCGAGGCTGACCTTAATTTTGTTTTTTTTATATTTATTATTTTTTTTTGTTAATTGATAATTTGGGATTTCATGCTTCTTTTGTCAATTTCTTTTCCGTCCGACGTCCGATTGACCTGATTCTTGAGGCATCGGATTCGTTGAACATTTAATTTCATTTTGTGAGAAATTGGGAATTTTGGACGGAAATTGGCGTGGCCCCTGTAACGGAGCCTTTAATCAACTATTTTGTTTAATTGGGGACCTATAGAGGTCCGAATTGCGCACCGTCAGCGCCAATAGGTTTCTAATTTTTAGACGAATTTTGTTTTGGGGAAATTTGGATTTAGGTCCGGAAAATTCATGAACATGCATATTTCACCTACATGTGCACAAATTGCATCTGTAGTGACTCGTTCTTTCTCTGTTTCTTATAGAGGCTCGTTGGGCGTCGTCGAGACCGACGGGCGAAACTTCCGGCATTAGCTCGGAAGTAATAGGTGAGTAACCTAGTTGGTTTCTCAACCTTATGTGTTTATTAATTATATGCATTGATTGCCATGAGGATGCAAGGATGGATATATGTAATTGATTGTTTTGATTGATTTTGGACCATGGGTGTTCGAAATATTGGATTGTGATATTGAAGTGCAAATGAAAATAAGTGCGTGAGAATGCATTAGTAAATTGGATTGTAAATGTGATAGATTAATAAATTGGATTGTAAATGTGATAGTGAAGCGAAAGGTAAATGCATGGGAATGAATCTGGATGAAAGTCAAGAACATTGGAAAATGATCGGAAATAGTAATTAATTGGAATTGGAAATAGAAATGCGATAATTGGATATTAGAAAATGACATGTGCATTCATGCATAGTAAATGATCAGATAATGGCAGTTGTGACCGGTGTCGCCACCGATTTCAGAGCTTTAAGCTCAACGCACAGGGCCTCGTGCCTAACGTATTCCGAGCCTCGACTCGATGATCAGGGCTATGCCCAACGTTTCAGGGCTTTAAGTCCAATGTTTCAGAGCCAATGGCTCAACGTATATGAGCTCAGGCGCACGGTCACAACAACGAAAGAAAATAGAAGAGTCACATGCACACTGCATAAATGAATATTTAATGTGAATTGTGTGAAAGGCTTATTGCCTTATAAATGTGAAATTGAATGCCTGTGATTTCTTATTTCTGATATATATACAATATTGTGTGATTGAGTGGATATGCATGAGTTGGGTGAACCATCGATGATGGTTTCTCCGAGTTCGCAAACTCACCCAACATTGCATCTATTTTTCAGAAATGGAGAGTACCCGTTGGACACGCGGAGTACGTCTCTATGAGCAAGATGCAGTATCGGGTCGGGATCGATTCGTCCGTATCTGCATTAGTGTATTAATTTGGTATTTAGTAGGCCCAATTGTTTACATGTAATTGTATAGAGTGATTGAGCACTAATGAGTGCTAATAATGATTGAAATTGTTTTATCGGTAAAATGGTTTTATATTTGAAAATGTTTTGTTAAAATTGGGCCAAGTCAATGATTGTTTGCCTCTAATGTTTTGAAAGAAAAAAAATGTCATACGATTTTTGTTAATAAGGTAATGAATGTTCTAATCGCCACCCTCATGGGTCACGGGCTCGGATATCACCATGGATATCGGGTTCGGTCTCGTCGGGAGTGAAGTGCTACATTTAATGTCGAGCCGTAGTACAATCTTACATGGGCTTCGAAAACAAAAAAAAAGTGTGGCAAGTTATGTGCATTTAAGTCATGTCACGGCGAGATAGTGACAATGATCCCAGATGTAGTATATGAGTCGTATGCATAAATATGTCTCAGTTGTTTAAGCGGTTAGAAAAAAAAAGGTGAGAAAAAGGATATGTGTTAGAGTGTGATAAAAGGAAGAAATGGATATCGCAAAATAGGAAAGAGTGTATGGTTCGATCAGACAGACGAAAATTTAGTGTGCTGGTATTGACGGGTATATTGTGAAGTACAATATTGGAGTTAGATTGGGTATATCCTTGAATATGACTTTGAAGATTATAGTTGGGAATGAATAGAAAAAAAAATAGAGTTGTGATAATGGGAAGATTTCCAGTGTATAAGGTAAATGAAAATAAAGTGTTCTATGATATAGAAAAGTTACAATTGGGATGATTACATGATGAGAGTTATATATAAGGATTGGTGATTTGGAGTCAAAATATATTAAGGGCAAAATCAAGAATGATTTCACATCTGTGATCTTGATTTGAGTGTGGAAATATATGGGTATAATGCCATAATGAAAAGATTGAAATGTAAGACAATGAAATTGATAGATGAAAAAGTTGTTCGGGTTTAATTGATCTGCCTAAGTAAATGCACACCTGCTTATGGGAGCCCTATGGTAAGTGAATATGTTCAATTGCTGAGTTAATGGATAATTGCTAGCCAGAATTGTTATGTGTTAGAATAAGAAACGAAATTACTATCACGGGTGAAATGATTAAGCATAAATGAATAATTTGCGTGATTATGATATAGGAAGAAATCGGTGGCCTATTACATAAGCTCCGATTATAATGTCGATAGCTCAAGTTCAAAATGAGTGAGAGTAAGACATGAGAATGCTCAGAATGATCAATTGAGAAAGAAGTGATACAGTTAAAGATGTTAGCATCGGTAATGAGCTTGAGAGAAGAAAATGAGGGACATGAATAGAGTAAGGTCCCCATGATCGAGAATTGGTATTAAAAAGAGAATGGTTATCGAGAATTAAATGTAATTAAGGTATTCTTAGCAATATGATCTATTAATGGGCAAATTGATGGGACTATAGAGATATATATTGTTAGATAGGATGTGATGAGTATGGTGATGCATGGCGAGATAGTAGAGGAAAAGAAATTGTTTAAGTGCTCTTCAGAGATTTATCTTCGTGATGTATCAAGAGTAACTGATTCGTATTACATCTGGCAGAGACTCTAGCGTAAGAGCTAAACTATGCTACAAAAAAAAAAGAGTGTACATTATGTTAATGAGATGGTTCTGATTATGTAAGAGAAGTACTGCATATTAAGGAAATATTAATTGCGAATTTGATGGGATTAAAGGTTCGTGTATATTTTGTGTAATTATGTTTTGAAAGCACGAGATCGATAGAACGATTGTTTATTCAAGTCAGTGAGTGATCTATCGTGAATAAATTAAGTTATGTGTGGAGAAATGAAGGTAAGGAACATGTGCAGAATATGTTATGATGAGACAAATTATCGAAAATTGTTCCTCATTGGAGCGTTCGATAATTACCAAGTTACATGAATCAACTATGGGTGCGGAAAAGAACATGTCTCAATTGTGTTGCAGTGGATAATGGATATAAGCATAAGAAATAGATACATTGGTATAGGTGAGGAGATTGGTTATCATGCAAGTTTCATAAGAGTGAAATAAGGGATGAATTAGGATGCGAACATGGGATATTGGGAGAATTAATTCAGATATAGGTATTGATAAAATGCGAAAGTTCAAAAGATATGTGTAGGTGGAATTTGAAATTAATGAGAACTAACGGAATGCTGGATGCGTTTAGAAATTGTCAAAGATTTTCTGGTTTTAGCAAATCGACAAGAATAATTGAGGAAAACATGTGAATGTTATGACTAATGATCATAAAGGAGACATTTGAAGAATTTACTGTTCCAGTAAAGGTTCTGATGTGATCTATGGAACTTGGATAAAGTGATTTTATTCACCTTGGGACAAATATGATTCCATGGGCGGTATTATTGATGATTTGAAATTTGTTATTACGAGTGTGGCCTAAAAGCTTGGAGACATAAATCGTGTAAAATAGTTTGGAGATGTCTATGAATATGCAAATCGATAACTATTGGGTTATGTAGTGCAGTTGAATGATTTGAAAAGGATTCAGTGGCTGATTACTCCAAACTAAGCTAATGGTGCAATTCAAGGAATTGAACAAAGTAATAAAAAAATAAAAAATAAAAAAAATTCAATTGCAGAAAAATCAAAAGTTGGGCAATAAAGTTATCAAATCTGGTGTATTATTGCGTATTAATAGTCGAACTGACAAAAAAAAAGGGGCAAAAGAAAGTATTATTAGCTATGGGAATTTCAAAGTTGGTGTGCATCAAAACGGATTGGCAAAACCCGAAGTGAGGAAGTAGAAATTGTAAACCGTATCAAAGAACTGAAGATAACTCCAATTGTTGAGGAAAGTGATAGGTATAGTTCGAATTAAGAAATATGGGTGATATTCATTACGGGAACGGTTAGTGAAAACGTAAGGAATGATCGAGGCTTTATGTTTTAGCAAGAGTGTATTGAAAGAGTAATTGAAAGGTAAGAATGAGAAAACGAATGATTATAAGTAAATGGTTCGAGAAAGCATAAGAAACAATCGAAGCGTTATGTTCTAGTAAAAGTATTGTGGAAAAGCAATTGATGGTTAAACAATGATATGTGTGATTAACCAACAGGTGTTTTTAGATTTCATTGGGATATGAGATTGATATATAGTGCAAAGTGATTGTGGTATGACAATCATTATATTGGTGTCACCATTCGAAAAGTGTATAAGGGGTCTTTATTATGTGATCAGGGCGTTAAGCAATTTAAGATGGTAACATTGAGTTGAATTGATTCACACCGAGGTTATAAATCTCATGAGATTTGTGTTGATAATAACGGAATCTGATAAGCGATAAAGGAAATATTTTGAAGGGTATGGCCTCGGCTAAAATGTACTTAGATGGAAATAAAGGTGTAATTAAGGGAAATTGAATTCGAGAGGAGTAGCTTCCATGCGATTGTGGTGTGAATAGAATTATGGGTTGGCAAGTTAGGCTAAAACTTAAAAGATGATTCGTATTCACAAAGTGTTTCATAGATATTGTTCGGATCCGATATATATATGTTATTGATATTGAAAGTGACGAATTGCGCGTGATCATGACAAAGCAGTAAAATCATGTAAAGTTGAGAAAGGAAAAGAGTCATTGATTGTTTTGATTTCCGTTCATTGACCGAATGTGGTCGTGTAGTGAAATCAGTGGAAAACAGACGGTATTAATCAAAAAGACTCCCCTACCTTCCTGATCAATCGTATATGAAATTTCGAGGACGAAATTTTTATTAGGAGGGGAGAATTGTAACATCTCATCTCCGATGGGAAGGGTATTTTAGTAAATTGGGACGGGGACGGGTTAGGAGTATTAAATTATATCTCGGCATGAACATATGTCATGCAGCCTCTATAAATGGTGAGTTTTGCACAGGCATATAGTCATACATGCATTCATGACATTTCCCGGCATAAGTGTCTAATTATGATCTTTTGTGAAATTGGTGTGATAATGGGGGATTTGGAAAATTATTTGGAGTGCTCCATAGAGTGTTTTACATTTTTAGGGATTTATGAGAATTTTTCTGGAATTATCCGGAGAAAATTCCCGGACCGGCAAAATCGTCGGTAAATGGCCTAAATGTGTTTTTGTAGTGAAAGTGTGGTTTTCGTGTTTAAAAAATTATTGGGAGTGGACTGTCTTATGTTTTACAATTTTGGGCAATTTAGGTAATTTTCAAAAAATGATTCGGAAAATTTCTGGAAATTCCCGACCGAAAAAATCGCTAATCGGCGAATCCTACGATTTTCTAGTGGCTAAAATTTCTACCAAATGGCACTTTGTATTATTGGGGTATTATTTTGGGATTGAAATTAGGGTGGACTAGAATGGGTCGATTCGATGGGATTTCTAAATCCTATCCTTACTTTGTCTTATACCTAAATTGTCTCTTTCTTCCTTCTAATGCCATTTGTCCTATGAATTTATGATGTTTGTCTTTAGCATAAGTGTTTCTCTCGGTGATGCCTTAAGGAAGAGAAGGAACTAATGGTTTTAAATGCTTTTTAGTCTTCATCCACCGAAAATCCTACTTCTTTACTTCTCCATCGATTTTCATCTTCTTCATCAAATCTTCCTCCAAACTTCAAGCCTTCTTCTTCTAGACACCAAGTTCCTTACTTGTCATGGAGGGCTTTCACTTGCATGAGGTTAGAAAAAGGGGTTAGCAATTTTTAGGAAAGAATTGAAGAGAAGAGAAGGTTGGAAAAGCTAATAGGTAAGTGTTTAAATTAAGCTTTGAATGGTGTTTTCAATGATGCTTAAGTATGACTTTATGAATCATGGTAGATAGAAACATTCAATGGGACTTTTAGTGCATTTATTATGATGATGGATGCATTAAATTGATGATAATTATTGCTTGAATTTATGGGTATAAAGTTAGAGTTGGTTATGAATTGAAAGTAGGATGATTGATACATGGTTTTAACTTGATTTTGATGGCATATTGATCATTGATTTTACTTGGAAATGAAGAAGTGAGTGCTGCCAATTTTTGTGTATTAGCCCTAGTACATGTATGAATGGTATAAGAACTGATTTGTGTTATTTGGATGCTTGATGATGTGTTAAAGGCAATGGAAATGAGAGAAACAAAGGTTGGACCAAATCTGGAAAATTAGGGTTTTTGATTGATTGTACTGTTTTCATCATAACTCATTGTATAGAAATGCAAATGAGGTGAGGTTTGTGGCCTCTTAAACTTTGGGATGTTAGCTACATTTTTGTGTGAAATAGGTGTTGTCAAATTGTAACTCTAATAGGTTGAAATTTAGCATGGAAAGTTACTATTTTATTGCCTGTGAACAGTAACCGAAACCATACCCTATGAGCTTTGCTGATTTTTCTAAATTAATTGAGATGGAATTTGGGAAAATGGTCTTCATGGAAGTTGTAGAATATGGAGTTAGCTTTTCATTTCCACTGATCTTGCTAATTTTCGAGTTGTATATTGGGAGATATGAACTGATTCCTATGGACTGGTTTTGGGCATGTTGATGAAACCTAGCTTAAGTGTTGATTTTGTGAGCTTTCTGCTTGGGAGCAATTTTAGCAATTTTTGTGGACTGAATTGGTGTGAGTGATCTTCTGTAAAGTTGTAGAGGAAGAAATTATCTTGACAATGAGATATGGCATATAATTTTTAGAGGTCAGAGTTGGGAGTTATGATTTTGCAAAAACTGATCCTGCATTAGGTTAGGAATTGCTGATCATGGCAGTAACTTGCATGACAGTTTTGAAATGGTTAAAAATTAAATTGGAAATTGAGTTCTTCATGAAAATTTAAGTTTGAGGATTTATCTTTTCATGGGTATAAAGTTCAGATTTTTCTGACTTGTGTACAGGGAGTTATGCTTGTTATAAGTTTACTGCTCAAATTGAATGATTTCAGGGACAGCAACATTGAGTGAATTAATTGACTTGTTTAGCAATGGAATTTGATTTTGGGTTGTTCATGAAAGTTGTAGATGACATTGTGAACTTATTGAGCATATTTATGTGGTAATTTTTAGCTGAAGAATCTGAGAGTTATGGAAATTTCAATGTACTGTTCTATTTTAATGAGATTTGAGTAGGCAGTAGCTTTGAAGGGATTTTTGACACCCTTAAGGGTGAACTTGATTTTTATGGTCTTCTTGAGAATTGTAGAGGGTTTCCTGAGCTTACCAACGAGATATAGTTGGAAATTTTCTGAATTGTGTGCAATGATTTATGGGTGTTGAAAATTGGATTGAAAATCAGAAAAAAAAAATAGAAATGGACACGCCCGGTCACTAGGGCGACGCCTCCTCTAGTGATTTCAGGCTTACAAGGGCCGCGTCGCTAGGGCGACGCCTCGCCCTAGCGACGAGGCTGTAGAAGTCAGCCCGCTGGGCAGGCGTCGCCCAGCGAGGCTGACCTTAATTTTGTTTTTTTTATATTTATTATTTTTTTTTGTTAATTGATAATTTGGGATTTCATGCTTCTTTTGTCAATTTCTTTTCCGTCCGACGTCCGATTGACCTGATTCTTGAGGCATCGGATTCGTTGAACATTTAATTTCATTTTGTGAGAAATTAGGAATTTTTGGACGAGAAATTGACGTGGCCCCGGGTAACGGAGCCTTTAATCATTGTTTTGTTTAATTGGGGACCTATAGAGGTCCGAATTGCGCACCGTCAGTGCCAATAGGTTTCTAATTTTTAGACGGATTTTGTTTTGGGGAAATTTGCATTTAGGGCCAGAAAATTCATGAACATGCATATTTCACCTACATGTGCACAAATTGCATCTGTAGTGACTCGTTCTTTCTCTGTTTCTTATAGAGGCTCAAGTGGAGCGTCGTCAGACCGACGGGGCGAAAACTTCCCGGCATTAGCTCGGAAGTAATAGGTGAGTAACCTAGTTAGTTTCTCAACCTTATGTGTTTATTAATTATATGCATTGATTGCCATGAGGATGCAAGGATGGATATATGTAATTGATTGTTTTGATTGATTTCGGACCATGGGTGTTCGAAATATTGGATTGTGATATTGAAGTGCAAATGAAAATAAGTGCGTGAGAATGCATTAGTAAATTGGATTGTAAATGTGATAGATTAATAAATTGGATTGTAAATGTGATAGTGAAACGAAAGGTAAATGCATGGGAATGAATACGGATGAAAGTCAAGAACATTGAAAATGATCGAAAATAGTAATTAATTGGAATTGGAAATAGAAATGCGATAATTGGATATTGGAAAATGACATGTGCATTCATGCATAGTAAATGATCGAGATAATGGCGGTTGTGACCGTGTTGCCACCGATTTGAGCTTTAAGCTCAACGCATACGAGGCCTCGTGCCTAACGTATTCGAGCCTCGGCTCGATGATCGAGCTATGCCTAGCGTTTGAGGGCTTTAAGCCCGATGTTTGAGCCAATGGCTCAGCGTATATGAGCTCGGTATACGGTCACAACAACGAAAGAAAATGGAAGAGTCACATGCACAATCGCATAAATGAATATTTAATGTGAATTGTGTGAAAGGCTTATTGCCTTATAAATGTGAAATTGAATGCTGTGATTTCTTATTTCGATATATATACAATATTGTGTGATTGAGTGGATAGCATGAGTTGGGTGAACCATCGATGATGGTTTCTCCGAGTTCGCAAACTCACCCAACATTGCATCTATTTTTCGGAAATGGAGAGTACCCGTTGGACACGCGAGAGTACGTCTCATCGCTAGCAAGACAGCAGTGTCGGTCGGGATCGATGTCGTCAGTATCTGCATTAGTGTATTAATTTGGTATTTAGCAGGCCCAATTGTTTACATGTAATTGTATAGAGTGATTGAGCACTAATGAGTGCTAATAATGATTGAAATTGTTTTATCAGTAAAATGGTTTTATAGTTGAAAATGTTTTGTTAAAATTGGGCTAAGTCAATGATTGTTTGCGCACTCTAATGTTTTTGAAAGAAAAAAAAATGTCATACGATTTTTGTTAATAAGGTAATGAATGTTCTAGTACACCACCCTCGCGGGTCACGGGCTCGGATATCACCATGGATATCGGGTTCGGGTCTCGTCGGGAGTGGGGTGCTACACCCGTGATTTTTCCTTTCTCACATTGAGGGAGGTTTTTCACGTAAAAATTGCCTGTGTTATTTATTTCTTGCTGCTTGATTTCGTGTATTGGTGAGTTTGTTGGCTGTTGTTTTTCTTTTGGATTGGTTGTGGTTGTTCACACAGGGAAAGGTTTATTGGTTCTGGTTTGTTGCCGTTGTATGACCGACACCTCCTTTCCCAACAAGTGGTATCAGAACTTTTGGTTCGGGATATTTGTGGTTGTGATTTTGGTGAACAATGGAAGTTGTCAACACTAGTAGGATGGTTACTTTGAATGGCACCAATTATGCTCTTTGGAAGGGCAAGATGGAGGATCTGCTTTATGTGAAGAATTTTCACTTACCAGTATTTGCCACCGAAAAGCCTAATGATAAATCGGGTGAAGAATGGACTTTGATGCATAGACAGGTATGTGGTTTTATCAGACAGTGGGTTGATGACAATGTGTTGAATCATATTTTTGGTGAGACACATGCTCGAAATTTGTAGGAGCAGCTTGAGAAGCTGTATGCTCGAAAGACTGGGAACAACAAGATGTTCTTAATAAAGCAGATGTTAGCCTTGAAGTATAGTGATGGGACTCCTATGACAGATCACTTGAATAACTTCCAGGGAATTATGAATCAATTGTCAGCAATGGGGATTAGATTCGATGAAGAAATATAGGGTTTGTTTCTCCTTGGCTCCTTACCAGGCTCTTGGGAAACTTTAGATCTTCATTGTCAAATTATGCTCCGGATGGTGTTATCTCTATGGATCTTGCCAAGAGTAGTGTATTGAATGAAGAAATGAGAAGAAAGTCTCAAGGTTCCTCTTCATCAGATGTCTTGGTGACTACCTCTAGGGGGAGAAATAACAATCGAGGTTCTCAAAATAGAGAGCAAAGTCTAAGTAAATCTAAAGGCAGATACAAAGATGTTAAGTGCTTTTATTGTGATAAGAACTGGCACTTGCAGAAAAATTGCTGGAAGTTGAAGAAAGAAAAGAAAGATGATCGCGGCTTTGTCGATTCGACCTTACGATCGATCCTTGGAAACCGGTCAAAAATAATAATTCCAAAGATTGCAATACAGGGTGCAACCTCGGGTCATCTCACTTAATTGAAACCAAGTGAAAAAGGTCTAAGCTAGCCTAATTACCAAAAATTGCAATCAAAGTTGATAAAATGGGGGTTTGGTATGTTGATCGGAACTGGTGAAAGTAACTAAAATTGGAGAAAAAGTATAAAAGAATATTTTTGGATTTTTTGGAGTTATGCAATTGACAAAAACTAAGACAGTAATCAAATTGATAAAATCCTCTTGAAAATGGGCGCAGGCTATCACGGTTCAAATGATTTTTCGGGGATAGAATCCACTAAGTTTCAAAAGATCAACCCTAAAGGACTCTTTAGGTCCAAAGATTTAATTAATGAACTCCATCATTTAAATCCTTGTTAAAAACCTTAGTGTGAAAATTGGACAAGTAAATGCAACTGGTCAATCGGATAAAAACACAACCATTTAAATCAAACACAACTAGGCAAAATATGAGAGTCAAATGCAATATCCGAATGACATATATGAGACTTCATATATTAAGCATCAAAGTTCTACAAATAACTATGTCCAAATCTCAACATAATGTTCAGCACACGGTTAAACTATTAACCATGCTAATCTAGTTATACAGATGCAATCTCTAACTCAAAGTTTACACAAATATAACTAAACTTCATACACTATATGATTACTCCCCTTTGAAGCTATCGGTGAACTCAAGCTATTGCTACATCTTCAAGAGGAAATGTGATTTAGCTACGCATAACTCCGGACTGTCTCTCGACTGCTGAAGATTGAACGATACCCATGGTAGCAGAAGATACTGACGGTGGCGATGAAAAGGTGGCGATGGTTGAGGATGATAAAAACTGGAAAATGATGAATGAAAGAGATGATCGCCTTCTTTTTGCCTCCCATGTGTCTCCAAAGTATATCCGTCCTGTGTGACCTAAAAATAGCAAACTTTATAAATGATGGACGCAGGTTGGGTCAAAACAGTGAGAGACGTTTCCAAATGGAGTCCAGGTATTTATCTGTTCGCCGCGGCGAGATGAATTTTAGGCGCCGCGGCGTGCTCTGCTGGTCTTCTCGCCGCGGCGTGTACTTGTTGGCATCGTGGCGTGCTTCATTTAGTCCTCGTCGCGGCGAGGTGCTTTGTAGGCACCGCGACGTACGTTCCTTGTATCCTCGTCGCGGCGAGATGAGTTTGAGGCCGCGGTGTGCCTTCTTGGATTGCACACGTCGCGGCGTCTACTTGTAACACGTCGCGGCGTGCGAACTTCTTCGAATGCTTTTGACTCTTCTTTTTTCCCTACAATATAAAACAACAATTTGCAGTATCAATTGTCCTCGGAAAACTTATGATGGAATTAATTTCAATTTGTGACAATTTTGCTATCAAATTGTATAAAGTGTGAGCTCATATAAGGGACTAACTAAAGCACAAAAATCACAACTAAAGAGTCAAAAAGTACATTAAGGATAGCAAAAATGTAGTCAATTTATGTAATAAACTTTGACTCAATCAAATTCCCCCACACTTAGACCTTTGTACTCCTGGACAAAGTTTATAAGAATAAAAAAGATACAAGTGTGAAAGAAAAATTCGTCCATGCTCAAAACAATAATAAGAACTTGGCGCAAATCACTTAATCAAAATTCAATCAAAGCAAATTGAAAGAATGCTAATAAAACAAACACTAAAAGAATTCAATTCAAGAGATTGCACAAAAGAGATGTCACTCAAGATAAGGTGTTTGCTCTCTCTCACATATTGGGGATATTTCACTCTCAATATACTTAAGCCATTCTCTACCATAAGCTTGTAGCAATTCTATTTCTCCACTACAAAAACTATAATTTGAAGATCAAGAGGACTTTTTTTTGGGTTGTAATGTACGGAGGGCTAGATGAATGGATGGAATGGAAGAAAGAAAAAGTACGAACACATGCACGCACTGCAATTATGAACTCGATGTCGAAAGATAAACTAATATTGACACTTTTTTTTAATTATGCAATATATATTGCATAAATTGTTATTGCTCTTTCTTTTCTTTCCTTTTTTTTAAATTATTTATTGATAAACACTTTCTGTCCCTTTTTGGAACACACTTTTTTTTTTGACAAAATAAAATTAAACTACTGACATCATGTAGGGGTGCATACATGCAAGTGCTCATAAATAAAAATGGCTCAAGGGGCTAGCAAGCGATAAGTGTTTTGGGAAAAAGGGTTGAAGAAAGAATGCCTCTATCACGTCAACAAAATTCTAGTCTACAAAGCTTTGATTAAGAATTGAAACAAGTTCTAGAAAGGTATGAAATAAGCAGATGCACACAATATCAAAGAAAAATTTAGGCTCAAATATCCTTCCAACAGGGGTAATATCTTAATGAACAATCTCAAGTTTCAAAAACTTAAAGTGTTACTTTGTTAGCATGCCTTAATTCACTTTGAATTGAAAACATCAAAAGTAAAATAAGCCAAGACCAACAATCATTAAAAGAATGGAAGGAATTTTCATAAACTCAGGTACCAATTTGAACTTATAAAGTCTTTGAAACATAAAAGGTACAAAAGTTTCATGCGGAAGAAGTTGAATTGAGAAAAATTTTCATTTTGCAAAAATCGGTGGACGTCGCGACGTGTAGCATACACGCCGCGACGTACAGGCGATGAATGTGAGCCTCGCAAAGGCGCCGCGGCGCATGAACTGTCGCCGCGGCAAGGAATGACAAAATGACCGAAGAAGAATGCACCAAGTTTAAAAATTGTAACAGTAAGCAAGATTGGCTAACATACACAACAAAAGGTGTCAAAAAAGAGCATAACAAATAGTAACACAATGGGAAAAGCTCCCCCACACTTAAATAATACATTGTCCTCAATGAAAAGAGCAAAAAAGGATCAGGAAATAGTGCGAAGAATCCAAGAAACAAAAGAAAACCTAAAACAAAACAATACAACATAAAAGAAAAGGAAAACAAAATAGGAAAAAATGCCAAAACTACGCGAAGGGATCATCAGGGGCTGGATCAGAAGGTGCGGCCGCAGAAGGGCTAGGACCGGCCGAAGAATCACCGTCCGCAGGAGTAAGAGGACTGTGGAGATGCGCTGTAAGCTGGGCATACATCTGCTGGTGGTACAGACGATCGACGGCTAGCTGGGCCTCGAGACGAAGGAAAGCCGCATGAAGAGTGGCCACCTGACGGGAGAGGGTAGTCAAGGTAAGAGGAGAGGAGGGGGGTAAGGTGGTGTGGGTGTCTGGAGGAGGCACATCGGTAGGAGTAGTAGCAACAATGGGAGGGGAGGAAGGGGGTGGTGGTGGTGAAGGAGGATGTGGTGGTGGAGGGGGAGGTGATGGAGAGGGAGGAGGAGGTGGTGGGGCTAGAAAACGGGATTGTTTGAGGCGGACGTATCGAAAAAGGGAGGCGGGTTCAAAAAATCTGTCAGTAGGAAGTTCCCGGACCTGGTGGGCCCGAAACAGATCACTAACAAGGTGGGGGAATAATATGGAATGGGTGAGGTTAGAAGTGAGGATGGATTGACGGAGGGCGGAAGTGATTTCCTGAGCAATATCAACCGGCCGGCCAACCATCAGGAGGTAAATGTACAATGCCTGTTCTTTGGGAACAAAGGCAAGGTGGGTGGTAGGAAGAACGTTGTTGCAGATGAAATGAAGCCAAGGACGGGCCTTAGGACGGAGATCAGCACGACGAATGTATTTCTAAGACACTCGAGGTTGATGCCATTCGGCACCCGCAGGACAAAGGGTACGAAGGACATCATCCCAAGGGTAGTCCTGACTAAGTTCGGCGTAGTGGCAGCGAAGAATGGGAGGAAGGTGGTAGTGGTCGCGGATGGCGGCAGGGGTAAAGAGTTGAGAAACGGTAACACCTCGGAAACAAATATCAAAGGTGTCATGGTAACGGGCATGGGTGTAGAAATGATGAACGAATGTGTCATTCCAGGAGTCCTAGGCTGCACTAAACTAGAAAGTTGAGAATAGTCGAGCTGTTGGACGAAAGGGTGAGTGGAGGGTGAAAGAGGGAACGGTCGCTCCTTGAGTAGCGACCTAGCTTCGATCTTCGCAGCTAGGTCTGCGTACTCCGGATCGATCGGAGGAGAGGAAGTGGAAGGGCGAAGGCCAGAAGGAGAAGGCGAATGGTCAGAAGAGAAGTCGAGGGAATCGAAAGAGTACACATCGGAGGGGTAAGTAGGACGGACAGAGGTGTTCTTAGTTCAAGGCATTGTCCTGAACAGAAAGTAAACACAAAGAAAATTAGTAAAACAAAACAAAGACAACAGCACTTCGTCGCGGTGAGTAAACGTGCGCCGCGACATATATACGTGTGTCGCTTCTCACGCTGCGGCGAGTTGCGAATCACACGTTGCGGCGAGATGGAATAAACCCACACGTCGCGACGAGCACTCGACACGCTGCAGCGAAGGGCGAAAATTTGACACACCGCGACACGGTGAAACGTCGTCGCCTCAGAAAGCACAACCTAATCTACAGAACGAAAATGAAAATGAAAATGACAGAGGGAAGAGATATCTTACAAGGTGAACACAGAGACAAAGATGGATAACAGAGGTGAGCCACAAGTAGCAGACGAAGAAGGTGTAAAGGTCACAGCGCAAGGAGGAAGGGGGAAATCGCGGCGAAAGAGTGAACAGAGAATGAGAAGGACGCGGTTAAAAGGTGGTTCGTCGTGGGGTTGTGAAGGATGAGGGAGAAAAGTACAAAAATAACACTGGACAAAAGGGAAGACCGCCGTATAATAAGGATAAAAAGGGTTTTTTAACCCTTTTAGGGTTACGCTCTAAGGAGCTCGTCGCGACGTATAAACGATGCACGTCGCGGCGAGATCATGCTGTGTAGGTCGCGACGAGATCATCTGCTGGAACACTCGTCGTGGTGCGTACTTTGAGCACGTCGCGGCGAGACATTTTCCTCACGGCGACTACATCCTACATCGCGGCAAGACGTCCCGAAAACAGCAAGGATCCTAAGTTTACTTTTCCTGACCACTCATGCACACAAGTTTCTTCCCTCAAGCAACATGTAGCATGCATTCACGAAGATCAAAGGCTCCAAAGGAGACTGAAGTTATTAAAAACAACCAAATTGAAATCCTACTGAACTAATCCTAACTCTACTGAGTAGTTTTTCCCCCACACTTAACCAGCATATTTATGCAAAATGTGTCAGTGTCAATCCAATTCTTCAATCAATATGCACAAATATATGACAAGTGAAAGGAAAGAAACTACCCGGTGTTTAAGGTGGGTCTTGGTTCTCATGATAGAGCTTTAAAAGATAGCCATTCACCTTGAGTCGTGTTCCAGTTTCTTCATGCAAAAGCTCTACCATACCAAAGTTGTGCACCTTCGTGACTAGATATGGTCCATCCCAACGAGTATTGAAAATCCCATGTTTGAAAGCAAACCGAGCCTTGAATAATAGGACTTTATCCCCTTCCTTGAAGCTTTTCCTGTGAATGATCTTATCATGCATCAATTTTTCCTTTTCCTTGTAGAGTCGAGAGTGTTCATATGCCTCTAATCTCAACTCCTCTAGCTCTTGAAGTTGCAACTTCCTCTCCGTGCTGGAAGATTTTAAGTCCATATTGTATTGCTTAACTGCCCAATATGCTTTATGCTCCAGTTCCACAAGCAAATGACAAGCCTTTCCATAAATCAGGGGATAAGGGGACATGCCTATCGGGGATTTATAAGTAGTCCGATATGCCCATAGTGCTTCCTCGAGGCGAAGGCTCCAATTCTTCTTTGATGGCTTCATAATTTTCTCCAAAATGTGCTTCACCTCTCTGTTTGAAACTTCAGCTTGTCCATTGGTTTGTGGGTGGTATGCAGTGGAGACTTTGTGAGTGACCCCAAATTTGAAAAATAGGTTATCAATGACTCTATTACAAAAATGTGTTCCCCTATCACTAACCACAGCTTTTGGTATGTCAAATCGACAAAAAATGTTGGACTTAAGAAACTTAGACACGGCTTGGGCATCATCTTTTCTAGTAGGAATGGCCTCTATCCATTTGGACACATAATCAACAGCTAAAAGCATATACACAAAGCCAAAAGACGAAGGAAATGGGCCCATGAAATCAATTCCCCAAACATCAAAAATTTCGCAAAATAAAAGAGGTTGCTGTGGCATTTCATGTCGCTTCCCTAATCCTTCAAAACGTTGACATTTATCACATGACCGACAAAAGTTAAATGAATCCTTAAAAAGTGTAGGCCAATAAAAGCCAGAATCAAGAATTTTCCTAGATGTTCTCCGTGCACTGAAATGACCACCACAAACCATGGAATGACAAGCTGAAATTATATCATCACACTCTTCCTGAGGCACACATTTTCTGATCACCTGGTCACTGCACATTCTCCACAGATAAGGGACATCCCAAATGTAATGTTGAGCTTCACTCTTTAGCTTCTGAGTTTGTGCCTGAGACATAAAAGGGGGAGTGAGTCTAGACATTAGGTAATTAACAATATGTGCATACCAAGGTTCTTTAATAATTGAAGCACACAAAATCGAATCAGGAAATGAATCACAGGTAAGTTCGGAAGAATCCACTCCTTGTGTGTTGTTCGGTAGCCTGCTCAAATGGTCAACTACATGGTTTGTCGCTCCCGCATGATCCTTTATCTCGATATCAAATTCTTGGAGTAGCAATGCCCACTGTATCAGTCTAGGCTTCGATTGTGGTTTCTTGAGGAGATACCGAACAGCTGCATGATCAATAAAAATGGTTACATGTGAGTTTAAAAGATATTGCGTAAATTTTTCCAAAGAAAAACTACATAAATGCTCTTTTCAGCTTGTTGTATAGTTGATTTGAAATTTGGATTCAGTGTTTTCGAGGCATATGCGATAACTCTTGGTAGTTTCTCCTCCCGTTGACCCAACATAGCCCCTACAACAAAATTAGATGCATCACATGAAAGCTCAAAAGGTAAGTTCCAATCAGGAGCAACTATAATAGGTGGAGAAATGAGTTTTGATTTCAGCATGTTGAAGGCATTCTTGCAGGAATCATCAAATTCAAAATTTTCATCTTTTTGTAAAAGCTTGGAGAGAGGTAACGCAATTTTGCTAAAATCCTTTATGAAGCGCCTGTAAAATCCTGCATGTCCCAAAAATGATCGTATGTCACGAATACAAGTAGGGTAAGGCAAAGAAGATATAACCTCAATCTTAGCTTTATCTACTTCAATCTTCTTGCTAGAAATTAAATGATCGAGCACGATACCTTCACTGACCATGAAATGACATTTCTCAAAGTTCAAAATCAAATTCTTTTCAATGCATCTTTGTAAAGCTTTTGCAAAACTGAATAAACAAGCATCAAAAGAATCACCATAGACTGTGAAATAATCCATAAACACTTCCATACATTCCTCTAAAAATTCACAGAAAACAGCCATCACACACCACTGGAAAGTACCTGGGGCATTACATAAACCAAAAGGCATCCTTCGATATGCAAAGGTGCCAAAAGGGCAATTAAAAATGGTTTTGTCTTGGTCCTCCGGTGCAATAGGTACTTGAAAGTACCCAGAGAAACCATCCTAAAAACAATAATGTGACTTGCCCGCAAGCCTTTCAAGCATTTGATCAATAAAAGGGAGGGGAAAATGGTCTTTTCTTGTTGCGTCATTTAATCGTCTATAATCTATACACACACGCCATGAATTCTACACTCTGGTAGGAATAAGTTCATCCCTATCATTTTTTACCATCGTTATCCCACTCTTTTTTGGCACTACATGTATTGGATTAACTCACACACTATCAGAAATGGGATATATTATCCTTGCACTCAACAACTTCGTTATTTCTTTCTTCACAACATCTAAGATAAGTGGGTTGAGTCTTCTTTGAGGTTGCCTAACCGATTTTGACCCTTCATTCAATAAGATCCTGTGTGTGCAAATAGCTGGGCAAATGCCGAGTATATATGCTAAAGTCCACCCTATAGCTCTCTTATGTTCCCTCAAAACATTCATGAGTCTCTCTTCCTCAGTTTGGGACAAAGTACTAGCAATTATGACAGGTAATCGCTCATCAGACTTAAGAAAGGCATACTTTAAAGTAGCAGGTAGCGGTTTGAGCTCAAGCACAGGAGGCTGCATAACAGAAGGAATCAATTTATGAAGTTCAAGAGAAAAGAGATCACTCCCTCTTTCTTTTGGGATGAAGTCTATCTTCTGGTGAGTGGTCGTGGCTAATCCTTCCTGCTTCCCTGAAACATGGACAGAAAACCCTTTTCCAAGATCAAGTGAATCTTTTTGTGACTCATATTTTTGGCAAGCATTATCCACAGCTAAATCAATCATGTTCATTGCCTTGTACATGTTGAAGTTTACCTTTTGATCACCAACCTCTATGGTGATCTTACCTTCTTTCATGCTGATCATGGTGCTTGTCGTCCGCAAAAAGGGTCGCCCGAGAATCAAAGAAGTATCCTGCACAACTTCAAAAGACATATCAAGTACATAAAAATCAGCAGGAAATACTAAACCCTTTACCTGGACCAAGATGTCCTCAATTATACCCACTGGATGCCTAAATGATCTATCACCAGTCAGGGACAACAGATGTGGGTTTCAAACTTTTCACTCCTAAGGACTGATAAACAGATTTAGGCATCACATTAATCGCTGCCCCCAGATCTAACAACGCTCTTCCTATAGTTACTTTCCCTAAAATGCAAGGAATGGTGAAAGATCCAGGGTCTTGACATTTCACAAGTATCTGCGGTTTGAACAGGGCTGACACATTAGAGCTCACTTGAACTCTCTCATTTGGCCTAAACTTTCTCTTGTTAATGAACAAGTCCTTCAGATATTTAGCATAGGCTGGAACCCTCTTTACTAAATCAAGTAAAGGAACATTTATCTCTACTTTTCCAAACAAATCAATGATTTCTTTTTCATGTTTGATCTCGTTCATGCGCTTGCTCATCAAATATGAGTTTGGAAAAGGAAGGTCTTGAATACTTACCTCCTTACCTTTGCCGGCTTGCTTGCTCGATTCTCCCTGTTCAGCTTGATCCTTTGAACTCTTTGAAATAGCTCCTTTATTATTCGACACAGACTTCTTTTCTTTCAATAGTGCTTCTTCCCTCACACTTTCAGATTTCTTGATCATTTCTTTAGGTGGAGGCACTTCTTCACTCTCAATTTCCTCATCACATGCCTCTTCATCTACTTGAGGATTAAACCTCACTTGCTTCCCACTTCGGAGGGCAATTGCATTGAGACTCTTCGGATTCATCACAGTATTTGAAGGAATTGTTCCACTGCTTTTTGCTTGATTCTCACTCATGTTGTTGGACAACTGAGTGACATATGAATTAATGTTCTCTGCCTTGGTTTCCCATTGTTCTATTCTTTTCTCCAAAGCATTGAACCTAGCAGCAGTCTTTGAGGAATCCTGTTGAATAAGAGAAGCAATGGCATTGAATTGGTTAGCATTAGAATCCCTTTCTTCCTTCATTAGAGTCATCATGCTATGAAGCAATTGGTTGGTGTCTTCCTTGGTGGAACCGTTAGGGCTTGTTGTTGATTGGGGAACTGGTTAGTGGAAGTACCAGCTCCTCCCCCTTGTGAAAATCTGTTTTGAGCCCTGCTTTCTTCATTCCTCCAACCGAATCTTGGATTAGACTTCCATCCCTCATTGTATGTGTTGGAGTATGGATCCTACTTCTGATTTGTTCTCCCTGGATACACTGTTGACACGTCTTCATATCTTCCAGGGCATACAGTTGATATGTGCATCACCGACCCATAAGTGGCACAACTGGGTGCAGTAAGGTCCATTGTAGATGATGGGTGATGCGCATTCAAGTTCTTCAACTCCGCTGTGATACAAGATAATTGTGAAGTTATCCCGTTCTCCAGTGAATCTACCTTTGTTTCCAGAATCTCCATTCTTTTGGCTTGAGCTGTTAAGGCTCCCAATTCATGCACTCCTCTGGAATCTCTCACACTGTATTGTTGATGGTTCAAGGCCATCTTCTTGATCAAGTCCCATGCTTCCAATCTTTGTAAGGTCAATCGAGATCCTCCGATCGGCATCCAACATACCTTTCTCTTGGCTCTTCAACCCATCATAGAAATATTGCACCAATTGCTCATCGGGAATTTGGTGATGGGGGCATCTGGACAGAAGATCTTGGAAGCAGTTCCAATAGTCATACAGTGATTCATCATAGTCTTGGCGAGCTGAATAAATTTCCTTCCTCATTGATGAGGTCCTGGAAGCTGGAAAGTACTTCTCCAAAAAGGCCTTTCTCAGGTTGGCCCAGCTATGATAAGCATTGGCCACATGCCTCGGAAGACTCATGTACCACTCTCGTGCCTTTCCTTCCAAGGACAAATGAAATACCTTCCATAGCACTTGATCCAAAGTAGCTCCTACTGGCTTCATACTCTGGCAAATCATCGTCAAAGCTTGTAGGTGCATGTACAGATCTTCTACTGCCAAACCATGAAATTTAGGAAGAGAATTAATCAGCAAACCTTTAATCTCAAAATTAACATCAAAATTAGGGCAAGCAGCAGTAAATGGATCATAATGCACATCAGAGGTTGTAGCTTCCCTAATTCTCAGATTCTCATTGTTTTCTCCTACTCTCTCATGCTCACCATTTCCTCCATTAGTTCCATTTCTAGGTTGGTGTGCAGGAAAGTCAAGATTTGGAAAAATGTTGGGATTCTTAGCCATATTTTCTCTTTCTCGCTCAACTAATCTACTCCTCTCTTGTTCTTTCCTCTCTTTCCTAAGTCTCCGCAAATGTCTCTCAACTTCAGGTTGGAATTGAACAAGTCTACCTCTCCTGGGCATGTACAAAATCAATCCACAAATAAAAGATGTAGTAACAAAATTTTCTCACAACCACACAAAGTCGAGTAAATATGAAGTGTGGCGAATGCGAATGTATGAGTGTATGGATGTGTATGTGAATGTGTATGTGTGAAAATTTTGCTAAGTAAGAGAAAAATTAAAGTGTGAAGTATGCTTGTGCAAAGGAAAATCAAAACCTATACTATGAACAAGTATGAAAATTAAACTATCCTAAACGCACTGAAAAAAATAAAGATTCTGATTATCAACGACAATTGACATGAGATGGAAATGGCTATCCTACGGTAAACCAATTTCTTGGTTCCCCGACAACGGCGCCATTTTGATCGCGGCTTTGTCGATTCGACCTTACGATCGATCCTTAGAAACCGGTCAAAAATAATAATTCCAAAGATTGCAATACAGGGTGCAACCTCGGGTCGTCTCACTTAATTGAAACCAAGTGAAAAAGGTCTAAGCTAGCCTAATTACCAAAAATTGCAATCAAAGTTGATAAAATGGGGGTTTGGTATGTTGATCGGAACTGGTAAAAGTAATTAAAATTGGAGAAAAAGTATAAAAGAATATTTTTGGATTTTTTGGAATTATGCAATTGACAAAAACTAAGATAGTAATCAAATTGATAAAATCCTCTTGAAAATGGGCGCAGGCTATCACGGTTCAAATGATTTTTCGGGGATAGAATCCACTAAGTTTCAAAAGATCAACCCTAAAGGACTCTTTAGGTCCAAAGATTTAATTAATGAACTCCATCATTTAAATCCTTGTTAAAAACCTTAGTGTGAAAATTGGACAAGTAAATGCAACTGGTCAATCGGATAAAAACACAACCATCTAAATCAAACACAACTAGGCAGATTATGAGAGTCAAATGACATATATGAGACTTCATATATTAAGCATCAAAGTTCTACAAATAACTATGTCTAAATCTCAACAAAATGTTCAGCACACGGTTAAACTATTAACTATGCTAATCTAGTTATACAGATGCAATCTCTAACTCAGAGTTTAAAAAAATATCACTAAACTTCAGACACTATATGATTACTCCCCTTTGAAGCTATCGGTGAACTCAAGCCATTGCTACATCTTCAAGAGGAAATGTGATTTAGCTATGCATAACTCCGGACTGTCTCTCGACTGCTGAAGATTGAACGATACCCATGGTAGCAGAAGATACTGACGGTGGCGATGAAACGGTGGTGATGGTTGAGGATGATAAAAACTGGAAAATGATGAATGAAAGAGATGATCGCCTTCTTTTTGCCTCCCAAGCATCTCCGAAGTATATCCGTCCAAATGGAGTCCGGGTATTTATCTGTTCGTCGCGGCGTGCTTTGCTGGTCTTCTCACCGCGGCGTGTACTTGTTAGCGTCACGGCGTGCTTCATTTAGTCCTCGTCGAGGTGAGGTGCTTTGTAGGCGCCGCGACGTACGTTCCTTGTATCCTCACCGAGGCGAGATGAGTTTAAGGTCGCGGCGTGCCTTCCTAGATTGCACACGTCGCGGCGTCTACTTGTAACACGTCGCGGCGTGCGAACTTTTTCGGATGCTTTTGACTCTTCTTTTTCCCCTACAATATAAAACAACAATTTGCAGTATCAATTGTCCTCGGAAAAACTTATGATGGAATTAATTTCAATTTGTGACAATTTTACTATCAAATTGTATAAATTGTGAGCTCATATAAGGGACTAACTAAAGCACAAAAATCACAACTAAAGAGTCAAAAAGTACATTAAGGATAGCAAAAATGTAGCCAATTTATGTATTAAACTTGGGCTCAATCAAAAGGCAACAAAGGCAAGGAAGAAAAGAAAGAGAATGACAACGAGAATTGTGTTGATATTGCCACTGAAGAAGATCTTATGACAGTCCTTGATGAGAGCCTAGTTGGGGTTGTTTGTTATGAATCAAGCTGGGTTGTAGATAGTGGTGCTTGTTCTCATGTTACATCAAGACAGGATTTTTTTTCTCATTTTATACTCCAGGTGATTATGGGGTATTGAATATGAGAAATGAAACTATTTCTAAAGTTATTGGCATTGGGACAATTATATTGGAAACAGGTACGGGAACTAAACTTATTCTGAACAATGTTAAATATGCACCTGATGTTCGTTTGCACTTGATATCTGTTGGCAATCTTGATGATGAGGGTTATGTGAGTACCAATGGTGATGGTATGTGGAAGCTCACTAAATGTTCCTTGGTGGTGGCTCGTGGTAGAAAACGCTCTGACTTATATTGGACAACAGATTTAGTATGTACTGACAGGGTAAATGCAGTTGAGAATGACTCTTCGGTATTATGGCAAAGGAGACTTAGCCACATTAGTGAGAAATGATTGAATGTGTTGGCCAAGAAGAATCTCTTATCAGATTTGAAGGGTGCTAAACTGGAAAAGTGTGAGCACTGCTTGGTTGGAAAACAACACAGAGTTTCTTTTAAGACTAATCCTCCTTCAAGAAAGACTGAGTTGCTTGAGTTGGTGCATTCAGATTTGTGTGGTCCTATGAAGACAAAAACTTTGAGGGGTGCATTATATTTTGTTTCTTTCATTGATGACTGTTCCAAAAAATTACGGGTCTATGTCTTGAAGACCAAAGACTAAGTGTTGGGGGTCTTTAAACAGTTTCAGGCTTCCGTTCAGCGAGAGACTGGAAAGAAGCTGAAGTGCATTCGCACTGACAATGATGGTGAATATTGTGGGTCGTTTGATGAATACTGCAAACAGATGGGCATTAAACACCAAAAGACTCCTCAACTTAACGGTATGGCAGAGAGGATGAACAGGACCTTGATGGAGAGAGTCATATCCATGCTTTCTGAAGCTAAGTTGCCTATTTCATTTTGGGGTGAGGCTGTATTAACAGTTGCACATGTTATTAATTTATCTCCCACTGTTGTTTTGTAGGGTGATGTTCCAAACAGGGTGTGGTATGGTAAGGATGTTTCCTATGACCACTTGAGAGTGTTTGGATGCAAAGCTTTTGTACATGTGCCTAAAGATGAGAGGTCCAAGTTGGATGCCAAGACGAGGCAGTGCATTTTCATTGGTTATGGCCTTGATGAGTTTGGTTATAGGATGTATGATCCCGTTGAGAAGAAACTTGTGAGAAGCCGTGATGTTATCTTCATGGAGGATCAAACCATTGAAGATATTGACAAAGTAGAGAAGCCAGGGCATTCTAGTTCTGGTAACCTGATTGATCTTGATCTTATTTCTCATATGGGTGCTCATGATGATGTCCAGAATCATGTTCCTGATCAGCATGTTAATGTTGAAAATGCTGATGGTGATGCTGTTATTAATGAGGTAGATGTTCATGTTCCTGAAGTTGTGGATGAGCTAACTGTTCCACTTAGGAGGTCTACTATATAGCATGTTCCTTCTTCCCGCTACTCATCTGAGGATTGGATGTTACTCACTGATGGGGGAGAACCTGAATGTTATGAGGAAGCCATTGAAGATGAGCATAAGGATCATTAGATTGAAGCTATGCAAGATGAGATGAAATCTTTGCATGAAAATCACACCTATGAGTTGGTGAAATTGCCTAAGGGCATGAGAGCTTTGAAGAACAAATGGGTATTCAGAATCAAAGCTGAAGAGCACAGTTTGAAGACACGGTATAAAGCCAGACTGGTTGTTAAGGGATTTGGTCAAAGGAAAGGTATTGACTTTGATGACATTTTTTCTCCTGTTGTAAAAATGTCTTCTATTCGAATTGTTCTTGGTTTTGTTGCTAGTCTTGATATGGAGATTGAGCAGATGGATGTCAAGACAGCCTTCCTTCAAGGTGATTTGGAGGAGGAGATTTACATGGAACAACCTGAGGGCTTCAAGGTGAAAGGAAAAGAAGACTTTGTGTGCAAACTGAAGAAAAGCTTGTATGGGTTGAAGCAGGCTCCTAGGCAGTGGTATAAGAAGTTTGAATCATTTATAGGGGAGCAAGGTTATAAGAAGACTTCTGGAGATCACTATGTGTTTGTTTGCAAATTTTCTGACTATGATTTTATCATATTGTTACTTTATGTGGATGATATGTTGATTGTGGGCAGGAATGCTTCTAGGATTGTTGAGTTGAAGAAGAAACTAAGTCTTTTTCCATGAAAGACTTGGGTCATGCCAAGCAAATTTTAGGCATGAGAATTACTCATTGCAAGGATGCCAGAAAGCTGTACTTGTCACAAGAGAAGTACATAAAGAAGGTACTTCAAAGGTTTAGTATGACTGGGGCTAAACCTGTTGCTAGCCCAATTGCTCCTCATTTCAGGTTGAGTGTCAACCAATGTCCTTCTACAGATGAAGAGAAGGAAGAGATGAAGAAAGTTTCATATGCCTCAGCAGTTGGCAGTTTGATGTATGCTATGGTGTGTACCAGGCCAGACATTGCTCATGCAGTTGGTACAGTAAGTCGTTTTCTCTCTAATCCAGGTAAAGAACATTAGAATGCAGTGAAGTGGATTATGAGGTACCTCAGAGGTGCAACTGACTTGAGTCTTAGTTTTGGTGGTGATAAACCTTTGCTAGTTGGTTTTACTGATGCAGACATGGCAGGAGATGTTGATTCTCAAAAGTCTACATCAGGTTTCATAATCAAGTTTGCAGGGGGAGCTATAGCATGTCAATCAAGGTTGCAAAAGTGTGTTGCTTTGTCAACCACAGAAGCTGAGTTTATTGCAGCTACAGAGGCTTGCAAGGAGTTGTTGTGGATGAAAACTTTTCTTCTTGAGCTTGGTTTCAAGTAGGACCAGTATGTGTTATTTTGTGATAACCAGAGTGTCATTCATCTTAGTAAGAATGCTAGTTTCCATGCAAGGTCGAAACACATTGATGTTAGGTATCATTGGATACGAGATGTGGTGAATTCCAAGTTGCTAGAGCTAGAGAAGGTTCATACAGTTGATAATGGTATTGACATGATGACTAAAGCATTGCCGAAGGAGAAGCTTGAGATTTGTTGCTTGATAGCCGGTATGGCTAGATCCTCCACTTAGTCGTGAGGGGGAGATTTGTTAGGTTTGGGTCTACTCCTAAGTGGAGCCCAAAGCCTAACATATATAAGAGTTTTAAACCCTAAAGAAGAGAGTAGAAGAGTTCAGCCGGTAGAGAATAGAGAGAGGGAAGAGAGAGGGAAGAGAGAGAGAAGAGAGAGAAAGAAGATTTTTTTTTCTACTTTGCGTAGTAATCTTCTAACCTTCGATCGGATGGTGATTTCTTGTCGGATCGACCTGAAATTTTAACCAGAGATTCCTCTCTCGTTGTTCTTCATTCTGTATGGTGGAGATTGGATTTGGAGGTCTCCAAGGTGCCCTGATCTTCAGTCGAAGTTGCTGAAATTTTAAGGGTGATATTGTTCTCAACTCTTTGATTTTTTCATCTTGTTGATGATTATTGTTGTATTTTGAGTTGAGTGGTGACTCTAGTTGTATCTAGAGGTGAAAAACTCTGTAACTTGATTGATTATAGTGGAGTTTTTCTTTACTGAACTAGGTCCCGTGGTTTTTCCTTTCTCACATTGAGGGAGGTTTTCTACGTAAAAATTGCCTGTGTTATTTATTTCTTGCTGCTTGATTTCGTGTATTGGTGAGTTTGTTAGCTGCTGTTTTTTTTTTTGGATTGGTTGTGGTTGTTCACACAGGGAAAGGTTTATTGGTTCTAGTTTGTTGTCGCTACGTGACCGACACCTCCTTTCCCAACAAGAAGAGAGTGCCTTTGTAGTGGAGTCATGCAATCCAATTCGAAATGAAAAATCTGATGCAGAGATTTGTTTGGTTGAATCAAAGGAGGAGAAGGAAAGTGAATGGATAGTGGATAGTGGATGCTCAAATCATATGACAAGAAGGAAAGGAGCATTTGTGAAGAAAGACACAAATATAAACATGTTAGTGAAGATTGGAAATGATAAAATCATACCGGTTTCTTGGAAGGGGGCTGTGGAGTTAGGTACAAAAACTGAAAATGCTATCCTTGACGATGTGTATTACATTCCCGAACTTGACCAAAATTTAATTAGTGTTAGTCAGCTATTGGAAAGGAAGTATAAGGTGTACTTTGAAGATGAAATGTGCAGAATTTTTAATGAGCAAGGAGCGCTAGTACATAAAGTGTCGATGGTTAATAGAGTTTTCAAGATTAAAATGCAAGAAGTAGATGGAGCATTTGTTGCACTTTCATTGACAGAAATGACTCAATTATGGCATCAAAGATATGGACATGCAGATTTGGATTATGTTATTGAAATGCAAAAGAAAGGGTTGGTTTATGGTATACCACAATTGAGTAATAAGATGAAATCCGTGTGTGAGGCTTGTGCAAAAGGCAAGAGCCATGTGTTGCCATATCCAACAAGTGATTGGAGATCTTCAGAAAAATTACAATTGGTACACACTGATGTTTGTGGACCAATGGAGACACCATCTATTGGAGGGAGTAGGTATTATGTGGAGTTTATTGATGATGTGTCAAGATACTCTTGGATTTACTTCATGAAGAGCAAAGATCAAGTGTTTGGCATCTTTAAAGTATGGAGAGCTGAAGCTGAAGCACAATGTGGGAATAAATTGAGGTGCCTGAGAAGTGATAGGGGAGGTGAATAAATTTCGAAGGAGATGAAGAATTACTTTGAAAAAGAAGGGATTTTCCATCAGTTTTCAGTTGCATATTCACCTCAGCAAAATGGAATTTCAGAGAGGAAGAATAGATCAATTGTGGAGATGGCTAAAGCTATGATGTTTGGCATGAAAGTTCCAAAGAATTTTTGGCCTGAAGCATGTTTCACTGCTGTTTATGTTCAAAACCGATTAAAAACAAGAGCCTTGAAGGAGATGACACCATTTGAAGCTTGGTTTGGAGTTAAACCTAAAGTACATCAGCTGAGAGTGTTCGGATGTGTTGCATACATGCACGTTCCTGAACCAAGAAGATGTTTATGTTTAGAGATGTTAAATTTGATGAAAATGAAGGTTGGAAGTGGGATGAGCATTAGGTGAAGAAGTTAGGAGGAGTTAGAGTTGAAATACCATTAAATGAGCCAATTGTTCAAGAAGTTGCAAGAAAAGAACCACATGATGAAGAGATAGCAGCTGGAAATTATGACAATCTTGAAGAGAAAAGGAATCAAAGAGATGAAGGAGTGATAGCTGCTGGAAATTCTAGGAATTTTGAAGAGGAAAGGAATCAAGAAGAGCCATCACCTAGTTCAGGAAGTGATGATTCATGTTCTGAAGTTCAAGATGAGGATGCAAGCTCAAATACTACCCACAAAATAAGAGATCTAGCCTCGATTTATAATGAAACTAACCCCATTTTTGATTTCAGGTATAATGTAGCAGATGAAGAACCAAATGATGCACATATGATGCTTGAATATGCAATGCTGGCTAGAGCTGAACCAAAGACATATAATCAAGCAATCAAACAAGGAATTTGGCAAGGACCAATGGATGAAGAAATTAAAGCAATAGAAGAAAATGGGACTTGGCTGCTGGTGGATCTACATGCAGCTAAAACAAAAATAGTGGATTTTCAAAACCAAGCTCAATCCAGATGGATCAATCAACAAGCTTAAAGCTAGATTGGTTGTGAGAGGTTACAAACAAGAATATGGAGTGGATTACACCGAGACATATGCTCCAAAGAGCTGCTTGACATCGTGAGATTGTTGTTGGCATTAGCAGCAAATAATGGATGGAAAGTGCATCAAATGGATGTCAAGAATGCATTCTTGAATGGGATGTTAGATGAGGAAGTTTACTTGAAGCAACCCGAAGGCTATGTAAAAAAAGGAGAAGAGTAGAAAGTTTACAAGCTAGTGAAGGCTCTTTATGGCTTGAAACAAGCTCTAAGAGCTTGGTATTCAAGAATCAATAGCTACTTATTGCAAAATGGTTTCATAAGAAGCAAAAGTGAGGCTACATTGTATGTGAAGGGAAGCAAGGATGAAAAACTGATATGCTCTCTTTATGTGGATGAGTTGCTCATAATTGGAACTAAGGAGGAGCGTGTAGAGGATTTCAAGGAGTTAATGAGGTCTGAATTTGAAATGACAGACTTTGGGGAGATGAGTTACTTCCTAGGATTGGAGATTGATCAAAGGAAAGAGGGGATTTTCATTCATCAAAGGAAATATGCTGAAGAGTTGATCGAAAAATTCAACTTGAAAGATAGTAGTGGCATGTCAACCCCTATGGAACATCAGCTGAAGTTGGAAACCACAAGATTAGGTGAGCAATTTGATGTGTCTTATTATAGAAGCATGATTGGCTCTTTAATGTATTAATGTTCTTCAAGACCCGACATTGCATGTGCTATGAATATAATGGTTGGTTTTAATCAAAACCCATCTAGACAACATGCTTTGTATGCTAGAAGGATACTAAGGTATGTTAAGCACACTATTGATCATGGAATTTGGTTTGGAAGATGGGAAAATGTTGAATTGTATGTGTTTAGTGATGCTAGTTATGCTGGAAGTAATGAATGCAAACGTAGGAGTGGTTATTGTTGTAGCTTGGGTTCGGGAGTGTTTTCTTGGTGTTCAAAGAAGCAAAGGAGTGTAGCACAATCTTCAGCTGAAGCTGAATAAGTAGCTGTCAATATGGCTGCCAAACAAGCTCAATGGTTGAAGAAAATCTTGAAGGATTTGGATGAGTTGAAGGAAGATTGTGTAACCATTTATTGTGATTCAAGTGCTGCCATTTCCATGGCTGAAAATCCATCTGATCATGTGAGAACCAAGCATATGAAAGTGAAGTACCAGTATGTTAGGGAATTGATTGAAGAAAGGGAAATTAAAATGACATTTCTGGATCCAACTTTCAAACTGGCGATTTGTTCACTAAGGCATTACCAAAATGGAGATTTGAGTCTTTAAGGAAGATGGTAGGAGTGCTGGCTGCACAAAACAAAGGAGGAGTTGTTGATCTATGTTGTTTAATGTAGCCAGCTATGTTAAAGTTTGTGGAAAAATTTGCAAGTTCAGTGAAAGTGAAGAGGAGAAGCAAAATGAAGAACAAGCTTTCAGCACTAAAGAGGAAGTTAGAAATGATGATTTTGGTGGCAATGCAGAAATGCTTAAATTCTCAAATTCAAATCCGATTGGTTGATGATCAGAGTAGGAATGAAGCTCAATGCAAGTTAGGCATGTAAAATAGAGCTAAATGTGATGGAAAATTGAAGAATGCAGAAGCTGAAAATGTGCAGCAGGTGGATTTGCTTCAACTGGAAAATTCTGAAGCAGGGGATTAATATCCGAAGCAATTTTTCCCACAAACTTGAAGCAATTAATTTTTACAAGTCAACAGTAGCTATTAAGGGAAAATTAAGCTAGTGGAGTTGATCATCAGTTTTGTTGTTCCAAAAGTAGCAAGTTTCAGCTGCCCTCTTTTTACTTTTGCAACTTTAAACCTTTAGTTGATACTCATGTCAGACTTTTTGCAAAAATATCAACAGCAGTGCTGTTTTTGTACTCACTAACTAATGAGAGGATAAAACTTGTCAAGATCCTACCCATTAGCTAGTCTTTAGTTTCATTTTGAGCCATTGGATGTATTCAAGCAAGAAGTGTATGAAGAGCTAACTTGGAAAAGCTAAAAAAAAAACTTCAACTTTGGAAATGAACAGGAGCAGCCTCATTTTGTGAAAAATCTCATCTTCCTCATTTCATCAGTTTTTACATTTTTCTCTTGTATTTACTGTTGATTTGGTACTGATACATATGTGAGCATGTTGAGTGGTGTGAAGGGCTAAGTTGAAAAAGCTCAATACCATCATTTTTTTCAGATCAATGAAAATAGTACAATAGCTGCAATTTTTCTGAAATTTTCATCTTCTCCTTTTCATCTGATTTCAATTTCCCTTCCTGTTATTACCATTGATTGAGAGTTGTTGTAAGTGTGTGAATGGAAAGAGAGCTAAGTTGAAAAGCTCAAAACCATTAGAATCGGCAATGGAACAGTAGAAGTGTCATTTTGTGGAAAATCTCATTTTTTTTCTCTTCATCAGTTTTTGTATTTTTCTCTTATATTTGCTGTTGATATGGTATTGTTGCATATGTGTGTAAGGTAAGTGACTGAAAAATTAAACTTCTAAGAGTGGAATGAAGCAGATTTGAAAGTGCAAAATCTCCATTTCCTTGAGTGGATTCAGTCTACAAATGCACTGATGTTTATTCTCCAAAGCCTTCATACATTGAGTGAAAACATTGTTTATCAGAAGTTGTTGTAGACAAGTGCAGACCCGAGGAATAGGAGTTTTGTTTTGGTGGAAGTTCTTGAAGTGCAGTTTTTTGTTGACATGTTTGCTGCTGGAATTTTCTAATTTATCATCAAGCTTAGCCTCAAGTAGATTGGAAGGGACTGTTGAAGTAGCTAATCCAGCTGAAGCATTGAAGCTCTAAGAAATCTATTCTTCACCTCAGGTTCTGTTTTTCCAGATATTGAAGCTTGGAACTTGGAGCTGACTTGAAGCTCATATTATGTTGAAGCCCTTCCCATCTCAAGCTGAACCATCCACAGAACATGGGATTTGTCCTATAGCAGCACTTAATTCTAAAAATGAGTCCAAAACAATGTTTAACTGAAATGTTGCAAAGCAATTTAAGAATTGGACATCATCTTCGTTTGCTTACTTCCCACTGATTCCTCATTTTCTCTTCTTCGTTGCGAGAGACCTTCACGGCCACTTGCAGGCCATTAACATTCCTCTCGTCCCTTCCACGGATGGTGCCCCCGTAAACAGTACCAAATCCTCCATAGCCAAGAAAGCAGTTGGTGTCAAAACAATTCGTATAATCACTCAATTCCGAAGGAGTGAAAGGGATTATTGTTGAAGAACCTACAAAACAAGAATTGAACTGTTTTAGCATATGATAAAACCATTTTATTTGTCTAAGCACCTACGTCTATAAGCAAATTGGTTTTAGGCTTAAGCTACTCGTGCATAATCAAATTTTTGTGTGGGTGACAATTCTTAAGAAATCAATCAAAATGTTACTCATCATCCTAATAATTAATCAAATTCTCCAGCTCTCTACAGGAGCTATAATATGGTTAGGCAATGTAATGATAAAGTTCAGGAATTTTGTAGCAACCCTCACTTCCTTTGGAAACTTGAGGCCACAAATAGCTTGTAAATAAATTTTGCGGAGCTTAGGAGGCCGAATTCAGAAATCTACTAAAGTAAGCAAGAAATTAAAGAGACTACGCTAATAAAGTAGTCGCTAGCTATGTTAGTTATGTGATGGTGATGCCAGGTGTATGTGCTATAATAAAAAGAAAATTTTCAATCTTAATAATGCCCTTGTCTTATTTGTAGTTCCGGTAACAAGAGACGGTGCCGATCACCGGTGACAAAGGGAAATTTAGTTATTGGTACTAAAATAACTACAAACGGTGGCAGTGATGGCTGAGCCGACGGAGCATGTGCCAGAATTCACAAGTTCCACTATGGTAGTGGTGGTAGAGGTTTCTTACCGTCCTCTGCCCCAACAGGAGGTCCGACTTGCAACGACCGAAACGAGAAAGGCTGCATTTTCTGAATTTGAATATGTTGGATATAGAACTAAAAACAGAACTCTGCAGAAACAGAGATGAGAAAGCTCTGGAGAAACAAAACTATTATTGCTGGAGAAAAAAGCTGCCATCGACACAAGACCCAAGACTCCTATATATATAGGATCTAAATAAAAGAATGACTCCTATAAAAGCTCAACTGAAACATAAATATGGACCATGACTAAAAACCTAACTTGCTACTAACTAGAGACCACGACAAACATTAATAACAAATTACCAACAAACTAGCTAAGACTTGGTCAAACACTAGGAAAATGATGCTACAACTTTGGAATCACATTTTAACACCCTCCCTTGATTCAAAGTTGGTCACACCAACTTGAGTTCTAAAAAAACCATGCTTTCCACTAGCAAGCGATTTTGTAAGAACATCATCAACTTGTTGTTCTGAACTGCAAAATTTCATCACTACTACTCCTTTTGCAACCAAGTCTCGAATGAAGTGATGCTTAATTTCTATATGCTTTGTTCTCCCATGGAATGCTGGATTTTTGGTCATTGCTACTGCTGCTTTGTTATCACAGAAAATTTCAGTTGCTTCTTCCTGCTTCTGTTGAAGATCTTCAAGCAATCTCCTTAACCAAGCTGCTTGTGTAACATCCCACCCTCAATTGGAAGGGTAAAATAGTAAATTTGACAAATGATGGAATAGATTTGGTGTGCATAGGACTGTTCATGCATAATAGGATTGGTCCACAGTCACGTTTGTGCACATGACATTACTGTGCATGCATACATGATATTCCGGTTTGCGTGCCTAAGACAATTTTATTGAAATTAATGTGGTTAATGGGTTTGAAAAATTATTCTGGTTGCGCCATAAATTGTTTTCTATTTTAAGGAATTTTTAGGAATTTTTTGGATTTTTCCGGAGAAAATTCCCGAACCGGAAAAATCATCAATTGGCAAACCGGTCGATTTTCGGTATTGAAAATTTCTGTTAAATGGTACTGAAACATTGGGTAAATGATGTTTGGACTGTAATTGGGACCATTGGTATTGAATGATCAAGAAATGTCATTTGTTAGGATTCTTTTCATTTTATTTCAAATTTATTAAAAGGACTTTAGTCCTTTTCCTCTCTTTACATGCCAAGTGGCATGATGACCCATCTTAGCATATTTAATGCTTGTATTTCCATTCATCACTTCACGACACTTCCATTTAGAAAGCAACAAAAGGCTTGGTCTTGCTTCTCTTATACGAAACCCATATACTTCCTCTTCTCCATTGATTTCATCCTTTCACTCTTCCTTTCTCCCAAATTCATGGCTTTCTCTTCTATACAATTAAGTTCTTGCCTTGCCTTGATGATGATGTATTTACTTGGAGTTAGAAGAAGTGGTTAGCAAGGGTAGTTAAGAAGGAAGTGAAGAGAAGAGAGGATTGGAAGCTAAAGAGGTAAGTTCTTTCATTAAGTTTTTAATGATGTCTTAAGTATGAATTTATGAATCATGGTAGGTAGACACATTGAATGGGAGGTTTAGAGTATTTATTATGCTTAGGGTTGCATTAAATTAATGACTATCATGGTTTGAATTAATGGGTATAAGGTTAGGTTGAATTATGAATTGAAAGTAGTATGTTAGAAGTGGTTTTAGTTTGATTAGTGATGGCATATTGATGATTGATTTTACTTGGAAAGAAAGAATTTTGTGCTGCAAATTTTTTTATTTATTAGCCCTAGTACATGTATAAATGGTATAAGAACTGATTTGTGTTCATTTGAATGTTTAATGATGTGTTAATGGCATTGGAAATGATAGAACTAAGGTTAACACAAAATCTGAAAAATTAGGGTTTTCACTGATTGTACTGTTGTTAGCATAACTAATTGTGTGGTCATGCAAATGAGGTGAGGTTTGTGGACACTTAAACTTTGCGATGTTAGCTACATTTTTGTGTGAAATAGGCACTGTCCAATTTTAGCTTTAAGAGAGTGCAATTTGTCTTGGAAAGTTACTGCTATTGACTGGAATGAACAGTACCCGAAATCATACCCTATAGTTTTGCTAATTTTTATAAATTAATTGAGAAGGAATTAGGACAAATGGACTAAATTAAAGTTGACGCCTATTAAGTTAGCTTTCCAATGCCACTGATTTTGCAATTTTTCGATATGTCTATTAGGAGTTATGGACTGATGATTGTTGGCTGTTTTTATGCATTGAATGAAATCTAGCTGGAATGTCAAATTTGGTGTACAATCAAATTAGGAGAAATTTTAGTAATTTTTGTTCATTGAATTGGTGTTGGAAATCTACTGAAGAGTTTTAGATGACACATTCATCTTGAAAATGGTGTATGGCATATAATTTCTGGAAATCAGATGTGGGAGTTATGGATTTTCACAATTTGAACCTACATTGTGATGTTAATTGCTGATTAGGTCAGAAACTTGCATAACAGATTTGACACTGTTAGAGGCTGAATTGGAGTCTGGTTATTTCATGAAGAATTGAAGTTTGAGATTTTATCTTTTCACGGATATAAAGTGGTGATTTGTTTGACTTGTATACAGGGAGATATGATTGATAGAAAGTTACTGCTCAAATTGAGTGATTTCAGGGACAGCAACCTTGAGTGAATTATTTGACCTAGTTAGCAAGGGAATTGAAATTTGGGTTGTTTCATGAAAGTTTTAGATAATATTGTGATCTTGATGAGCATATTTATTGTATAATTTTTGACAGCATAGAATGAAAGATAGTGAATTTTCCAATGACTGTTCTGTTTTAGGAAGTGAATGTGTGGGCAGTAACTTACATTGGATGTTTGACACCCTTAGGGGTGAAATTGATTTTTCTGGACTAAAGGAAACTTGTAGAGGGTTTCGTTAACTTTCCAATGAGATATAGTTTGCATTTTTCTGAATTGTGTAGAATAAGTTATGATTTATTGAATTTCGGTTAAAGGAAAGGGAAAAAGAGTAGGAAATAAGGGCAATATATATATATTAAGTGTTGAATTTTGGTTTCTTTCGTGAATAACTTTTCCGTCCGACATCTGATTGACCTGATTCTTGAGGCATCGGATTCGTAGAATATTGAATTTCATTTTCTGAGAGATTGGAGATTTTTTGACGAAAAATTGACTTAGGTCCGGGTAAAAGTCTGTGTAATCACTGTTTTGTTTAATTGAGGACCTATAGAGGTCCGATTTGCGCACCGTCAGCGCCAATAGGTTTCTAATTTTTAGACGGATTGTTCTGATGGAAAAAGTGAGATTAGGGCCGGGAATATCATGAACATGCATTGTGCACCTTTTAAGTATTACATGTGCATTCTGAAATAGCTTTGATTGAACAATTGATAATGTTTGTATCATCCTCACCGTAGAGTCACACTTGGGCGTCGGTCCACCGACGTCCACCGAGACGACCAGATTTTGGCTCAAAATACAGGTGAGTAACTTAGTTGGTTTCTCAAATTCTGAATGTCTAAATGCCCTATGTGAATTACTTAGAGGTGATTTACATAGATTCTCAAACATATTGGATGGAATTACATGCTTTTCTTGTCTTGAATGGAACTACTTGCAAAGGTGAATTGTATGGTTACCGAATCAGATAGGATTAAGTTGTATGCTTTTCTTGTATTGGATTGACTATCGCGTGAAACTGAAACTGCAATCTTTGGGCTTTTATAGCCATATCATTGGATTCTTGAGTCTTGCAATCTTGAGCTTTTATAGCCATACTCATCAGAAACCCACCGAGTCTTGCATTACATGCATAAATGCATGAACAGATAATGGACGTTGTGACCCAAGTTGCGATTATTACTAACCGCCTCGAGTCCGAGGGATTTATCCACGAATCTTGTCTTGACCGACCTCGAGCCCGAGGGAGAAATCTCGACGTTCCCACCGAATCTTGACCGAGCACTTGGGCACAACATCAATAATTGGAAAGAGTCACATATGCATTGCATTCACATGAATGATTTGTTTTGTGAAAATTACTTGATTAAGTGATGGCATGATTTCATCAGAACTGTTACATGTTACTGCAAATTATTATTTAATCTTTGTAAATTGTTATGTTACTAGTAATTGAATACTCTCAGATATGTAGTACGCCATGTGCGTAATGCATGATTTGAGTGAACCATCGATGATGGTTTCTCACTGAGTTCGCAAAACTCACCCAAAATTTTCATCTAATTTTTCAGTCTGAAGAATACCCGGTTGACACGGGAGTATGTCTCTGTAGGCAAGTAAAGGATAGAGGTCGGGATCGGTTAGGTTCCGCATTAGTGTCTTATCAAATTGTGTTCATGAATCACTATATAACAATGCTTTGTATTTCTCTTGAGCCCATTGTGGTTTTAATGTTTTACTCGTTGACCGATTGTAAATTATTCTTGGATGACCGTAATAATGGCCGGTTTATTATGAACATGGGTTTTAGTTACTTATCGCTTTTTGCCGCTTAACGTGGAATCAATGGCTTCAAGAAAAAAAAATGTATACTGGGTTTTAATCGACTGATGTAGTACGCCACCCTCGCGGGGCACGGACTCGGATATCACCAACGATATCGGGTTTTGGTCACTCGGGAGTGGGGTGTTACATTTAGGTGGTATCAGAGCCCAGTATTACGTAATGTATCTGGGCACAGTCTGAAACATAAGGTGTATGCATTTGAGTCGTGTCATTGCAGACCGTGGCAACTGATCCCTAGTTTGAGTCGCACGGGTAGAAATCCTACGTGTGCGTATGTGTCAAGTGATTAAGTGAGAGAAAAAGTGAGACTGTGTTAGAGGGTGAACCCCTGGAAGTGTTTAAGCAATTAGGAAAGGAAAAATGGATAAGGAGATTGATATTGTACTGTGGTTAGAATGACTGTGTTGGCCTAGACTGATTAAGGAAAGAAGTGATATTAATGAATTCCCAGATTAAAATGGCAATATTATGGTGACAGAAAAATGAATATGTCTAGAACTTGAAAAGGTCCACTGGAGATAGGAGAAGCATACTAGTTATAGTAGTCTTAAGTGAGATTAAAGGTCCGGGATGAGTAAGTAATTAGAGTTCTGACTGTATATGTGAGGACAGGGGAAACATTGGAACTGAGTAAAGTGTAGATGATTCAATCAGGCAGATATGGATTCACTGCATTTGTGTTCAATATCAGTAGATATCATAGGTAGATGAGGATAGCGGGATTGTGATAGGATCAATATTGTACCATACCGGTCTACCTAGAACTGAAAGAGCAAAGTACCTAGTGCCTAGTCGAGTAAGAAAAAGAAGATAAAAGTGTACAGATAAACTGAAATGAACTCGTGAAACGGGAATGATCTTGAACGCATAAGCGTGAGACTGAAATGGTTATGTGAATATTGTGCTTAGAGTTTGAAAACTAGTATCAAAGGATAGTAAGGGAAAAAGACAGACTGACAATTTTCTACTGATTGTGTATCGGGAAATTCTAGATTTGGTTGATAAGATGTATATAGACACAGAAATGGTAACTGGATGGGTAAATAGATTGAGATACAATGGAGTTGTATCAACGATTTTGTCGTGTTTTGGGGACTGTGAATGCCCTATTATCGATTGTTTCAGGATATTAAAGAAATACGAAGCAATAAGAAGATAACATTGTATAAGCCAAGTGGACATGACCTTAAAAGGTCAAGTTGACACATGAATGCTATGGGAATGAAACTAGGGATATGAAAAGAGTTGTCACATTTAAGTCGATTTATCGTTGGGAGTACCTATTGGACAGTAAAGTTGATCATGATTAATAAAATGTATGTGAAAGATACATGGAAATCATGGGGGAGATGATCAGTGAATGATTAAATACGTGCTTCTATGAGTGGCTATAAGTGTAAAGTTTATATTAGGTTAAAGTAAGACATAGGAGGACTGAATGTACCTTTATGAGAGGAAATGAGAAATGATTATGGCATCGCTTATTTATTTGAGAATTAGCATAAGCGGAAAGAAGTCTTATGGAAGTCTGAATTGTATAGGTTATTAATTGGTTTCGGATAAAATCTTTGAGGTATAGATTCTTGAATAAGTGTGAAAGAAAGTGTTTATGTGACTGTCACAAGGAACCTTAGTGTAAGGAATGTTCTGATCTTTAAAATTATGGCATAAAATTGTTCTGATTGAGATAGTACGTATAGTGAAGAATGATTGAAAAGCAATTAGGGATAATAATTAGTTGATGAGACTTTCGTGAACAGTATAAAGATGGTAACAAGACTAATGGTCAAACGGAAAGAAGTATGGACAAAATTAAAAGTGAAATTGAGTTATATCTCATACTACTGAAGTTATCTGTATTGTGTGTATGGAAATGTAAAGTATCCAATAACATAAGTGGAATTTTATTTGAGATGATCCTATTGCAATGTGAAGTGAAATACTTAAAATGAAGTGGAATTTATGGAAGTCCAAGTACGGATGACTAGGTATTGGCATATGTTGATGGGAATGTCAGGAAATCAATTGAAAAGAGAAAATGAGTAGAGACAAAAAGTCCTAAAGGAAAGCTGACAATGACGTGATGTAGTGATACCTTCATAAAGGGATTGCAAATACACCATTTATGGATTCAATGAGAAAGTTGAATGATGTATGGTAAAGTCAATGAGATCCTAATAGGGAATTATGCGAGGTAAGCAAATGGTAGTGACTATGATTATAGACGGAATGTGCTTGAAAGTGTTGAACAGTGAAAAGTAAAAAGAACTTTATGAATAATTGAGGAATTTGATACTGATGATAAGCATATCCTTGGAGAGTGGGCAGTGTGTGATGAAATGAGACAATATGTTAAAACGGTATAAGATAAATTGAATTAATTTTGATAAATGGGATTGGTGTTATCATCGCAATTGTTTAAAGTCTTGGAGACTTTAGATTCCTATAGGGATACATAGTGTTAATTCGAGGAAAAAGACGGGTATAAATGACTCATGATCGATAATTACGAAATGAAGACAATTACGCTTACTAAATTCAAATAGTGAATAGATAATGTTGCAATGAATGATTACGATATTAGGATTTCCAATGAATATCAGGTAGGTTATGGCTAATTGTGAAGTATTTCTGGAAACTTGAGATACTGGATAAAGGTAAGGAATGGTTAAGAGTCTTTGGAGTTAAAGTGGTGAGTTCTATAAGAGTCCGAATATGCGAGTGAAATCGGAAAAACAATATTGAATGATTCAAAGAAAAGTATGGGTGCAGATAAAAGTGCTAGAACAAAAAGTGAATAGTTAAAGCTAGACATTCTAGTAAGCATATGCAAAAAGTGAAATTGAATAATTATGGGTATAGAATGAAGTGATTATTGATTCAAGTGCTTATAGGTGTAAATGTTCAACAGGAAAAATGCTTGATTATGATCGTGTTACGAGTTCGATTTCTTGTAGGATATCTTGCTACACTTTGCATGGGCCTAACAGGAGTCAAAGACCATAATGAATTTGAGACTGTGATGGGTAAAACAAAGGAAAGTGACTCAGGAAAACTGCATGGGTTAGTTAAAGTAGATCAGGATCGGACAAATGAAACTGAGAAAAATGCACATCCGAATAGAGGGCGTGAACACTATAGAATAATGAATTGTCTAAGGAGAATTGAATTTGAACAGCGAGTCAATGAGATATAAAGCATGACTGCATTAGGTAAAGTATCACTGGTTATAGTGAAATGAAGCTAAATGTCATTGTATTGGTACCAAAGGAATGTGAATCGTCCCTGACGAGATAAAGGAGGTTATTGTACGTATCACCTTGAAAAGATATACTCCATGGAATAGATATTGGACGGTATAGTGAGAAAAAGGTATTGGATGGATAAACGTAATGATTAGTGAACAGGTTCGGAAATAATGAACTGAGTCATAGCATTGGAACTAAAGGTAATGACTACTCTGAAAATGGCAAGTGAGATAGCTAAGAAAATGAGATCGCCAATCGATAGCCTTGTTGAGTCCGCTCTCTTTGTCTTCGAGTGATAATGAGTTAGCCAAATTAGTAATCGAACAACCGATGAATATAGTTATGTGACCTTTCGAAAAATGAATTATTAAGTGAAAAAGTGTATGGGACATATAGGAACATATGATTACGGTCATATTGAACTGTTGATTGAGAATTTCGAGGACGAAATTTTTATTAGGAGGGGAGAATTGTAACATCCCACCCTCAATTGGAAGGGTAAAATAGTAAATTTGACATAGGATGGAATAGATTTGGAGTGCATAGGACTGTTCATGCATAATAGGATTGGTCCACAGTCACGTTTGTGCACATGACATTACTGTGCATGCATACATGATATTCCTGGTTTCCGTGCCTAAGACAATTTTATTGGGATTAATGTGGTTAATGGGTTTGAAAAATTATTCTGGTTGCGCCATAAATTGTTTTCTATTTTAAGAAATTTTTACGAATTTTCCTGTATTTTTCCGGAGAAAATTCCCATACCGAAAAAATCGTCAATTGGCGAACCGGTCGATTTTTGATATTGAAAATTTCTATTAAATGGCACTGGAATATTGGGTAAATGATGTTTGGACTGTAATTGGGACCATTGGTATTGAATGATCAAGAAATGTCATTTGTTAGGATTCTTTTCATTTTATTTCAAATTTATTAAAAGGACTTTAGTCATTTTCCTCTCTTTACATGCCAAGTGGCATGATGACCCATCTTAGCATATTTAATGCTTGTATTTCCATTCATCACTTCACGACACTTTCATTTAGAAAGCAACAAAAGGCTTGGTCTTGCTTCTCTTATACGAAACCCATATACTTCCTCTTCTCCATTGGTTTCATCCTTTCACTCTTCCTTTCTCCCAAATTCAAGGCTTTCTCTTCTATACAATTAAGTTCTTGTCTTGCCTTGATGATGATGTATTTACTTGGAGTTAGAAGAAGTGGTTAGCAAGGGTAGTTAAGAAGGAAGTGAAGAGAAGAGAGGATTGGAAGCTAAAGAGGTAAGTTCTTTCATTAAGTTTTTAATGATGTCTTAAGTATGAATTTATGAATCATGGTAGGTAGACACATTGAATGGGAGGTTTGGAGTATTTATTATGCTTAGGGTTGCATTAAATTAATGACTATCATGGTTTGAATTAATGGGTATAAGGTTAGGTTGAATTATGAATTGAAAGTAGTATGTTAGAAGTGGTTTTAGTTTGATTAGTGATGGCATATTGATGATTGATTTTACTTGGAAAGAAAGAATTTTGTGCTGCAAATTTTTTTATGTATTAGCCCTAGTACATGTATAAATGGTATAATAACTGATTTGTGTTCATTTGGATGTTTAATGATGTGTTAATGGCATTGGAAATGATAGAACTAAGGTTAACTCCAAATCTGGAAAATTAGGGTTTTCACTGATTGTACTGTTGTTAGCATAACTAATTGTGTGGTCATGCAAATGAGGTGAGGTTTGTGGCCACTTAAACTTTGGGATGTTAGCTACAGTTTTGTGTGAAATAGGCACTGTCCAATTGTAGCTTTAAGAGGGTGCAATTTGTCTTGGAAAGTTACTGCTATTGACTGGAATGAACAGTACCCGAAATCATACCCTATAGTTTTGCTAATTTTTATAAATTAATTGAGAAGGAATTAGGACAAATGGACTGAATGAAAGTTGAAGCCTATTAAGTTATCTTTCCAATGCCACTGATTTTGCAATTTTTCAATATGTCTATTAGGAGTTATGGACTGATGATTGTTGGCTGTTTTTATGCATTGAATGAAATCTAGCTGGAATGTCAAATTTGGTGTACAATCAGATTAGGAGAAATTTTAGTAATTTTTGTGCATTGAATTGGTGTTGGAAATCTACTTAAGAGTTTTAGATGACACATTCATCTTGAAAATGGTGTATGGCATATAATTTCTGGAAATCAGATGTGGGAGTTATGGATTTTCACAATTTGAACCTACATTGTGATGTTAATTGTCGATTAGGTCAGAACTTGCATAACAGATTTGACATTTATTAGAGGCTGAATTGGAGTCTGGTTATTTCATGAAGAATTGAAGTTTGAGATTTTATCCTTTCAGGGATATAAAGTGGTGATTTGTTTGACTTGAATACAGGGAGATATGATTGATAGAAAGTTATTGCTCAAATTGAGTGATTTCAGGGACAGCAACCTTGAGTGAATTATTTGACCTAGTTAGCAAGGGAATTGAAATTTGGGTTGTTTCATGAAAGTTTTAGATAACATTGTGATCTTGATGAGCATATTTATTGTATAAGTTTTGAAAGCACAGAATGAAAGATAGTGAATTTTCCAATGACTGTTCTGTTTTAGGAAGTGAATGTGTGGGCAGTAACTTACATTGGATGTTTGACACCCTTAGGGGTGAAATTGATTTTTCTGTACTAAAGGAAACTTGTAGAGGGTTTCATTACCTTTCCAATGAGATATGGTTTGCATTTTACTGAATTGTGTAGAATGGAAAGATATGGTTTGCATTTTACTGAATTGTGTAGAATAAGTTATGATTTATTGAATTTCGGTTAAAGGAAAGGGAAAAAGAGTAGGAAATAAGGGCAATATATATATATTAAGTGTTGAATTTTGGTTTCTTTCGTGAATAACTTTTCCGTCCGACATCCGATTGACCTGATTCTTGAGGCATCGGATTCGTAGAATATTGAATTTCATTTTCTGAGAGATTGGAGATTTTTGGACGAAAAATTGACGCGGGTCCGGGTAAAAGTCAGTGTAATCACTGTTTTGTTTAATTGGGGACCTATAAAGGTCCGATTTGCGCACCGTCAGCGCCAATAGGTTTCTAATTTTTAGACGGATTGTTCTGATAAAAAAAGTGAGATTAGGGCCGGGAATATCATGAACATGCATTGTGCACCTTTTAAGTATTACATGTGCATTCTGAAATAGCTCGGATTGAACAATTGATAATATTTGTATACTGTCACTGTTATAGAGTCACACTTGGAGCGTCGGTCCACCGACGTCACTGAGACGGCCAGATTTTGGCTCGGAAATACAGGTGACTAACCTAGTTGGTTTCTCAAATTCCTGAATGTCTAAATGCCCTATGTGAATTACTTGCCGAGGTGATTTACATAGATTACTGAAACATATTGGATGGAATTACATGCTTTTACTGTACTGAATGGAACTACTTGCAAAGGTGAATGGTATGGTTACTGAACTGTATAGAATTAAGTTGCATGCTTTTCTTGTATTGGATTGACTATCGCATGAAACTGAAACTAAATCTTGGGCTTTTATAGCCATATCATTTGGATTCTTGAAAATCGCAATCTTGGCGCGTTTATAGCCACACCATCAAACCCATCGAGTCTCGCATTACATGCATAAATGCATGAACAGATAATGGACGTTGTGACCCAAGTTGCGATTATTCTTGACCGCCTCGAGTCCGGGGGATTTATCCTCGAATCTTTATCTCGACCGCCTCGAGCCCGAGGAAGAAATCCATGACGCGTCCCCATCGAATCTTGACCGAGCACTTGGGCACAACATCGAATAATTGGAAAGAGTCACATATGCATTGCATTCACATGAATATTTGTTTTGTGAAAATTACGATTACGTGATGGCATGATTTATAAACTATTACATGTTATCGCAAATTATTATTTAATCTCAAATTGTTATGTTATCGCTAATTGAATACTCTCAGATATGTAGTACGCCATGTGCGTAATGCATGATTTGAGTGAACCATCGATGATGGTTTCTCACCGAGTTCGCAAAACTCACCTAAAATTTTCATCTATTTTCAGTCTGAAGAATACCCCGTTGACACGGAGTATGTCTCACCGTAGGCAAGTAAAGGATAGAGGTCGGGATCGGTCCGTTATGCATTAGTGTCTTATCAAATTGTGTTCCGCAATCATCGTATAACAATGCTTTGTATTTCTAACGAGCCCATTGTGGTTTTAATGTTTTACTCGTTGACCGATTGTAAATTATTCTTGGATGACCGTAATAATGAAACTAGTTTATTATGAACATGGGTTTTAGTTACTTCTTTTTTTGCCGCTTAACGTGGAATCAATGGCTTCAAGAAAAAATGTATCTTGGGTTTTAATCGATGATGTAATCGCCACCACTCGCGGGCACGGACGGATATCACCAACGATATCGAGTTCGGGTCACTCGGGAGTGGGTGTTACACTTGACATCTTCTTGAACTTGCAGCAACATATTCTCGCCTCGATGATGATAATGTTGTTGTGGCTTGCTTTTTGAACTCCATGAGATTGCTCCAAAACCAAGAGAAAAAACACCGCCGTAAGTGCTTTTACGATCATCCAAAGTACACCCAATCAACATCGGTGAAACCAATTAATTTGAATTTAGAAACATGAGTATACCATATTCCAAAATCAACCGTTCCTCGCTACATAATGCAAGATTCTTTTTCTTGTTCCAAGATGGTGCTTTGAAGGATTTTTCATAAACCTTGAGACCACACCAACAGAAAATGAAATATCTGGTCTTGTATGAGTTAAAAGATCATCCACCAACTAAACTTCTGAAAATTCTTGCGTCATTTTGCATACCATCTTCAAGCTTCAATTTCTCATTTACATTCATCGAAGTGGCTGCCACCTTGCAATTCAACATGTTAAACCTCTCAAGAAGATCAAGAGTGTATTTCTTTTGTGAAATAAAGATTCCGTCTTCACCTTGCTGAATTTCCAACCCAAGAAAGTAATGTAGCAATCCCAAATCAGTCATCTCAAACTTTCTCTTCATACGATCTTTAAAATCAGCTACAAGAGAGTGAGATGAACGCATATATATCATATCATCAACATAAAGGCACACAAAAAGGAAGTCATCTTTACCTTCCTTCTTTAAGTAGAGAGTGGGCTCATTTTCACTTCTGTTGAAGCCACTCTCACGAAAATATGAGTCAATCTTACTGTACCATGCCCTTGGAGCCTGTTTCAATCCATAAAGAGCTTTTTTTAACTTGTACACTTTCTCTTCTTTTCCACTAACCACGAATCCTTCCGGTTGATGAACGAATACATCCTCTTCTAGTTCTCCATTTAAGAAGGCAGACTTGACATCAAATTGATAAACAACCCACTTCAATTGAGCAGCTAATGATAAAAACGTTCTTACCGTTTCGAAACGAGCAACGGGAGAAAAGCTCTCATCGTAATCTACACCTTTTTGTTGCGAATACCCCTTTACCACTAGTCTAGCTTTGTGTTTTTTAATACTACCATTAGCGTGATACTTTGTCTTGAATATCCATTTCAATCCAATAGCATTTTTCCCCTCAGGTAAGTTCACCAATTCCCATGTATCATTTTTTTGAATAGCCAAAATCTCCTCTTTCATTGCAGTACACCATTCCATTTTGCTTATTGCTTCATCAAAACATGTTGGATCTGAAACAAATAACGCAAAATTGCACGTTGCATAAATCTCACTCAAGGATTTGAACTTTCTTAGAGGAGATCCATCCGATGAAGAAGAGCTGCTACTGTTTGGGGCAATAAGACAATCTCCAGCACTTGGAATTAAGGATGGAGTGGTTGAATTTGAAGTAGAACCTCTACTTCCATTGCTAGGAGTCGAAGGTGTTGAAGGCAATGAAGATGTTGAATCTACTACCTTATTTTTTGACACTATCTGCACTTCCGAAACAACAGTACTTCCATCCCATTTCCAAGTTGCATCTTCATGAAAAATCACGTCTCTACTAATAATCACTTTGCCATTAATAGGATTAAATAGCCTATATGCTTTGGAATGTTGACAGTAGCCAATAAATAGATATTTTCCAGATTTTTCATCAAGCTTACTACGCACTTGAGAATTAATCAAAGCATAGGCAATACTACCAAAAACACGTAAGTGGCTCACCTGAGGCTTTATTCCATTCCAAGCTTCAAAAGGAGTCTGATTCAACACAGCCTTTGTAGGAGAAATGTTCAAGAAATAAATCGCTTGCTGTAACGGCTTCACCCATAACTGATTGGGAAGGCCCTTTCCTTTGAGTAAACTCCTTGCCATCTCCACAACTGTTCGATTCTTCCGTTCAGCGACACCATTTTGCTCCGGAATGTAAGGAGCAGTGAGTTGCCTGCCAATACCATTTTCCTTGCAAAATGTAGTAAATGCGTTAGATAGAAACTCACCACCTCTGTCTATACGAAGTGTTACTATGCTGCTGCCACTTTGCTTCTCCACCATAGCCTTAAACTTCTTAAAACTTTCTAATGCTTCTAATTTGTATTTCAAAAAATACACCCAACTCATGCGACTGAAATCATCCGTAAACAACAGAAAATATCGACTTCCACCGATTGATTCAGTTCTCATAGGTCCACATAAGTCAGCATGAATTAATTCAAGACAATAAGATGCTCTCCATGCTTTTCCAACAGGAAATGACTGCCTACACTGCTTCCCATAAATACACCCTTCACATATACTAAACGAATCAATTTTAGGTAGCTCAAATGCCATGTTTTTCTGACCCAACACCTTTAGGCCATTGAAATTCAAATGCCCATACCGTAAATGCCACAGTCTAGACTCATTCATCACACTAGTAACCAAAACACGATGATTTACATGAAACCTCAAGAGGAAACATTTTGTTCTCGATCATTTGCACATTGACAATATCCCCCACTGATTTTTATCTTTAACAAGACATGCACCATCATCAAACAAAATTGAATAACCACTAACCATGAGTTGCCTACACTTAATAAATTATGTGCCAAACTAGGAACATAATAAACATTGTGAAGATGCTTCACATTACCATGGCTTGTTTTGACAAAGAATCTGTACCTTGCCTTCAATTTGAATGTGGTTATTATCCCCAAGTGTAAGTTGCATCTTCAGGACTCATCAAGATCCTTAAATAGTGATCTCATGCCGACATGTGATTTGAACATCCACCGTCCAAAACCAAATACCATTTGACATATTAGTAGCGTGAGAAAAAACCATGAACAACTTACATTCCTCTTCATTTTCTTCTACTGCATTCTCTTCTGCAAAACTTGCTTGGTTTTCTTTGCTCCAGCAATTTGATGCAACATGCCCAAATTGATGGCAATTGTAACACTGAACTCCTGGCCACCCTCTACCTCGACCTTTGCCACGGCTTCTACCATAAAAACCACCTCTACCACGTCCTCTTACTGCTGATTGTGCAGATTTGTTCCTTAAAGTTGAACTATCCCCCGTTACCTGAAATGCCTTCTCTTCATTCTTTTCAAGTGATCTGTTTAGCCTTACTTCATATGCTTGCAAAGAACCCATTAGCTCATCAAATGAAAAAAAAAAAGATAAATCCTTAGACTCCTCAATCGCAGACACCACATGATCAAATTTTGGAGTTAAACTCCTTAAAACTTTTGCAACAACAATTTGATCAGTAATTTGCTCACCGTACGACTTCATTTGGCTAACAATTGTGGTTGCTCTAGACAAATAATCTTGCACAGTTTCATTGTTTTTCATCGCTAACATTTCAAAGTCACGACGAAGTGTTTGAAGTTTCACCGTGATTACCTTTGATGAGCCTTGATACTCATTCTTCAAAATCATCCATGCTTCTTGTGAAGTTGTTGCTGCTGCAATTCTGGAGAAAACAGTTTCATGGACAGCCTGTTGAATAAAAAATAGTGCCTTGGAGTCCTTCTTGTTATTGTCCTTTAGCCTTGCCTCCTCATCTGGATCTGGATACCCATTTTCTACCAAGTCCCACAAGTCTTGAGACTTAAATAGAGTTTTCATTTTGATGCTCCAGAATTCATAACTGTCACCTTTGAAAATAGGGATCAAAGGTTGAGATACGCTGAGAGATACTCCATTGGCTGCCATGAGTCTTTAACTTCACAAATACCCTTTGCGTCTATGCCCAGATATGTCGATGGCTTTGATACCACTGGATATGGAACTAAAAACAGAACTCTGCAGAAACAGAGATGAGAAAGCTCCGGAGAATCAAAACTATTATTGCTGGAGAAAAAAGCTGCCATCGACACAAGGCCCAAGACTCTTATATATATAGGATCTAAATAAAAGACTGACTCCTATAAAAGCTCAACTGAAACATAAACATGGACCATGACTAAAAACCTAACTTGCTACTAACTAGAGACCACGACAAACATTAATAACAAATTACTAACAAACTAGCTAAGACTTGGTCAAACGCTAGGAAAATGACGCTACAACTTTGGAATCACATTTTAACAGAATACAGATGAATGAGTTAAACCAATATAAATAGAATATTGGGAAGATCTCCCAAGTTTTGATATTGTATAGCTGCTATGCTAAATAAAAGAGTTGAGACTATATGGTACCCATAAACTCACTGCATATGGTACAGTGGTACCTACTGCACATGTCATAAAATGAGATGCTTTTTGTAATAAAGATAAACCGATTAGGTGTTTGTTTAGTGTGGCGGAAGTGACAAGAAGACAATTTAGGTGTTTGTTTAGTGTGGCGGAAGTGATAAGAAGTCAATTTAATTAAATTGTTTACGAGTTTTTCAGCCTCCAAACCGCGTGGCACGTGAGAAGATGTAGCGCAGATGAAGGTACTGGTTCATTTTCAGAATGATATGGTGTAAGGTTGGTGGTAGTCCTGATGGTTAGAAATTGGTATATGGGAGTTTGATTCTGTTCATAAATGATAGAAGAGTAATTGCCCTTTTGGTTCTTGGTAGTGACTTTTATGAACCATATACATAAAAATATTTGTCCAAGCTTACTACTTGCTGGTTTCTTTTGAAGATAAATAAGGGGAAAATACTATGTGGCTACATACGGCATACTATCCCAATAAACGAGTACACCGCATGCGGGTTCAAAGACTTTGTGGTCTTGTTGGCATCTGAGAAGTCAATGGTGATGTGGAGGGAGGGGAGAAAGCTCGAACGCCAAGGGTAAGTTCTATCCAAACTGCCTTTCCTATCTGTTTCTCTTGATTTTGTCTAAATGAAACACTCTCTTCCTTCCCCGATCTGGTTTACGTCTTTTTCCAGGCGGAACTGTTCTGAAACTTTTCAAGAGTCCATTGCTCTCCCTCTCCTGACAAGGTTGAACAAGTTTAATGATTAGTGTTTAATTGAAATTCTCATGTAAAACGATTTGCGAATGATGACTTTTTGGAAATTCTTTCTGAGATGGGATCCAGGAAACTCATCGTCAAAGACTTAGAGCTTTCATTTGTTAAGCAGAAGAATGAGTTCAGCGATTATGGTTGTTTTCAGGAAACATGCAGCGGCTTCAGAGTTGTTTATTGCTGTTGGGTTTCTCTTTTTTGCTGTGTAAATCTTATGTTTTTAGTCATTTTCTATCTAGCAAGCAAATGAAAAAGAAAAGTAAAGAATATAAAAGCCTAGTGAAAGAATAAACAGGATAGCTTTAAACTATATTTTTTAACCTAGTTGTATATAAAGTTCTATTTATTGCAAAAGTAAATGGGATAGTAACAACTAAAGAAATACGTACCTATATGCAGGAAGTTGTTTCTTAGCTGTTAACAGTTGATAGTTATTAACATTAGGGGCGAAAAAAACAGTTAACAGTTGACAGTATATATATATATATGTAGTAATGTATGTATGTATATATAAATACTAAACAGTTGCTTACAATTACTAGTTTCTTTTGGGTAATCGTAAATTTGGCTCTGAAGATGATTTTCTTGTGTCTGGTAATGATGAGATCTTTTTTTTTTTTAATGATGTGAGGAATGCAAACATTTTGGGTGAATGACAGGTGTACTCCGCTATATTGGCCTCGGGTCCAGTGCCTCCAATATGTTGGTAAGTAGCAAACTTGAGATCCACAGAGGCGGGGGGCCAAGATCTCTGTTTAATATTATTCTGTCTTATTCTGTCTTATGAAATCTCAGTCATTTATTTTGTGGGACTCACGCAGGATCTATACGGGACTCACATAAATAAATAGCTAAGATTTATTAGACATAATAAAACACTATAATATTAGACGAGAAATCTGAACTGTCCCATATATTATTCTTCCTACTGATTGGAAGCCTTTTCGGCAGCCTAAATTTGTGTCTTGCCATTATTTTTTTAATCTAAAGAAGATCCCGTAGTTGTTAAGAACTGTTGGAGTAAATTGTTTTGCAAAACCTGCTATGTTGATGCTAGCTAAAGATCTTACAATGACAATCAAGTTGAAGAAGAAAAGAAGAGTGAAGATCAAGTTGAATCATCCTAGACTCATCAGAAAATTGAAATTGATGATATTGGGCATAATTCAAGGCTGCATGGTTCAAGGAAATGAAGATCAAATTCAGATGAGAGAAATTCAATGGAAAGGGGAAGATGGAGGCAAGATGAAAGCAACAATGAAGAATTGAAAAAATAGATTTTACAGCAAGAAGAACAAAACAGAAGTGAAGATGCAGTGCAGGAGGAACAACTATGTTTTTTAACACTCTAAGGACGAAATAGGATCAAAAGGATGCAAAGGAAGGAGAGAAATACGAAATCCCCAAATTTGGCCAAAATTCAGAGATTAGGCGTGGGGAATGAGAGAAATACGAAATCCCCAAATTTGGCCAAAATTCAGAGATTAGGTGTGGACACGCCTAAGGTTGGAATTTGGGTTCTGCAACAACAAATAAGGAATTTTTAAGATCAAGTTTCAAGTTAGTTTAATCAACATAATCAGAGGTAATTGGAACTAAACAAGACATGTGTAGCTGGTCATTTTCGTAGCTGAGCAGAGGATTTGCAATGTCAGGATTTTGTCTACTGGTTTTCTTGTTTTTATTAGCTGTTAGAGATGTCAGTTTCTATTATGAAAAAGTTAGTGCTTTTATGTTTTGTCAGATGAGGAAAGTTCTGTTAGACCATCAGTTCTTGTTTTTACTTTTCAGTTATTAGAAAAAGTTGTATCAGATGTAGAGAGCTTATTATGAAGCTCATGTTTTTACTTTTCCAGCAGAGAGCATATGAATGAAAAAAAACCAGAAAAACTCTCAATACAAGATCAATTTTTCTTCAAGTTTCAATTTTTCTTATTATGATTTATTGTTGTTTGGTTTTCCAGAAGTAAGTTTAGAAGAAAAGCATCAGAGGAAGAGGAGTAGCCCTTGGTGTATGTTCTGTTTTTGAAAAAAACCTGAAACTAGTTCTTTGAAAAGTCTTGACAGTGTTAACTCGAACTTCATCAGTTTTTTGCAAGTTACAAAACCCTTCTCTTTGATCTGATTGACATCTTTCCATATCATTTTTATTCCTTCAGAAGCAACATTTCATTACACATAGAGATTGCAAAATTGAAATTCACTGTTTTAATACAACAATAGCACCACATTCATTTTTCCAGATTACACAAAACCATTCTTCATATATTCACCAAATTGTGAGGGATTTCAGTAACAAATTTCTAGACTTCATACTTTCAGACAAAAATCAAAAATACAGAGGTTGCAACATTTTTTCTTGGGTTGAAGGCTTGCGTGAACAGTGCACGTGAACAGTGTACAAGGTATTTGAGAAAAGGTTTTAGCCAATACTTTTCCTCGACAGAGTTGTGCAGTGAAGGAGCTATCTTCCACCTTCCAAGGAGCATCTTCCAGAAGAACTTCGAGACAAACTTAAAAACCAACCCACTTTCCAATTCTGAGACAACTGCTACTCTATTTGTTCCAGTGACTTGTGTCCAGGTACGGTCCGTTGCTTGGGCCTTTTTACTTTATCAAGGAAAAACAATAAGGAACATGACTTGTTTTTATCTCATATCTTCCTCATTTGTCTCTTCTTTTCTCTGGCAAGACAATGGGACATATCAATTATATGTTGTATGTACTTGCATTTACAAGGCTTTCAGATTCTTCTGCACAGTGTGAGACGCGTTCTTTTATTCCATAGAAAATGTTTGTTTAGATAGTTAGTTACAGATTACTGCTTATGCGGTGGGTTTCTCATTTCTGTTGCTTCCTAGGTATAATGAAATGGTTTACGTGGACAAAACCAAATAGACTCAATTTTAAATAGACAATTTCGCTACAATGAAAGAAAGAACAAAAGTCTATCCTAAAATTTTAAACCTTTTAATCATATTGATCAGGGAACAAAATATAATGAACCCAAAATTTTTATTATATTGAAAAAATGAAAATTAATAAAACCCTAACTTTTCTACCCGAAATAAAAAGAAACAATAGCCAATAAAAATTAAAACCCATAAATGCCACAAAATTTCAATAACCAACAGTTAAAAAGAAAATTTTAAAGAAACTTCATATTGGTAACTTTTATGATTATGCATGTGTTTTTTTATATATCAACAAATACTTTATCATATATAAGGATAATTTAATTAATGTAAGTTAAGATGATGAACCACTAAAACAATGATCACATAATTTAGCAAGACACACATAGAATTACAAGTTAAAAGTGATTAATAATAATCCATACTGGATAGGAATGACAACGAACTAAATTAAACTACATATAACCTGAATCCAACTCAACAACTTGAAGCCAAACTTGAGAGTTTTAAATATGTTGGGCCCGAATTTTTTCAATTATTATTGATTTATTTGTTCTAATTTTTTTTATATTTGAGTCATTAATTTGATGGGTATAAATAGAGATTTGAAATTAGATGGAGAGATTTGAATTAAGTTAGAGTTAATATGATGTTTAAGAAAATTAAAAGAGTTAGGAGGTAAATGAAAGAAGGGGCAAAATAGGAAGACCAAAGGAGATGAGGGATATTTTTGGAAGGATAAGACCAAAATGTGGCCTTGTTTAAGAAGAAGAAGAAGAAAAAAACGTGAATTGGGAGAGAGGAAGAGAAATAACAAATCAAAGAGAGAAAGAAGAGAAATTTTAGTGGCTGAGAGAAAAGAAAATAGTTGAGTTAGGGTTTCTTCATTTCTTAGCTTTTGGAAGAGATTTTGAAGTGGTTCAAGAAGAAAAAAAGGTAAAGGAAGAGAAGAGCTTTCATTTGAGCTAAAGATCTCTTCATTTGGTGAAGAACCAAAGGGATCAAAGAGGTAAGAGGAACAAGAGAAGAGATTTTTTGAGCAAGCCTATAAGCAAGGAAATCAAGGTGGGTACATGTTTATAATAGAGTAAATAAGCCACTACATGTTTTCTTTGAATCAAGAAAGTTTAATAATTTCAATTGTATCATAAGTGTTGCATCTATCGCTTCTTGAATGAATTGAAAATCTACTATATGTTTGATATGTGAAAAGATTTTAAAAATAATTTTTTGTGAAAAGATACATGTTTGTGGAATCATATTTTTGGAAATGTTTTTGAAATATTTCTTGTCTATGAAAAATCAAGTTTCGAAAATGTGTCATTTTGGACAACAAGTTTACAAGTCATGAATTACATGTTATGTGGGTTTGTGGTGGTCCCCTAAGTTAAGTCACGTGCACGTTGACCAAATTGAAGGCTTCTCCTACCTGCCCGCTAGTGGCATGGAGCTCCTTCATGGACTCTCATAAGTTCACAGCTATGCAAAAATCATTACGTTCTGCTCACAGCTATACAGGATCCTTAGGGGAAATGTATATATGTGTGTGTGTGTGTGTGTGTGTGTGTGTGTATGTATGCGTAAGCGAGATACTATGGAAAGAAAGATAGGAATTATGACTGATTAGACGTAGTTGAAGGTGATGAGACAAATGAGTTGAGATTTGAGAGTTTAATGAAGTCAATTTGGTAGCTGAATGGTTGAGCTCAGGACATTCCAAGTTTGAGAAATGCAAATTTCAATTCTTCCATAAGGGAAAAATTTATGTTATGAGTTCAAGGAAAAATCTAGATTGATCTAGGATAAATTTTGACAAGTTGTCTTCATGGAAGTCATAGCTTGTCTTTTTAGCTTTCCAATGCTATAAAGTATAAAATTTTTAAAAATCGGAGTCAAAAGTTATGGATCTTATAAGTGGAGATGCTCAGGAGTATAGAACGTATTGTCTAGTGAGGACGTATTATCTGGTGAGGACGTATCGTCTAGTGATGACGTATCGTCCGATGAGGACATATCATCTGGTGATGACGTGTCATCTGGTAATGACATGTCGTCTGGTGATGACGTGTCATCGAGTGAGGACGCTTCGTCTGGTAAGGACGCTTTATCTGGTGAGCACATATCGTGTTGTGAGGATGGTTCGTCTGGTGAGAATGTATCATCTAGTGAGGACGTTTTATCTAGTGAGGATGTTTTGTCTGGTGAGGACGTATCGTCTAGTGAGGATACTTTGTCTACTGATAACGTATCATCTGGTGATGTCATATCATTTAGTACATTGTTCATCTAATCCTATCGTCTGATCCTATTTTTGACCCTGTAGACGATAGAATTTATCTTAGAAGTCTTTATGAAAGTTGTAGATCTTGAAGTTCTCTTTTAAATCCTCTAAGAATAACCTTGATCTGACATCTCTGATGAAAGTTATGCGAATTGTTTCAAGATAGGTATAACATGATTGAGGACATAAACATGGTTGATTCTTTTAGCCATAACTTCATCACTCGACCTCCAAATGAAGTGATTGTTGAAGGAATAAATTCCTAATACTTTTTGTTATCTCTCCTACAAAACTAGCAGCATTCCGAATTTATTAAAAAAAAGTTTTGATTGAAGGAAAGTAAAGGAATCTGTTGGAATAGTATGAACTGGTGTTGTTTTACTGATTATGCTTCAACATTTTGAATATATCTAGATCTGTAGGGTTCCAATTAAGATGATTTTTCAATGTGGAGTAAACTAGAGGCATAGGTTTACAAATTATATGAAGAGGTCGAATTCTGATTTAGCCTCTAAGATGCTCAATATCTGGATGGAAGTTGAGCATAACATATTTGCTTCAGTATAAGAATGATTCGAAAAATAGGGCCCAACGCTTACGGTATCAGAGAATGAAGATGAACCGAGGATGACTAATGAGGATTAATTAGAATAACCATACATGGTAACAAGCACAAGCACTTGTTTTATGACTCCGAAAGTTGGGTTCCGGAATCGGTGCCCAACATTTATGGTATCAAAGCAAGAGTTGGGTTCCGGAATCGATGCCCAATAAAATACCTCTATTAAGTTACAATTTTTTTTCTTTCACACTCTCACCAAGTAATTAAAAGAAGGATCATTTTTAACTCAATTAAGTACATTCTAAACATAATAAAATAAAGATGAAGATTACATCATAAATCTATTTTCTATTAAATAACAAGAGTTCATAAATTCCTTCATACTACATTTTCATAAAATCTTAAATATGACTCATAGTCAAATGCGTACGAAGATTAAGTTCACTATCCAACTTAATGCTTTGTATCCACTTAATCCATGTATAATTTTTCTTTGAAGAGGAAAACCACATGATTTTATCATTTCTTATAAGTATACAGGTTTGTTAACGGTAAACCTATGCAAAAGTATTTTAAAAGATAGTCAAAGGAGATACAATAATAGTAAAACAAAGAGCTATATATCAAGGAAATGAAACCTATAAGAATCTTCTTAGAAACCTGAATGAGAAACTCTTATCTTTTAAAGAGTATATACTACTGTGAAGTATATCAAAACATTATCAAGAGTATATACTACAGTGAAGACTCTATGAAGTTACTATGATATGGTGATAGAGTCGTCGTGTCCTCGGCCTCGTCGGCAAATTCTAGTGCCTCATCAGAGGCTATAGCTCTGGTGCAAAGATCATGTTGAAAGGCATCGGAGGTAATGGAGGCAAGTGTGTCGACCACCGGCAATGTTCGAGCATAATCAATATCCCTATTAGCAGAAATAGAACATTAAAATACATAAGAGACAAACAAAAAATAAACAAAGAGACACACAATACTTTTCTCATAATTTATTGACCAGGAGACAAAACCTTTTATAGGCTATACATAGAAACTAAATACCAAAAATAATGACCCACTACCTGGCCAGAAAATAATGAAATAAACAAATTTGACAAATTTGACCGACAGGCTTGACCGAAGTTATAGGAAAACATTAAACTTAGTAAACTACATATGGACAACGTGACTTCATTTATTTTGAATCAATTTCAACACACCCCCTTGATTCAAAATAACATACTCCAAGTTGTTGTAAAAAATAATCATGCTTGAGCTGTGATAAAGGCTTGGAAACAAGTCTACAACTTGATCATTTGTGTTACAAAATTCTAACACCATTTCTCAACCTGCCACTATATTGCAAATGAAGTGATGCCGGATGTCTATACGCTTTGTCCTACAGTGAAAGGCTATAATCTTTGTCATTGCAATAGTAGCTTTGTTATCACAAAATTTCAGTTGCAATAGTTTGTTTTTGGCCCAAATCAACAAGTATTCTTCGTAGCCACACAACTTGATAAGTAGCAATAGTTGCAACAATGAATTCAGCCTTCGAAGATGACAATACAATAATTTCTTGCTTCCCTGAACTCCATGAGACAGCTCTTGACCCTAAATTAAAAATATATCCCGAAGTGTTCCTTCTATCGTCTAAAGAACCCGCTTAATCCTTGTCAGTGTAACCAGATAATCTAAAAATTGATACTTTGGAGTACCAAATCCCAAAATTAGATGTTCCAACAATATATCACAAAACTCTCTTAGCCACTCCAAAGTGATGATGTGTTGGATTATGCATAAACATGGATAAAACATTAACATGACATGCAATGTCAGGGTGTGTATGAGTCAAATAATTTAATCCACCAATCAACCTCCGAAAATAGGTGGGATAATAGTTCTCCATGTCATTTTCATATTGCAATTTTTCATTTCAATTCATTGTTATGGAGACGTTGTTTCAATTCAACATAATAAATCTCTTGAGCAAATTGCTTGCATAATCTGCTGAGAAATAAAAATTCGTTTCACCTCAAGCCTAAGAAAATAGTGCATCAAATCCAAATCTATCATCTCAAACTTGTTCATCATTAAAGACTTAAAATTCTTAAACAAAGATTCACATGACCCAAAATAAATCATATCATCAACATAAAGGCAAACAACTAGAAAATCATGCTCCCCCTTTTTCTTCAAATATAATGTGGACTCATTTTCACTTCTTTTAAATCCACATTTAAAAAATAGCTATCAATCTTACTATACAATGCTCGTGGAGCTTGCTTAAGCCTATAAAGAGCTTTCCTCAACTTAAAGATTTTGTTTTCATGGCCTTTTATAACAAAACCTTTAGGTTAAGAAATATAAACTTCCTCTTCCAATTCCCCATTCAAAAAAGCAGATTTTACATCAAATTGAAAAAAAGGAAGAGATAAATGAGTAGATAAAGCAAGCAAAACTATTACAGTTTCAAGACTAGCTACTAGTGAGAATGTCTCTTCAAAGTAAATGCCTCTTTGTTGAGCATAACGCTTTGCTAAAAGCCACACCTTATGCTTGTGTATACTTCCATCAACATGATACTTTGTTTTAAACACCTATTTAAGCCCGATTGCTTTCTTCCCGTTGGACCCCAAACTTTCGGTGGAAATTAGGAATATTAAAATGAATTCAATGAGTGTTTTCGGATATGAATTGTGTTATAGAAGTTTTATGCCTTGAAGAAATTGATGAGAAAAAGAATTTATTGGTTTTGATGACTTTAAAGATTAGTTTTGAGTTATGAAAGTTAAAGTGAATGGGTTGATTTAAATGGAGTTGAAAAGCATGAAATAGAAAGTGAAAGTGTGAAATTTTGAAGTTCTGGGTATTGGAGTTCTGGGTCAAAAGTTATGATGTTTGCAAGTTGAGGTGCTGTGTAAAGTTTTGAGGAGATTATCGATCAGTCATATTTGAGTACATTTTTGACCCTTTTAGAGATCAATCTTGCTCTTCAGTCCTGCTTAAAAATTGTAGATCTGTCTTTTATCTTTCCAACGATACCGAGTTTGTAAAATTCTGAGCTCGGAGTCAAAAGTTATGAGTGTTAGAAACTTGAAGGTCAGATTGGGTGTTGGCCGACCTCTGTTGGCCGACCTCTGCTGGCCGACCTCTGTTGGCCGACCTCTGTTGACCGACCTCTATTGGCCGACTGACCTCTAATGGCCGACCGACCTCTATTGGCCAACCGATCTTCGTTCTGGCCGAGCTTTGATTTTCTGGCCGAGTTCTGACCTCTCTTCACTCTTTTGAGCATAACTTCTTCGTCCGACATCCGATCGATCTGATTTTTGAAGAGTTGGATTCCTAATACATTTTTCTATCTTTCCATACTAGATAGATCGGTTTTGGCATTAAAAGGAGAAAGATAGCTCGGATTATAGTGAGCTGATCGGTTGTAAAAGTTTGAATAGTGTTCAGTATTTTGGAGATATCTCGATCGGTAGAGCTCTGATCGATCTGATTCTTTTTGGAAATTAAAATAGAGACATGGGGCTACAAATGTTATGAAGAAGCTGAGCTATAATTTAGCCTCTAAGACTTTCAATTTAAGGTCGGAATTTAGATGTGGTGTTAAGTATCAGTTTTGTAATGGCCGAACAGACTTCGGTATTTTGGAGATATCTCGATCGGTAGAGCTCCGATCGATTTGATTCTTTTTGTAAGTTAAAATAGAGACATGGGGATACAAATGTTATGAAGGAGCCAAGCTATAATATAGCCTCTAATATCATAGGCGTCGAATTGGGTATTGGAGTTTTGGGTCAAAAGTTATGATGTTTGCAAGTTGAGGTGTTGTGTAAAGTTTTGAGGAGATTATCGATCAGTCATGTTTGAGTGCATTTTTGATCCCTTTAGAGACCGATCTTGCTTTTCAGTCCTGCTTAAAAATTGTAGATTTGTCTTTTATCTTTCCAACGATACCGAGTTTGTAAAATTCTGAGCTCGGAGTCAAAAGTTATGAGTGTTAGAAGCTTGAAGGTCAGATTGGGTGTTGGCCGACCTCTGTTGGCCGACCTCTGCTGGCCGACCTCTGTTGACCGACCTCTGTTGGCCGGCCGACCTCTGTTGGCCGACCGATCTTCGTTCTGGCCGAGCTTTGATTTTCTGGCCGAGTTCTGACCTCTCTTCACTCTTTTGAGCATAACTTCTTCGTCCGACATCCGATCGATCTGATTTTTGAAGAGTTGGATTCCTAATACATTTTTCTATCTTTCCATACTAGATAGATCGGTTTTGGCATTAAATGGAGAAAGATAGCTCGGATTATAGTGAGCTGGTCGGTTGTAAAAGTTTGAATAGTGTTCAGTATTTTAGAGATATCTCGATCTGTAGAGCTCTGATCGATCTGATTCTTTTTGGAAATTAAAATAGAGACATGGGGCTACAAATGTTATGAAGAAGCCGAGCTATAATTTAGCCTCTAAGACTTTCAATTTAAGGTTGGAATTTAGATGTAGTGTTCAATATCAGTTTTGTAAAGGCCGAACAGACTTCGGTATTTTGGAGATATCTCGATCGGTAGAGCTCCGATCGATCTGATTCTTTTTGTAAATTAAAATAGATACATGGGGATACAAATGTTATGAAGGAGCCGAGCTATAATGTAGCCTCTAAGACTTTCAATTTCAGGTCGGCATTTAGATGTAGTGTTCAGTATCGGTTTTGTAATGGCCGAACAGACTTTGGTATTTTAGAGATATCTCGATCGGTAGAGCTCCGATCGATCTGATTATTTTTGTAAATTAAAATAGAGACATGGGGCTACAAATGTTATGAAGGACCCGAGCTATAATGTAGCCTCTAAGACTTTCAATTTCAGGTTGGAATTTAGATGTAGTGTTCAGTATTGGTTTTGTAATGGCCGAACAGACTTCGGTATTTTGGAGATATCTCGATCGGTAGAGCTCCGATCGATCTGATTATTTTTGAAAATTAAAATAGAGACATGGGGCTACAAATGTTATGAAGGAGCCTAGCTATAATGTATCCTCTAAGACTTTCAATTTCAGGTCGGAATTTAGATGTAGTGTTCAGTATCGGTTTTGTAATGGCCAAATAGACTTCGGTATTTTAGATATATCTAGAGATATAGAGCTCCAATAGATCGGATTCTTATTGCAAATTAAAATAGAGACATGGGTCTACAAATTTTATGAAGAATCCTAGCTATAATTTAGCCTCTAAGACTTTCAATTTCGGGTCGGAAGTTCGGTGTAGTGTTCAGTCTCGGTGTTGTAATGGCTGAATAGTGTTCAGTATTTTGGAGATATCTCGATTGATAGAGCTCCGATTGAGTTGATTCTTGTTGATAATTAAAATAGAGACATGGGGCTACAAATTTTATGAAGGAGCAGAGCTACAATTTAGCCTTTAAGATTTTCAATTTCGGGTCGCAAGTTAGGTGTAGTGTTCAGTCTCGGGTCTGAAGAACAGACTTCAGTATTTTTGAGATATTTTCAGATATAGAGCTCCGATCGACCTGATTCTTGAAGCGATGGATTCTTAAGACATAGAGGGACATTTCTATAGAAGAAAGTTTTGTCAAATGACTTCAGCTACCCAATCGAAATAAGGAGACAAGATGTCAATTTTTAGGAAGGACATTGTTGGAAGATCACTTAAGCTGTTATGTTATAAGACTTACATGTAAGGGAAAATTGATCATTATGAACTTCATGGAGTGACTCAAATAGCTTCACATAATCTACGGGTTGAAAAGAAGCTAGTCTGATATGGGTAGATCCACTTGTGATGGAGAGATGTTAGAAATTCACAAGTAGAGAAATCTCACATCAGAAAGAGATAAAGATGAAGTGAATTATATACAAGTATAGGACTTGTAATTTATTGTCTTAAGGCTTTGGGTTAAGATATGATGTTCTGGATATATATAGATTCACTTGGATTAGGTCCAATTTCTCCCAAGACTCTCTCAAAATCCTTCAGAAATGTGTTATTGTACTAACAAAGTTGCATTGTTTTGTTGCTAAATATTCTTTGACAGTTAAGAGTTGTAAAGTTGGAAATGTGTGGTGTACTATAAATGGAAATCGAACAGTTTCTTCTTGAAAAGAAGAAAAAGGGTAAAGCTAAGACATGCTTCTACTGTGATAAGGAAGGACATTTTGCAAGGGATTGTAGAAAAAAGAAGAGGGATAAGGTAGCAGAAAGTGGTATCAAAGCATCAAGACCTCCTGGGACAATTCTTGGACACTTCAAGCAGTAAAGAAGTATCAAGATTCGTTCAAGATTAGTCAGTAAAGAAGCATCAAGAATCATTCAAGATCATTCAATAAGTACAACATCAGATACATTCATGAACAGTCAGTGAGTACATTCTTTAAGTCTCTTTACATTACAGAAATCACGGTAGGCAAAGAAATGGATATTTTTTCTAGTAAAGAAGAGTTTACCATTTGGAAACTCCATATGCAAGCTCTTCTTGAATCCTATGATTGCTATGGTGCTATAGATGATGAATATGACCTTGAAATTGATCCTATAAAGAAGCTGAAAATGTAAAGACTTGCACATTGCAAGTTAATGCTTCACTTATCACCAACAGTGATAAGAAAAGTACAGAATTGTAGCACTGTATAGAAGCTATGGATGAAACTTGATGAACTGTATGTCAAGAAGTATCTTCCTAACAAGATGACACTTCTCCACAACCTTACAAACTACAAAATGAACGCTTCAGTATCCTTAGATGATAACCTAGATTATTTTTTCAAGCTAGTACAAGATTTAGAAACTACAAATGAGAAAATAAGTGAGGAACATCAAGCTGTAGTAATCCTAAAGGCATTACCTCCTTAATTTAATGAATTCGAGAAGGTAATTAAGCATGCTAGTGGAGAATCACTTACGGTAAAAAGGGTTTTAGATTCTCTTATGGAAGAAATAGTTTAAGTCAATCCATTTAAGAAAGAGGCTAAAGTGATGTTTGTAGAGAATAATCATGAGAAGAAGTCTCATAAGAAAAACAACAATAAAGGAAAGTGAAAGAAGGGAAGTAGGAAAGAAAAACACCCTGAGGAAGGTGAAAATGAAAAGAAGAAAAAGGGTAAAGCTAAGACATGCTTCTACTCTGATAAGGAAGGACATTTTGCATTGGATTGTAGAAAAAAGAAGAGGATAAGGCAGCAGTCTTCTCTTCTCACCATTTATGTACATTTTACTTGCTTTACGTTATCAATAGAAAATCCAGTTGACAAACTTGTAAACATGCTGGAGGTCTACTATGCTTGACATTGCTACTTTACGTATTTTTATTATACCAAATAGAATGAGCCTCTTGAGATTTCATTTTTGAAGAATGAAAACTCTCAACTTTTTTTTTATTTACAAATTTCAGGAGCTTAAGCAACAAGAGATAGAGAGAAGAACGAAGCGACAAAGGGATCATTGAAGAAAATAATTTTCAAAAGAAAAAAACAGTGAATCTAACATATTTCTTTAAATTTAGCAAGTTTCAAATAGTATTTCCGATGGTTGTTTTAGAAAGGGAAATTTCATATACATTTCATTAACTAACATGTAGAATGTTCCAAATAGGGTTTTAGATTGATATTTTGTCAAATATATGTGTTGATTATTCTATTACATAATTAACAACTGTATGCATGCTTTAATTTACATAAATTTGTATTGAAATTATAGAAACTCCACGTGAGGATTATGACGAGTTTATAATTTCATTTAATTAATGATTTCAAAGGTTTAATCATGTTTATTTAAGTGTGATTATTACATGATTGTTAATATAAAATCCATATTATACATTTTGCATGTGTTTTAGTATATGAAGATGCCACCAATTATTACTTAAGATCTTATATGTGAATGCATTTAGAATGTAGCTATTAGCTATTTCATATGTATGTTTGGCATATTATGGTGATCAATTTGTATTATTTTATGAGTATTAAGACTTTAAGAGGGTATTAAATGTGTTCGTGTATGATTTAAGAAGGTGAAATGTGATTGGTTGGAGACTTGGTCGACGTCATATTAAAGCTTATATTGATATGTTGTTTGCATCAAATGAGTTGAGACAAGAATATCTAGTTATATGGAGCATATTGTCTAGAGTTAGATTGAGTATATACGAACAAGTGTGTAAGACAGAAATTTACGCTTCAAGTATATCGTATGGTCTATTGTTGTTTCTTCTATTTAAGTTGCATATTTTTTTGTTTGTTTTAAGTTTTTTATTAAGTAAATGTAACTTTGAGCATCTGAATTGATTTTAGAGTGATTTTTCTAACAAATAAAGAGAATCGTCGCATTTTAAGGTGATATCAACCGATCAAATGGGTGTTACTGAACAACCAATGGTGGCATTATTACATTACACAATTTCATTTGATCGAAATAAACTTAGTAGAATTTCATTTATAAAGAATGAAAAATCACAACTTTTTTGAACAAGTTTTAAGAGCTTAATTGACAAGAGACTGATATTTTTTCAAACATATTTTAAATTGTTCTTTTGTGTGATTAACTATTGTGTGCATGCCTTAATTTACATAATTTTGTTTTAAAATTGTAGAAACTACATATAATAAGGATTATGGTGAGTTTAGAGTTTAGTTTAACTGATAATTTCAAAGGTTTGATCATTATTTATTTGATTGAAACTTTTATGTGATGGTTAATATAGAGTTCCTATTATACATGTGACATGTATTTTTAGTATGTACGAGTACCAATAATAAATACACTACAACAAACTAGACATTTAGCTATATTTTTTTTGGCAACGTTCCAAAAATTGTAGCTAAAAGTGACCATATTGCGACGATTTTAAAAATCGTCATTAAAATTAAGCCTTTAGCGACTAATTATAAAAGCATCATAGAAGGATCAACATTTGGTGACGAATGACAAAAATCATTCCCAAATGGTGAGTATTTAGTGACGATTCCCAAAATTCATCACACAATGATCCACATTAGGTGACAATTTTATACATTCGTCGCTAAATGAACTTTTGGTGATATTTTTTTAGAAATTGTCACCATAATTGGATAAACATTTGCGCTGTGTTTGGTTACCGTCTTCAATATGCAGAGATGGAACGAGACAAAAATTTAGAGACGGAACGAGACAAAAATTGGAGACAGTGAAGTGTTTAGTTGTGATAGACAGAACAGAAAAAACTGTCTCCGTCTCAATGACAGAAATGTGTTTGGTTGCAATGGACAGAACATAAAAACAGTATCAATAACGAAAATATCCCTGCAGTATAATATGATTAGAAAGATGTAATTCATTGATTATTTTAAAACGAATGATTTCTATTAGTAAAAATGTTAACAAATAATAATAATAATAATAACAATAAGAAATTAATTTAGATAATAATAATAATAATGAATAATAGAAGAAGAAGAGGAAGGAAATTAATAATAATAAGGAATTTAATAATCACAATAATAATAAGAAAATTAATTATGAATAATAATGATTATAAAATAATAATAAAATTAATTTTGTATAATAATAATAATAATAATAATAATAATAATAACAATAATAATAACAAGTACAAAATTTATAATAATAATTAATAATAACAGCAATAGCAATAATTAATAATAATAATAATAATAAGATAATTAATTTTGTATAATAAAATTAATAACAATAATAAAATAAATAATAATAATAATAGGTACAAAATTTATAATAATAAGATAATTAATTTAGTATAATAAAATTAATAATAATAATAATAATAATAATAATAATAATAAAAGAATAATAATAAGTAGAAAATTTATAAAATAATTAATAATAATAAGTACAAAATTTATAATAATTAATAATTAACAATAATAAAAATAAATTAACGATGATGATGATGATGATGATGATGATGATGATAATAATAAGTTCAAAATTTTGTATAATAAAATTAATAATAATAATAATAATAATAATAATAATAATATAATTAATTTCGTATAATAAAATTAATAAAATGATAATATTAATAATATTAATAATAATAAGAGTAATAATAAGTAGAAAATTTATAACAATAATTAATAATAATAATAGTAATTAATAATAATAATAATAGGATAATTAATTTTGTATAATAAAATTAATAATAATAATAATAATAAGAAGAAGAATAAAATAAATAGTAGAAAATTTATAATAATAATAATAATAATAATAATAATAATAATAATAATAATAATAATAATAATAATAATAATAATGATGATGATGATGATGATGATGATGATGATGATGATGATGATGATGATGATGATGACGATGACGATGATGACGATGATGATGATGATGATGATGAGTTTAATAATATAATTAAGAATAAAAATTGCTTATGTAGAGGGTGAGGTATTTCTGAAAGTTGCTTATGTATTTTGTTTTGGAGACGGAGATAAGAAATCTTGTACCACTGTCTTGGAAGGAACAAAAATTTATGTCCCTGTACTCTGGAGTCGGGACAAAAATAGGTGGGGATAGCAAGCAAATGCTACACAGCACATGATTTTTGTGTTCTTGTCATCTGTCCCCACCCATGGGGATAGTAACTAAACGCTATGTTGATGACCAATTTTTGAAATCATCACCAAAGGGTTTACAATTGGTGACAATTATGTAAAATCGTCAATAAAAAGACATTTGATGACGTGTTTTTTATTACGTTTTTCATATCATCACTAAAAGTAACCATTTGGTGACGATATTTGAAAGCATTACCAAAGGATCAACATTTGGTGACGAATTTTTAAAATCGTCACTAAATGATTCGCGATGATTTCTAAAATCGTCATCAAATGGTCTGCATTTGGTGACGATTTTTGAGGTTCCACAGTAATTTGCAACTCATTTGGTTACCATTTGCCAAAATCGTCACGAAAGGGTTCACATTTTTTAAAATTGTTAAACTATCATTTTTATAATCTATCATAATTAAGATATGTTTTATTGGAGATTTGTTTTGAACATTTACAATGTATTGTTGAAAAAACACACACAATATAATTTTGTTGCAAAAACACACACAACATAAATTTAAGTGTTAAATAGTAGTACTAATTAATCATTAATAATTACTAACAATGCAAAATTAGTTATAAAAGTTTTAATAATTGTATCAACATAATAATATGATATATGGAGCAGTACAAACCTTTAATTAAAAGGTTAACAATTCTTATAGTCATAGAACAAGAACAATAACAGTCTATACTCAATAGTATACAACTTGACCCTTAACTAGTAGAGAGGTTGTTTGACAATTTCTTATAGATACAACAATAAATTAACTTTAAAGTTGAGTCCAATTAATTGCACCGATAAATGATAATGATATTTTTTTTATTCCAAGTGACATGAGAGTTGATAAAGGTAAATGAGTCCCTGATGTCTGGATTCCGTCCTTGCACGTTCGAAGGCATCAATTGAAACAATGATAGTTCTTCCCTCAGGTATAGGATTTTTCACACCTTCTTGCAACAACATTTCCACTACAGCTAAACTTGTAGAGGATACAGTGAATGAGTCACCATATTTAGTACGGAAGACAACCTCTCCAGATGAACTACCAGTACGAAATGATTTACCTAAAACACAATCAGTATAGAACTTAGATATATTGTCAGCTTAGTAAACCGTTAAACAAACCGAATCGGAGTGACATGCGTGCGTGAATGTCTAGACGAAGTTTGTGGAATTGACAAAATTTTCAAAACAATTGATTTCCCTAATCCTTTACGGACCATTGTGACATCGCTTCCACCTTTATGGGCATACTTGCCATCTTCGAGATTCAAGGAAGCTTAAAACAACATGTAGGATATACTATCAAATGTGAATGTATAATAGCTTCATAAAAGGAAATGAGATGTACATAATAAAGAAAATGACGTTGTTCAGATGATACTAAACATCTTGAAGCAGAAGATTGGCCAAGAAAGGCAAACGATCATTAGTGTATCAAGTGGAGATTTTTTTTTGCATTATTTATTCCTTCAGTAGGGATAATTTTTCCACATTCCTCCCAGTTGAATGAATTAGTACCATTCGAAACTAATCGTCATGTCGACATTCCTTGATTAATAATGTTAAGAGGTATATTATGCAAATGTTGATTTAGAATAAAATGATGATATGTTCAACTCCAATTTTAATGATAAGTGAAAGTAGTCCAGTTTAGCACGTATACATCTTCAATGTGAATGATATGAAAGTTACCCTTACTAAAATTTCAGAAATCTATTGTGTAGTTTGTATCACGTGCAAAATTTAGAATTTAAAGTAAAATAGACATCACTATGTTCTTGATGTATAGAAATATAGTATTATCTATATTGGGCTAAATTACTATTGATGGAAATGAATAAAAGTAAAATACTCTTGAAGACATTTCATTAAATAGTTACGAAGCTTTGATGAGGGAAGTGTTAAAGGTCGTTGAGAAGAAGCCAACCCATATGCAAACAACAAAGACAAACAATAAATTATCTTCAAAACACAGCCATAAACACAACTCATACATCAAATGCATAATTAAGAACTCACAATAAACACCTAAAGGTATTAGTTAAACTTAGCATAACTTTTTTAATGAAAATAGAAAAAAAAAACAATATCGATTCAGTTAATGATGGTTCTTTGATGGTCATAACCATAATACAGAACCCAAACAAAAGAGAGGAGATAGTGGTTTACAAGATGGAGGATTTTAAGAAATGTTGACGGCTTGAACGAGAATGAAGTAGCCTTTTATTATGGCTGTGATTTAAAACCTAATTCAAAACAATGTCATTTTTCTTATTTAGGTAAGCGATGTTGTTTCTTGTTTACTATAGTTGTTTATATGTACTATTAATTAATTTGCTACGATCTATTGTATTTGGTCGACAAACGTAAGATATAGCAACTAATACATGGTTTGTTGCCAAAGCCCACGAGTTCATAATAATTTTTATAAATTTATTTTCCTATTCCAAATAAAATAGTTTGAATTAAAATTAATAAATTTTAATTGAAAACTATTTCAAATTAATTGTTGACCCTTCAAATAAATTATAATCGACTTACAATTTTAGAAAATTATACATTTTAATTATTATAATTTCAAAAAATGATTTCAGAAAATTATACATTTTAATTATTAAAATTAGAAAACTAAAATTTTAAAATTTAACAAGAAATTTTAATATAATTAGAAAACAATTTCTAACAAATTAAATTAAAGATTAGTCATTCCCAAAATTAAGCAAATGAAGAACAAATGCATATATAAGTGAGAAGATAAATTTTACATTATGTATGATGTATTAGGAATACCTCATATATATTAATCAATGAAGAAAATTAAGAAAGTAAAGAGATTCTTTGGTTTTGGGCAATGACGTGGAAATCTGGTACCAAATTGTCTATCATTGCTGACTTAGTGTGGTGGTTGGTCGCGGAAATAGACTTCTATGACTAAACTTACTTAAAAAATCTTAAGGTATTTAAATTAAATGTATCTTTTATACAAATAATAAGATTAATGGTAGATTAAGGGATAAAGGGTATACGTTGTCATGTTAGTGATGAATTTGGTAAAAATGAAATGTAGTTTGCATTTCTTATTAATTCAACTAATATCAAAAGAAGATACAAAATTTTAAAAATTTTCCAATTTTATTTTGTTTTTCTACCAAATTAAAAATAAAGATTAGTAATTCCCAAAAATGAAGCAAATTAAGAACAATTGCATATATAAGTGTAAAGACAAATTTTCATTTCTCCATTTGTAATAGGAATACCTCATATATATTAATAAATTAAGAAAATTAAGAATGTAAAGAAAATGCTTGAGTTTTGGTGACATTGTGTATAATTGGTAACGAATTGTCTACCATTGGCAACGATAGTTTTGTCCTTCTAAAAAAAGTGAACAAGATGTACAATTGGTGATGATTTATCAATTTGGTAGCAAAATGTTATACAATTTGCGACGCTTTTTGATTTTTGTAGCAAATGTTTAACATTTGACGATGAAATATAGATTCATCACCAAACGTACCAGATGAGAAACATTAAACAACAAATGATGTAGTCCTAGCGTTTGTTTAAACACAAATGCTAGAACCCTCCTTCTTCCCCCCTTTCATTTGTCAGCCCCCTTCTTAATTATTTTTTCAAAACCAACGTGCATACCTTCATTTTTGCCCTATCTTCGAGATTATGAACGAATCTTTGCCCCGCGCTTGCTCTCTTGATTTAGGGAGTAGTGTTGACCGTTTTATTTTGTTGTGTCATTGAAGTCGAAAAGAGTATAATGGTTTTGTGTTATGTTTTTAGTTTGTTGTCGATTTGTTTGCATTTATTGGTGATGATAATGGTTGAGTTGTGCAGAAGTTGTATTATTGTTGTTTAAGAAAGGGAAAACAGACATTTTTTTACTATGTTCTTGAGTTGAAATTTACTTGCCCATAAGGTGTTTGACAAAATTCATAATTGTGTTTTGCTTCCCACTATCTCCATACCCGACTGTCATTGTCTCTTCCTGTATCTTGCTTCTTAACTTTCACTCAATCAAGAAAATGGCAACATCAATGATGAGCCTTGATTCGTCTAGCATTCCTCCTTATTTCGTTCATTTCCACCTTGTCAATGGCCGCAAATACAATGTGTTGCAGTGTGTTCCGAAACTTGATGACATTACCAACTCCGCAAATGCATTTCTTGTAGTTTGGGCTTAATCTTGTGCATTAACAAAACCTGCCACTATTTATATTCCCAAAGGAAGGTTCATTATAGCTAACAAAGTCACATTCGAAGGTCCTTTCAAGATCAATGCCCTTGTAGTACATATAGATGGAACTCTTGTGGCTCCATCTGACTATCAGGCCATTGCCATAGGTGGAAATTGGTTAATATTCGAGCTTGTTACCTTAATTCGTGATGTACTAGTCATTTGAAGCGGTTGAAGATAAATTGGAACCTTAATTAAGTTGTTAAAAATAATATTTAGCATATTACAAAGTTGTTAAGAACCTTGAGAGGTTAGCAAATATACTTAAGTGCATCTATACATTTCATAACCATATTGACTCGAAGAGGGTTATTGATTTAGAATTTTGCACAAGGGATATTAATCCCTCATTTTTTCTTTTCTATCATTGTTTACTTCTCTTGCTTAAAAACATTTCAATCAGGATCTGGTTGTGTAATGCCTTTTTAAGTTGTGTTTTATGGGACCTAAACCTATTAAAAACAAGATACGTATTGCGATTTTAAAAAACAAAAATAGTAAGTTAAGTTATACTATTCATCACAGATGAAGCTCGATATCATCGATATCAACAAGCTTGAGGTTTCAAGCTGTGTTAGTTCACTGTTGAAACAAAGGGAAAATGATCATCAATATAGACTTCATAAATATCCCCAGTCTTTTCCTTCCGATGAAGAGGCAAAGAGACATGTTCTGGAATGGGTGATTTTAGAAAATTAAAGTGAAATGTGTGATTATTGGGCCTCTGTGAAGGTTCAGGTTAGTTTTATTTCTCTTCGTATTTCCTTCCATTAATTTTGTTTATACATTTCATGACTACTTTTAATTTAGGAAAAGTGTGAGCAAGCTAAGGTGAATAGAGAAAAAATGAAGGCTCCTCATAACACCGGTTCCAAATCATTTGTTGTCATCCAACAAGAATTTGTAAATGAAACGTTTTCAACTTATTATTCTATTTCTTAATACAATAAATTCTATTATCTTCTAGTTTTTTAAATTTATATAATAGAGCCAAATTCAACTCCAAGGACAAGAGTGTGATAGAATCACACTGTACAATCTAACACACTATAAGAAAGGTGAAGACTGGACGTCTGAATAGGCACAAAGTAATTATGTATGTACAAAAAAATTAATATTACAATTTTTTTATGTAATACTAAGTAATAAATTTTTACTTAACTCAATTGTGTACTTTAAATTGTAACACAAGATATAGGAGTTGTTATAGACATCATTGTCTCAGGAGAATCAGCCCAAGGTCGATGATATTTTGCAACAATGTCCTTGGTACAAGACCGAGGTATATCAACGGTCTTGGGTATGACCCTAAGCCTGTTGGTGCATTTTCGTCACAATCAGCATATGTCAAGACACTTCAAGAGGAGAATTAGTCACTAAAGACTAAGTTACAATGTACAAAAGAGAAGTTAGATAGAAGTGAAGAAGCTTAAAAAGGTGGTCAAACAATTACTTGGCTCAAACTATGTCAGTAGTAGTGATGATGAGGAGTCTTAATTTGTTTATAAAATTTGTTCAAATTCTGTAATTAACTTTGTAGCTATTTTTTATAAAATGCATTCCATTTTAATGTTTATTTTGTTTCAATTTATTATTATTTAAAATATGTCACCAACACTAATTATAAAATGTAACTATTTTATATTTCAAACTGTCTAAAAATGTAATAAATTAAATTAAATTTGTTTTAAAAATTATAATAAAATTTATATTTAAAAAAATATTTTCACTAAAAGTATTAGCTACTAAAACAAAATCGTCACAAAATGTTATTACCTATGTTTACAAGATGGTGTCTAAAACATTTACCTACAACAAGCAATTAGTAGCTAAAATTATTATGCTACAAAAACAAAATCTTCAGTAAAAATAATTATCTATGACTACAGTTTCGTAGGTAAAAACTTTTATCTATGAAACATATACGTCGCAAATTCATATGTACAATGTTTTTGGTTCTTGTTTGTTATATGTTTTACTGACGAATATATTGTATATCCAAAAATTTTCTATGATGATTTCAAAAAACATTGTGAATATTATTTTGCTACTTGGATTCAGCGACCATTAGGGTGATGATTGTTTTTTGTTGCAAATTATTATTTCACACAATTTTGTAATATTTAGCGACGTTTGAATTTGTCACCAATAAGATTATCTGTTGTAGTGCTACCTAAGATTTTATATGTGAATACATTCATGGTGTAGGTGTTTCATATGTGTTTTTGGCATATTGTGGTAATCAGTTTGTGATATTTTATGTGTATTGAGAGCCTACGAGTGTATTAAATGTGTTTGCATAAGATTTTAGGTGGTGAGAGATGGTTGGATGGAAACTATTAGTTAAACTTTAGATTAAAACATATACTAATATGTTTTTTGGATCGAATGAATCGAGATGAGAATGATAGATTCACTGTCCCATTGTTTGGAGCATATTATCGAGAATTAGATAAGGCATATACAGATTTATTGCATATGATGAATTAAACAAAACACTTATACTGAATATTAATAAACAATAAATATTTTAAGTATTTGATAAAGAATTATGTGTGATAGTTGATACCATAATGAATTATTTGTGGTAGTTGATGCTATTCTATGATGTTTTTGGTATGATTCATTTTATAGTACATATGAGATTATCTTTTTATTTTTGTTTATTTTCTTTTGTTTTATATTTGATACTTTTTGTATGGCACGTTGAGATGAATAGATAAAGCTGAACTCGATTTGATAAACCCAAAAACTATCTTATCTTGCCACTCCTTGCACTGGCTTCAGGACCAAATGCTGAAGGCGAATATTATTAGTTATGTACAATGGAGGAGGAATGCGAAATAGAAGGAGGACTGGGACCTATTGTCCGTCTCACGTGAGAAATTGGTCCATTCAAGAAATTGATACAGCAATAACCAACCAGCTTTGGTTGTATTTTGTTTACTCACTTATGGCAATGGAGAACCTTTCGAATGCGTGAATATTGCCGGAGATCTTTCTATAACAAATTTATTATTTATTAATTAAGTATATATCTTGTTTATAAGTAATATACTAATATATAGAATTGAATTTTACGAAGTAACAATGGAGATTTAAAAAAATTATACTATTACTTAAGAATATTTATTAAAAATATTATTTTATGAATTTTTAATAATAAAATATGTCACGTAACTTTGATTTCTGTTATTCTCGTGTGCTCTCTAACCAAGAGTTGAGGAAAAATCATATCCATAATGCTTTTTTACTCCTGTTAAGTCTGTACAGTATCACAAGCGTTCTTGGAATAGAAGTATTTGAATCAGCCTTACTGTTAAGATTGTTTACATAAAGTGTTGTCGTTTTTAGTTTGTCTATAGACAGTAGCTTTGTACTTAGACAGTAAAGTAGTTTTTAGTTTAAGTCTTGTACAGTAGAGTAGCTTTTAGTTTTAAGTCTTGTATATATGATGAAATTTGATTGATGTACACTATGCACAAAAATAATAAAGTCAGTCTTATTTACTTGGTCTCTCTCTCTCTCTCTCTCTCAAAACTTCTGCACATGGTATTAGAGCAGTAACGATCCCGTCATCAATCGTTACTGGTGGCTGATTGGAGCCAAATACTGCAAGAAGGAGTGCATTGGTAGTCAACAACAATTGTAATTACTTCGGTGGTGAAGGAAATAGCTATATTTGCCGAATCGAGAGGTTACGGTTTTGAGATTTGGAATTGTTACTTATGATTGCAACTTCGGAGTGTGATATTTGCAACGATGGAAGGTGTATCCACAGAATCACCTGCTGGATCAACTCTGGACCCCATATTAAGAGGTATGCATGAAGAAAATCAAGTGTATCTCTAAGGTTTGGATTATCCAGGTATGAGCTTAGTTACCACAGTATTGAATGGGAGTAAATTTTTTAAGCTAGAGTAGGTCTGTTAAAATTGCCCTAGGAGCTAAGATGAAAGTAGGGTTTATAGATGGAACTTTTCCAAAACCTAGTCTAGGCTCAGCTGAATGTGATAAGTGGATTATGACTGATTATATGGTTAAATCTTGGACATTAAATTCGATATCGAAGGATATAGTTGAAGCTTTCATCTACACAAATTCTGCTCAAGAAGTGTGGTCAGATTTGGTAGAGAGGTTTGGAGAAAGCAATGGGCCTTTATTATACCACTTACAAAGGCAAATTAGTTTTGCATCACAGGGCACTATGTCTGTAGCAAAATATTTTACTAGTTTAAAAAAATTGTGGGATGAGCTTTGGTGTCTTATGCCTATCCTACAATGTACTTGTGGGGCGACAACACAGTGTATCTGTGGAGTACCTAAGGTTTTGGCTGATTTAACCTCAATGAATTAGTTAATGCAATATTTGATGGGTTTGAATGAAAGTTTCGATCATGTTAGAAATCAAATGTTGGTCATGAAACCATTACTCTCTATTAATAAGGCCTATTCTATGGTGTTGAGGGTGGAAAAACAAAGGGAAGTGCAGATGGTATTTGGTGAAGGAGAAGATCATAATGCATTGTTAGTGAATATAGGAGGTGGTAAGAGAGTTACAGATGGAGGAGGAAAAAAGTATAAATAAGGGAAATGATGACGAGTAAATTGTTTTGTAACTACTGTAAGAAAAATGGGTATTTGAAGGAGAATTGTTTTAAGTTCACTGATGTACCCAATTGGTACAAGGAGTTACAAAACAGAAGAGGGAAAGGGATTGTGAAGTCATATAATGCTAATACAGTAAATGATACCACTTCGTTCACTGTTGAGAGCAGTAAACCAGTCATGGATAATTTTGTTAGTACTGCTTATCCTCCACTGTCTGAATTGATGAAGCAAGAGTTGCTGAAGTTGGTTAAGAACAAAGCACTCACAGATCCTTCTATGGTGAACCCTGCACATATTTCAGATTTTACAGGTACACTTCCTATATTAGCCCTTTCTAGTCTTGATGGAATAGATTTAGATTCATGGATATTAGATACAGGAGCTTCAAATCATATGTGTGTAGATATTTCATTGTTAACCAAGCCTATTGTTCCTGCCAAATACATACCTGTTTATCTTCCTAATGGCACTGAGAATCGAGTGCATCGCATTGGAGATGTTATTTTGCCTAATGACCTTATCTTGACAGATAGCTTGCATATTCCCACTTTTAAATTTAATATGTTACATGTGAACAAACTTGCCAATACATCCTCTATTACCTTTAAATTTTTTTCCACACCACTACATTTTCCAGGACCTAAAGATTGATTGAATTTTGGTAGTAGGAAAGGTTGTAGATAGATTGTATATTCTTGATAAGGATTCGTTCAAGGCTGATACTGTAGCAAAATATTCATTATATACTGTTGCAAGTAGTATTGATAATGTACAGTCTATGTCTATGTACAAACTATGGCATCAACATTTAGGGTATGTTTCAGATGATATACTTAGACATGTTATTCCTTTTGATAATAAAAGTGCTAAAGAGATTGATGTTTGTGATGTTTGCCCACTTGCAAAGCAACATAGGTTGAAGTTTCCTCATAGTAACATTCATACTGTTTCTATTTTTCAGTTAATACATGTTGACATTTTGGGACCCTATAATCAATATTCTATTTCTGGGGGGAATTTTTTTAACAATAGTGGACTATTTTAGTAGAGCAACTTGGGCATATTTGATGACTCATAAAAGTTAAGCCCTCAGTTGTTTAGACATTTTTTTAAAGATGGTTAGGAAACAATTGCATAAATCTGTTCAGACAGTCCGAACAGATAATAAGGCTAAATTTTGAGTGGAGAGTGTCAGAAATTGTTTACAGATTTGGGAATTATCCATCACAGGTCCTGTGTTTATACACCTCAATAGAATGGGATTATGGAGAGGAAACATAAACATTTGTTACAAATAGCATGAGCTCTCATGTTTCAAGCTTGTTTACCTAAACACTTTTAGGGTGAGTCTATTCTTACTGCTACTTACATCATCAATAGGCTTCCTACTTCACTTCTCAAGTGGAAAATCCTTTATGAAATTTTGTATGGTTCTCCTCCCAATTATGATCATTTGAATTCTTTTGGTTGTTTGTGTTTGCTACAAATGTCAAGCCTCATAAAGATAAGTTTGATTCGAGAGCTTACAAATGTGTTTTCTTGGGGTATAATTAGGGGCAAAGGGATATAAGTTGTTTGATTTGACCTCTTTGTCTTTTTTGGTTTCTAGAGATGCAGTTTTTTGTGAAACTACTTATCCTTATAAGTCTTCAACTACTGCCACCTCAGATGTTCCCCTTCCTTTAGTCTCATCTGATCAATATTTAGATGTTTTGGATGAGCAATCTTCTGTTCCTACACTACCTCCTTCCCATACTGATCATTTTCCCCCCGATCTTTCTTCTTCTTCTTCTTTTCCATGTCTTATTATCCCTACTTCTACTCTGCATAGGAGTACTAGAATCTCAACTAAACCAGCCTGGCTTAATGATTTTGTCTCTCATGCCACCACTACCCAAGTTTTACCTTCTACTTCTTATTCCTCAAGTTACTCACGACCTACTTTTCCTTTTATTCCTACTCCCCATCTTTCCTCCACATACATGTCTTTTTTTGGCTAATCTTTTTGCTATTCAAGAACCTCAATCTTTTCATCAAGCTAAGTCTCATGATCATTGGATAAGGGCCATGCAGCAGGAGTTGGTTGCACTAGAATCCAATAATACTTGGGTTTTGACTTCTTTACTAGCTAGTAAGAAGGCCACTGGTTCCCGATGGAGTTTTTAAGGTCAAGCTTAAGCCTGATGGGACTGTTGATACGTATAAGGCTAGGTAAGTGGCTAAAGGTTATCATCAAGTTAAGGGTGTTGATTTTACTGATAGTTTTTCCCCTGTTGCTAAAACAATCACTGTACGTTTGTTATTAGTTGTTGCTGCTCATTTTTCCTAGAATATACATCAATTAGATGTCAATAACGCTTTTTTTTGCATGGGTTTATTGATGAGGAAGTGTATATGTTACCTCCGGATAGGTATACTAAAGCTGGTCTTCATCAGGTTTGCAAGTTAAATTGATCTTTGTATGGTTTGAAGCAAGCCTCCCGTCAATGGAATTGTGAATTTACTAAGCATTTACATTCCTATGGTTTTCTTCAATCCAATCATGATCGCTGTTTGTTTGTCAAGTCTACTGGCTTTAATTTTGTAGCTCTTCTTATCTATGTGGATGATATTTTGTTGACTGGGCGTTCTGCGGATGTTTTGATTGTTGTTAAACATTTTCTGGATTCTACATTTTCTGTTAAGGATCTTGGTTCTGCTAAGTATTTTTTTGGGTTTGGAGATTGCTAGGTCCTCCACTGGCTTGTATGTTAATCAATGCAAGTATGTGTTGGATCTGTTGTCTGATGTGGGTTTGACTGGTGTTAAACCAGTTTCTACCCGCTTGCTTAAGGGCCTGAAATTCACGGATAATTCTGGTTCCCTTTTGGAGGATGATGGGCAGTATCGAAGGTTGGTTGGTTGGTTGTTGTATTTGGGCTTTACCAAGCCTGATATTACTTTTGCTGTTTAGCAGTTAAGTTAATTTGTTACTGCTCCTTGTCAGGCTCATTGGACTGCTGCTATGCATTTGTTACGATATTTGAAAGGATGTCCTTCTAAGGGTTTATTTTTTCCTGCTTCATCTGTTTCTTCTGTTCCTGCTGTTTATTCTCCTTGTTCTCTTATTGCTTATTGTGATACTGATTAGGGTTCATGTTTGACTTCTCATCATTATGTTTTGGATTTTTATGTGTTTCTGGGCACTTCTTTGATTTCTTGGAAGACTAAAAGACAACCCACGATTTTTCGTTCGTCAGCTGAAGCTGAGAATCGTAGTATGACTTCAACAGTGTGTGAGTTGTTGTGGATTTCTTATTTGTTGAGAGACTTAAAGATTTCCTTTTCTTTTCCAATTCCTTTATGGTGTGATAACTAGGTCGCTCTCATGTTATTGTTGAGTTTAATATGACATTTATTGATAGCTATAAAAGATTTTATATTATATTTTATAAATGTTATTAATTAACTATTTGTGACATTTTACATTGTTATATATTAACTTTTGCAACATCATTAACATCTAGTAGATATGAATTTTGTAACATTTTAAAAATATTATAGATAAGTTTTCCATTACATTGATAACATGTTATTGTTGAGTTTATTATAATATTTATTGATAACTACAAATAATTTTATATTATATTTTATAAATGTTATTAATTAGCTATTTGGAACATTTTGAATGTTATATATTAATTTTTGCAACATCATTAACATATAATAGATATGAATTTTGTAACTTTTGAAAAATGTTATAGATAAGTTTTCCATGACATTGATAGAATGTTGTTGTTGAGTTTATTATAGTATTTATTGATAGTTACAAATGATTTTATATTATATTTTACAAATATTATTAATTAGCTATTTGTAACATTTTGAATTTATATATTAACTTTTGCAACATTATTAACATGTAGTAGATATGAATTTTGTAACATTTTAAAATGTTACATATAAGTTTTCCATGACATTAATATAATCTTGCTATTGAGTTTATTATAACATTTATTGATACCTACAAATGATTTTATATTATATTTTATAAATATTATTAATTAGCTATTTGTAACATTTTTGAACTGTTATATATTAACTTTTGCAACATTATTAACATGTAGTAGATATGAATTTTGTAACATTTTAAAATGTTATATATAAGTTTTCCATGACATTAATATAATGCTATTGTTGAGTTTATTATAACATTTATTGATACCTACAAATGATTTTATATTGTATTTTATAAATGTTATTAATTAGCTATTTGTAACATTTTGAACTGTTATATATTAACTTTTGCAACATCATTAACATGTACTAAATATGAATTTTGTAACACTTTAAAAATGTTATAGATAACATTAAAAATATGTTATTATTGAATTTATGATAATATTTGTTGATGCTATTATAATAGTGTTACGAATATATCTTGTGTAACTTATATAAATAATGGTATACTAATATGGAAACAAATTTATAACTATAAAATTAACTTTTCAAAAGCATATTTTGTTGTTCATCAAAGATGAGCAAATCATAGATAATGAACAAATAGACACTGATAACAAAAAGCAATAACATATGTTTCTAAATCGTTAGTAAAGTTTTATTGGTAGCATCCAAGTCCTGTGCAAACCAAAAACTAAAGTCAACTCCACTAACCTAAAATCATAATATAGGCAGATACTATAACAGTAACAGACAGTCACTGAACCAAGTATTAGAAAAGGTAAAATCTCTTGAAGCAGTCCCATAAAAAGCAAACATGGTTGCGGCATTATAATAAGAGTTGTAGGTTACAAAGTTCCAACTGCTGGAAAAAGAGTATGCTTCAAATCTTCTTATGTATACCCACATAATGCAAGACAATAGTCTTCAAAAACTCTTCTTAAAGATAGTCTTCAAAAACTCTTCTTAAAGACAATACCCATCCCTACCCAACTTGAGCACTCATAATTCACTTCAATACTTTTCACCAGTCAAGATTTTATATAAGCTTAAGAATATGCAACAACATAAATTTCCAAGTTGATATTAATTACAAGCGAAGGACTAGTCACTGGCCCCTGTCATGTCAAATCTTTACATTCATATAAAAAAACTGCAGCCAGACCATCTAGCTCCAGGCACAACAAATTCAATAGCATCTCACAGAAAAAGGAATAAGAATGACTGTTTAATTTCATACATATTACTATTTGTCTGCAAATTCTGTTGAGAAACCCCATCGGTCCCAGTGTCAGCAATCATGCTTTGACATTTTTGTGCAACTTGAACGAATTGATTTACCTGCAAAGGGATCTCAAAATATTAGCTTTTTCATGGAAGAAAATTGGCAGCACTAATGAACCACCGAAAGTACATGGAAGATGCTCGGCGTATCCAATGAACCACCGAAACACCAGGATCTAACTTACAACAGTTGCATATTGCATAGGACATAAAGCATTTAACAAAAATCATGCCCCTAACCACTCGATAAATCATCTAAGCACTGGAAAAAAAATCACCCAAAATGTTCGGTCACAAATGAAGGAAAGAGAGTATAGTACCGTAGGGAAAGAATTGCTTGTGTAGGAAATGAGCAAACAAGTTTGTACCGACGACACCGTCGCCGACCGTCACGCACTTAATAAACATTGAATCACTCATTTACACCGTCCGATCATGGGTGACGACCAATCATTCTGTTTTACATCACCAAGTCTTCTTCTCTTTTCTGCTTTCGTTGCCTTCGCTTACTCCAAAATGACGAGACCAGAAAGAAAATCAGTCTTGAAGATAAACAAACGAAAGGCCCACCTGGACATTCGCACGGACTTGGAAAATAACGATCACCCAGTTACCATTTTTCTTTTCTGTTCTTATTTTGCTATAAAAGTTTGTATCTTTTCTTTGGATAGATGTCGGTATCTGCAAAGCGCCACACAGCTCACCTGTGCAAGGGCAGCGGCGCAAGAGCAGCGATGCAAGGAGGGACTGCGGGTGTGAGGAGATTGCGAGTGCGAGGGGAGGTTCTAGAACTGTGGCAAGGTTCCGGATCGAAGGGATACATCTGACGCGAGAGCAGCGATGCAAGGAGGAAGGTGTCTTTTTCAACCCAGATCCAGATCAACCGCAGACGACCCAGATCCAGAACTACCGCATAATACATAACACAAATCGGCAATTCCAGCTGCATCCTTCCAAACAACCAAGGCAGGGATTTGAGTAGCATATATCTTAAGCCAAAGCTTTAAAGCGACCGATATACTTAATGATAAGATTATTTTAAGATTTGAAGAGGATATTATGAATGGTTTGATAAAATAGAGTATTCTAAGACATATTATTAAATAAAATTTTAAATTTATCTTTAAATCAATTTTAATTTTAAAATTGAAGTAATTATTTTTTAAATATGATTAAGATTAATAATTTATTGATTTCTAATTTAATTTCAGAAAAGTTGTTCTAAAATGAATATTAATTAGTTTCAATTATTTTCTTTAGTAATTAAGGAAAATGTTAATTAAATTTATTTTTCAATTTGATTAAGATAAATTAAATTTATGATTTTATTTGTTTAGAGAATCATTATTTTATTTATTTAGAAATTGTTTCTTTATTTATGAATAATAATTTTTTGATTTCTTAGAAAAGATATTTCTCTTGATTAAATTTTAAAATTTTCATTTATTAATTTTAAAAATGAGCTTTCTTAATTTTTGAAATATTTTTATAATTTATAAAAATTAATTAATTAAAAATTACTCTCTAAATAAATCAATAAATAACTTTCTTAATTAAATTAAAAGATGTTTTACTTAATTTTGAAAGTAGTTTCTTTTTAATATTAGAAAATAATTTTCTAATTAGGGAAAAATAATTTCTAGTTAGATTATAAATAGTGCTCTAGTTGGATTAGAATGTGCTATATGATTTTGAAAAAGAGTTTTCTAAATTATAATGAATAATTAGCATAATTTATTAAAAATATTTTCAATTAAATTTTGTTAAGGAGTTGAGATATTTAGAAATAGTTTTCAATTAAATTTTGTTAAGGAGTCACAACAAGTAAAATATTGTATGACGATAAACTGTTTAAATCACAATAAGAAGAAAAAAGTGACTAAACTATGTTTTATTACAACAACAAAATTAGTTACCAACATATGTTTTGTCACAATTACAATTAATTCCGTCAAAATTATTTTGGCCCCAAATTTTATAAGTTTTCTTGACAAAACTTAGTGATAAAATAAAATTTAACACTATTAATATATTAATAGTATCAATTTAACTGTGAAAGATACTAAATTGCCAAAATTATCATTGTATTAGTGACAAAATATAAATCATCATAGATAATCCAAACAATAGTATCAATCAATTGTCTTGAAACTAAAAATATCGTATTTGAGATGACAAAATAGTTAATTGTTACTAAATTACGAATAATTGTGACCGTAGTTATAGTTCGGTTATTGTGACAATATAATGTAGAGACTAATTAATTGAATATTTATTCTTTAAATAAAATTTTCTTAATCTTTAATTTTTTATTTTTCATAAAACTTCTTCAATTTATGTTAAAAATAATGGAAAAATATTAAATAAATATTATATATATATCAATAAAATCTTACCCAATTTAATTCTTAATTTTGACTTAAAATAATTAAATTGAACTTAAAATAATAATTAAATATAATTTATTAATTTAAATGTAATTTGTTTAGTTCATATTAAATTTAAATTATGGCACATATCTCATATATTTCAAAAGTTTAATCGAGATGTATGTTTTAAAATTAAAATTTTTGAGAATTTTAAATAAAATTAATTAAATTATATAAAATTTTATATCATTCACCTTATTTTTATAATTGTTTAATTTAATATATTATTAATTAATTATGTCAATAAATCATATTTAAATCAATCTTAATATCATTAAATGATTAAAATTTTAATACATCGTTATGATCCAATTTAATATTATTTCAAATTAATATTATATCAATAAGAGAAATTGAATTTCTCGCATGGCATGAGCATGTATAATAAGGATGAGGATTTCATGTATTAGTTAGAATATGTTACTGCACAAGATATGAACGTCCATAATGATAATAAGGAAGTTAATTATGTAAGAGATGATTGTGAAGGCCTATTAGTGTGAAAACTTTGTCGTGGTTTCTCTAAACTAATTTTAAGTTACATTTTTCCCAAATTTTGATATATATTTCATTGATTTAAGTTAATTATTTGCTTTTGTTTTACATTACTAACATAACGTAACTTATATAAAGTGTTATTAATTTACATAACTAAGATAACTTATATAAATTGTTATTATTTTTTAATAAAGTAACTCATACATAATGTTATTATAATATACTATTATGATAACTTTTTAAAGTATTATTATTTTACAATTGTTAAAGTAATTTATATAAAGTGTTATTGATTTACATTATTAACATAACTTATATAAAGTGTTATTAATTTACATAACCAAGATAACTCATATAAATTGTTATTATTTTATTAATAAAGTAACTCATGCATAATGTTATTATAATACACTATTATGATAACGTTTCTAAAGTGTTATTATTTTATATTTACTAAAGTAACTCATATAAAGTGTTATTGATCTACATTACTAACGTAACTTATATAAATTTTTATTAATTTACATAACTAAGATAACTCATATAATAACATTATTGGTGAATGTTGTCGCCTGCAACCAAATATAAAAAGAAACCAACTTCCTGCAACACAAATTAATATAGTAGTGGAAAGTCGGGATCGTTCCCATGAGGAATTCAGACGTTAGTAGTTACGCAATAAGAAAGGGAGGTTTTGCAATTTAGGAATTAAACAGAAATTAATTGGAAATTGAAATTGAAAAATAATTAGAAACAAAATAATGAGAATTTAACAATCAATAGAAATAAATCTTGGTTTTCGGTCTCCTTCGTTATTGAATTTGCATTGATCATCGACACTAAAAATAAGCAATTTATTAGTTCAGCATTTGTCGTGGTAAATTTCTTTACCTATTTTCTCTTATGTTTAGTCAACCAAAATATGTATTTGAATTAACCCTTATTAATTAATAACCTGGATACGATCTCAGATTTAATTAATTAATAGCTTTACGAATCAAGAAAATCGACGAACTAAACAACATACATACGATGTACATTTAGCCTAGACGATTATTTTTCCTAGAACCATGTCCCTAACGTAGTAGACAAAAATCCTAGTCGCTACTTTTGATTAAAAGAATTGAACGTCAACCTTTTTAATCTAGCGATTGATTGAATATAAAATACAAACTAGTTGCGCACTTTGCTGTCAATTTAAACAATCAAATAATAAATCAGAAAAATAATTGATACTTGACTAATAAATCGGATAAATAACAAAAGTCTCACAACAAGCAAAGTTTAATAACTAAGATTCCGTAAACCAAGAAACAAAATTTAGTTACCCAATATCATAATTTTTCTATCTATTCTGACTACTACTGGCGTTGGGACTATCGTGGGCATCCTTCTCTTCTTTCTATCTACGGTAACCTCTAATATTTGATTCACACCTTAATTCTGTACCTTCATTCTTATCTCTCGCCAACCCCTGCTGCCTCTGCCTTTCTTCCATTTTAAAACCTTTCTCATGCGTTATTTTCTCCATTAATTTTGGAATTTGCGTTGATTTTAGCAGCTGCTGCTGCACTCCTCATCTTGTTTCTGTTTATTTTCACGCCTGCTAATTTATTCCTTTGTTTTCGTAACGCCACTTTCTCAGCTGTCAGCGCTTCCCACTGCTGTGGCGTCTCTTCTTCACGCCCTACGGCCTGCGCCGCACTCCTCAATGTCGCCTTCCTCTTCTGCTAATTTATTTCCTCTTTAAAAACCTGATGCTCCTCTCCTCCACGTGTTGCTTGCTGCGTTGGTCTTCTCTTGTATGTTGTTTTATTCTTGTGTCTTCTGTAGCTTGATGGGACGAAAGCCTCCCTCACTTAAAACTCTTGGCTGCTTGTTACGTCCTGTAGCTTCCCTTATTCTCGGTCACAGGCGTTTTTCCATTTAATTTCTGCTGGGTCCCTTGATAAGACAATTTATTTGCTGCTCTGTGCGATGGCCCTCTGTCCCTATGGCTTGTTGTCTCCACGTGTTGCGGGCCTTTCTTCAATTAAAAACCTCCTCCTTTATTAGGGCATCTCCAACCATTGCACCAAATTTTTACACCAAATTTGGTGTAAAATGGAATATTCTCAGCATCTTTTTACACCAAATTTGGTGTTGCTCCAACCATTTACACCAAATTTTTACACCAAATTTTTACACCAAGATTTTTACAAAGAATATACCACAATAATTGTGGTTATATTAATTTATATTTATATAACCACAATAATTTTGTTATTAACTAAATTAATTTATATTTATATAACCACAATAATTTATTTATTAAATAAATTAATTTATATTTATACAATAATATTTATTTATTTATTAAAAATAAAAATAAAAATAAAAATAATTATTCTTAATTAATTAATATATACTTTATATTAAATTAATATTATTTACAAAATATATTTAATATTATTGCAACAACAAATTAATAACATACACAAATATAAACTGATTAAAATTTTCATTTAACCTCTAATCATTTGAATTTCCATATCGTTCCCACAAATGTTCAATAAGTGCATTCTGAAGTTCATAATGAGCTTCTTTATCTCTAATTTGTCTATGTCTAGCAAGGAATTCTTGAAATATAACTGTATCGTCTCTATTGATATTAATTTCAGAGACTGGTGTTTCGCTCCAATCTTGTATAGCCACTTGAGTATCACGTTCGTCCTCAATTATCATATTGTGCATTATAATGCATGCTGACATAATATCATGTAATACGGTTTTATCCCAAAAGCGTGCCGGTCCCTTAAAAAACATGGAGAAATATGCTGATACTAGCAGAGAGAAAGCGTCTGGTCATCGAAAACGATCCAAATGCAATGAAATGTCACCATCCGAATCTCATAAATCAGATAAGTCAATTGGATCATCATCATTTTGTATTGATTTAAATAATGATTTTGAAGCTGAAGATCCATTTATTGAAAGAAATGATGAAGTTGATCGTCCTATTGGGAAGAAGAAAGAAAAAATGAAAAAGCAACAAAATGAGGAAATGAAACAACTTTTTATGTCTATGAATAAAGAAATCAAAGGAATGTTTCATGAAAGTCAATCTCTTCTTGAAAAAAATTATGAACTTCAATTGTTACGAGCTCAAAATGAGGCAAAAAAATTAGAGCTGCGTCAAAGGCGGGAAGATAACAAAATTTTATGCAAAGATTTGGATTCCATCAAAGATCCAATGATGCGTGGGGCTTTCGAAATGAACAGATGAAAATTTTTGCCAAAAGAGCTCGAAGGAGAACCTCGGAGGAGGTGGCTCATCTAGTGGCTTTAGCCAATATTTTGATTTTGGAGGAAATGGGATGACCTTCCAAATTATTAATTATCTATGTTACATTAATATTTCAAGTGTTTTAGTTTTATTTTAAGTTTATTGTTGTTATTTTAGTTTGCTTATAATCTAATTACGATTTAGTTGTAATTTATTTAAGTCTAGATGTAATTTCAAATATTTATGTTGAGTTTTAATTTTAAAATCAATTGTGTGGTTTAAATTTATGTACTTTTTATTTCAAATTTACTTTTATTCTTACATATTTTATTAATGAATTTATAACACTTATAAATAAGAATTATAAATAAATATTAAAAATAAATTTATTATTATATTCAATATTAGTCTCGTTTTAAACGTCTCAATGAGATCTTTGTAACGATATATTTTGTGTAAAGTAATAAATAAGTTAAATTTAATTATTTAGTCAATTATGAAAATAAATCAATTTATGAAAGGGATATAAAAGGAAAAGCATAAAAAGTACATGGGTTAAGTTGTCTTTTACCAAATTTGGTGCAATGAATAGTATCACACCAAATTTGGTGTGATACTATTCATTGCACCAAATTTGGTGGTACTTTTGGTGTCTTGGTTGGAGTAGAATTCTTGCACCAAAACACCAAATTTGGTGTTTTGGTGTCTTGGTTGGAGATGCCCTTACTTGATTAGACAAATAAAGGCTCAATCACGCACCAAACCATCCAGCCCTTCCAATGTCTACCTTTTGGGCTGTCACGTTACTATTTGCTCCTTTAATTGATGTTAACAACTCCTTTAATTCATTGCCTTATTACTCCAGCGTCCATTATTTCTTGATAAGACAATTAAAGGTCATCTTCATTTAAATCCTCTTGGCTCTTCTCTGTTGCTCTCCACTTGATTTTCAACGCAGCACACTTCTTTAGCTACTCATTTATATTGCCGCTGGGTCCCTCTTATCTTTAACACCTCCACTGTCGCCTTATTCTTTCCCCAATTTAACGCAGCTACTTATTCCCACGTAAACCCTCTGACTTTGACAATTCAATTTTGCTTCCCATGCCTCCAACGCTGCGTTTCATCTTGGTTTAATTGCCGACCAATTTCGTCTGCCTCCTCCACTTGTGCGTGATTTCCTTTTTTAATTCCCCAGTCCCTTCTCTTTGTCCACATCTGCCCTGTTGATTTTTAACACAACCCTCCTTTATTTTCACGCAGCCCTCCTTTTTGTCTCTTTCTGTATTAATTCCTGACTGATTTTTTTCTGTCCAGTTAACTTGCTCTCCACCTGTAGCTGTCACGTGTAGCGTCCTTGCTCCTCTAGCTGCTGTGCGTGTTTCCTCTTGCCTGATGCATCGTCGTTTGTACAGCCTCATGTGAAAATTAAAATGCCACACTCCTTAAATCCTTGTTGCTCTCTTGGTGGGACAATTAAATTGCTCCCTCATTTAAAACCCATTGCTGCGTCGTCGTTTATGTCCTTTGTAGCTTGTTAATTGATTTATTACTTACTCAGCTGCCGCACTCTCTATTCCCCTCTACTGTGCTTGTATTGCGTGTGCAGTGATTAGACAATTAATTTGTCTCCACCTTTAAATCCTTTGCTCTAATTTGCTCTTCACGTTGCTCACGCCTGCTGCCTCCTCGTAGCGTCTTTTGCCCATTTAATTTGCTTCAGACTTCTAACTTGCTATATTTTACGTTTATGATTGTTGCACGAGGTCATGTCTAATTAAGATCAACATTTATCTCCGCTCTTTTTATTCTAAAATTGTCGCAATTCTTTTTATTTAGCTCCAAAATACATTTTGACATAAAACAAGATTAATTTTCATTAAGTACAACTTCAAACCTCAAGAATAAAGAAAATTAACACACAAAAATATAGAAAATAAAGACACTAACAACTATTATGATAACTTTTCTAAAGTGTTATTATTTTACATTTATTAAAGTAACCCATATAAAGTGTTATTGATTTACATTACTAACGTAACTTATATAAAGTATTATTAATTTACATAACTAAGATAGCTCATATAAATTGTTATTATTTTATTAATAAAGTAACTCATACATAATATTATTATAATACACTATTACGGTAACTTTTCTAAAGTGTTATTATTTTACATTTGGTAGGGTAACTTATATGAAATGTTATTATTTTACATTACTAAGGTAACTCAAATCAATTGTTATTATTTTATGATATTAAGATAATTCATATAAAGTGTTATAAATTTATTATTAAAGTAACTCATATAAAGTGTCATTATTTTACATCACTTTCGTAACATCTTAAAATAGTAACCTTTTATAATGTTTAGTAATACTTTAAAAATTGTTATCAATGATAGATTATATGTTATAAAATCATAAAGTGTTACTTATCAAATTAAGAATCATAACATTTTAAGATATAATGTTACCATAGATAGGTATTTTATAACATATTATCAAAAGTGTTACTGTCTAGTGTTACTGTATGTCATTTTTGTTGTAGTGACATTCTCTTCTACGTTGCGAGAGATCTTCACAGCCACTTCCAGGCCATTAACATTCCTCTCCTCCCTTCCACGGATGGTGCCCCATAAACAGTGCCAACTCCTCCATAGCCAAGAAAGTGGTTTGTGGCAAAACAGTTCGTATAATCACTCAATTTCGAAGGAGTGAAAGGAATTATGGTCGAAGAACCTACAAAATCATAATTGAACTGTTTTAGCACATGATAAAACCATTTTATTTGTCTAGGCATCTACCATAAGCAGATTGGGTTTAGGATTAAGCTACTCGTACATAATCAAATTTCTGCGTTGTTATCAATTCATTAAAAGGAAAACGTCTTGAATTCAATTTAAGAAATCAATCAAAATGTTACTCTTCATCCTAATAATTAATCAAACTCTCCAGGTCTCTACAGGAGCTATCATATGGTTTGGCACATGAAATGATGATAAAGTTCAGAAATTTTGTTGCAACTCTCACTTCCTTTGGAAACTTGATGCCAGAAGTAGCAAGTAAATAAGTTATGTGGAGCTTAAGAGGCATAATGCAGAAATCTACTAAAATAGGTAAGAAATTAAAAAGAATACACTAATAAAGTAGTTTCTAGTTAAGCTAGTCGTGTGATGATGATGCCAGTTGTATGTGCTATGATAAAAGAAAATTTTCAATCTTAATGATACCCTTGTATTGTTTGTAGTTCCGGTAACCCCTAACAGTGCTGATCATTGACGACGATGTTAGCAATAGTGAAGGAGAAAGAACCCAATGAGCTAGATAACCAGACGACAAGGGAAATCTGTTGGATTATTAATGTCTCATGTAATAAATATTTATAAAGCTTAATACCAACTTGATGGGTGTGGTAGTTAAGAGGTGGTTTTCTCAAAAACCACTTATAAACGTCACTTTTTTGGTCCTATTCTTGCCTATTAAGTTGCTTATGCCAATAACCATTAAATAAGGAGAAAATACATAAGTGATAAAGAGAGGAGAAAGAATAGAGACACAAAAGAGAATTAAAATCAATTGATTTTATGAATCAAGGTACGACTACTTTATATGTGAGAATTATATATGTTTAAGATCTTGAATAATCGTATAATGAAGTGATAGTGTATATGTGGTATCATAGCATCTGGTTGTGAACTATAAGATTCTCCGTTATGATTTTGGGTTTTGAAAATCTTCATGTTTCTCTATTTTGACTATATATATATACTGGTAATTTTATTTTACAACAATTTTTTCAAGTATGTGATAAATGTCATGTGTTTTTCGATGGTGTCATATAGTCAAGGATGATGCATAACCAGTGTCACTGAGGACATACGTGTGTTCACCATTTGTGCTCGTTGCTAGAATTTTGTAGCGTCGAGGATGACGATGAATTCACTGATATGTGACCTCATGCCTCGGTGATGATCCAGACGCTACTAACTATCGCGTTAGCCGTGTGTGTAACTGGTATTGCTAGTTGTTTTCAATAAATGAATGAATGTGAACAGTACATGCATAGTGTTAATAGTATTAAACAATAAAATATGCATGAACGTGAACAATGCATACATAGTATTAATAGTATTAAACAATAAAAGATGCATGAACATAAACAGTGCATGCATAATCTTAATAGTGGTAAAAAATAAAAGATGCATGAAAGTATTAACAATAAAAGATGCATGAACGTGACCAGTGCATGCATAGTGTTAATAGTATTAAACTATAAAAGAAGAATGAACGTGAACAGTGTAATTATGCATGCATGAACAGTTTGTGAAAAGTGTTAATAGTATTAAACGTTAAAAGAAGAATGAACTTGAACAGTGTAATTATGCATGCATAAACAGTTTGTGAAAAGTGTTAATAGTATTAAACCTAAAAGAAGAATGAACGTGAACAATGTAATTATGCATGCATGAACAGTTTGTGAAAAGTGTAAATAACATTAAACCATAAAAGAAGAATGAACGTGAATAGTGTAATTATGCATGCATGAATAGTTATGTTAGTGTACGTGAATTATAGAATTAATTATAATTATCACCAGTACGATAAATGCATGTTAACGTGAATAGTATAAAAAAATGAGGATGACGAATATACATGTTAACTTGTTTAAGGATTTCGCACCATCACCGTTATCAAGATTAATAATAATTACGTACTGTGTTTTGTATGAATGTACATCAATAATAATGATTGGCAGTATGTTTATGACGTGACAATTGAATATTTAATATTTTACGCATTTATCAAATTTGGAGCAATATCCTTTTAGATTTGTGAATCACCAAAGTGATCAAATCTTTAGGATAATTAGTTCTAAATTGACTAGAATTTTCAATCACTCTCTTATAAAATTGATGCTATAAATGATGTTTATCTATGAGTAGACTGAAATTCATTATTATAAAAATTTATGAATTACCAAAGGTTAATTTGTTGTTCTTATAATTAATGAATATGATTGTTTTGTAATGTAAATGCACTATTAGTTTTACTTATTTATCCAAAGATAACAAATATTTCTAAGTAGTGTATGCATCATTCCCTAATAATGTTAAATATTATTGGCATCATTATGATTATTTTGTGCATTGATGTATCACCCAAAGGAGAACATTAATATACATTAATTGTTAACATAATCTTTCATCTAAATCTATATAATTTGTTAGTTTATGACTCAAAGCACTAATGTTAGGCATGTATTTATTGCAATTTCTATCCCTATGTCTTTACATTCACAAGTTTCGTCTGTGCCAATATTTAATGGGCTAAATTTTTATGACTGGAGTGAGCAAGTCCAATTTTACCTTGGTGTATTGGATCTTGATTTGGCACTTCAAGTTGAAAAGCCTGATACTATTACTGATACTAGCAATAATGAAGAAAAGACTCATTATAAAGTTTGGGAAAAATCAAATAGACTAAGCTTGATGCTTATGCGAATGAGCATAGCAAACAACATCAAGTCAGCTCTTCCCAAAACTGAGAGTGCTAAAGAATTTATGAGTTTTGTGGAAGAGCGCTCCCAAACAGTTGATTAGTCTCTTATTGGGACATTAATGGGTACTTTGACCAGCATGAAATTTGATGGTTCTCGTACTATGTATGAACACATCATTAAAATGAAAAATATTGCAAGAAGACCTAAGTATCTGGGAATGGAAGTGGATGAAAATTTCCTTGTACAATTCATTTTGAACTCTTTACCGTCTGAATATGGTCGTTTCCAAATGAGTTATAATACTATGAAAGATAAATGGAATGTGCATGAATTGCACAATATGTTGGCTCAGAAGGAAACAAGACTTAAGAATCAAGGAAATCATTCCATCCATTTTGTGAAATATCAAGGAGCTAGTAAGAAAGTACATAAGAAACATGGAAAGGTGAAAGGACCATTGAAGACTAATGAGTCCTCTATTAAGATCCAGAAGAAGGTAAACAATAACAAATGTCATTTCTGTGGAAAACCTGGACACTTCCAGGAGAACTGTCCATGACGTAAGGCTTGGTTTGAAAAGAAAGGTAAGCTTAAGGCTTATGTATGTTTTGAATCAAATTTAACCGAAGTTCCACGTAATACTTGGTGGATTGATTCTGCATGTACAACTCATGTTTCTAATACTATAAAGGGATTTCTTACGATCTAAACCGCAAACTCAAATGAGAAGTTTGTCTTTATGGGGAATGGAGTAAAGGTTCCAGTGGAAGTAATTGGGACTTACCATTTAATCCTGAATACTGGAAATCATTAAGATTTATTTGAAACTCTTTATGTACCTAGTATTTCTAGGAATTTGATTTCTTTATCTAAACTTGATGTTATTGGATACTCTTTTAAGTATGGTAATGGATTTTTCAGTTTGTTTAAGCATACTAGTATAATTGGATCTGGTATACTTTGTGATGGTTTATACAAATTGAATCTTGATAATTTATATGCTAAAACTCTTAAAGTTGGAAATAAATGTAGTTTAGTGAATGACTGTTTTGTTTGCTTGTGGCATAAGTATTGGACCCCAATTTTTTTTTATGATGTCATTAAGCATGAATTGTGTTAATTATGTGTTTATGCCTTAGTTTGATTTAATTTGGGAGTATTAGTGGATAATCGAGTTTAATGTAGTTTTGATGAGAATTATAGGGTAAATATGTTTGAGGGCATTTTGGGAAGTTTACTTAGGTTGGAGTGGTTTAAGCTTTGCTAAGAGGGGTAAATTGGTCTTTTCCCTACCCATTTAGACTTAAGTATTAGAAAAGAAAGAAAGAAAGAAATAGAAGAAGAGAAAAGAAGAAGAAGAAGAGTCGTGGGAGAGGGAGAAGAGAAGAGAATAGGGTTTGCGATCCAAGAGATTTTCCGACAGTTTGAAGCAATTTCTAAGTAAGTTAGCTTCTTGTAATCTTGTTTCAGTAAGATTTAACTTTGGATTTGAGTTGAATGAAGTAGAATCGGTGGTTTTAGGGTTTTAGGGCAAAAATGGTTAGATTTCGTGGGTTGATGTGTTTATGACTGATTTTGAGTTGCTGCTGGGTTAGAAATGTAGTATAAGACATGATCTAAGACTTAGGTGTGTTGCATTTGTGTTTGGGAAAGGATTAAAGTTAGAAAATGCTGAAAATCGAGTTTCAGAGTCGTTCTTCAGACCCGCACGTCGTGACGTGCGTATGAACACGCCACGACGTGGAGTTCGTCGCGACGTGTAATAATTAAATTCGTCGCGACGAGCGGGGAAGCGTTCGTCGCGACGTGCGAAGGAGGCACCCCGCGACTTGCGAGAGGGGCGACGTCGCGACATGCAAGGAAGGCTCGTCGCGACGTGCAAAGAGATTTGGCTCGCCGCGACGAGCGTACCTTCGCCGCGGCGAACCTCCAGTTTTTCCTAGAGTGATTTTTAGACATATCTTGGGTTGTAGATGTCCAATTGAGGTGATTTCAGATTCGTTGTGAACAAGAGAAAGAGGGCTACAAGTTTTATGAAGAAGGGAAGTTCGGAATTAGCCTTTAAGGGTTCAGAATTTTAGGTGGAAGTTGAGTGGAGACTTTTAGTGCGTTTCCTTTTGGATTTTTAAGCTTTTGAATATTTTCCTTTGAATGTTAATTGAATGAGAACTTGGTTTATTATAGGAAACTAAGCCGACCTGACCCAATTGCAAGAGGAAGGACAGCAGTGAGTCAGATACTCAAGCGATATTAGGTGGGTAATACATTTATAGTTATTGTGTGTATGGGCAAATTGCCTTGTGTATGCTTGCTTGCATTGTGTAACATTACTTGTATTGACTTATAAGAAATGTTAGAAATGCATGATGATTTTGTATGGCCTTGATAGGCCTTATGGCATTTTGCAAGAATGAAAAGAATGAAAATTTTGAAAGCTTTGATAAAATGCTTTGAGCATGAAACGAATGGTTATGTGCTTTGTTTGGGTGAGAAAGTAATGGATGGAGTCACTTGCACGTCGACATAAAGCCTTCTCCCGGCTGCCCGATTGAGGCAACGAGATCCTTGAAAAATCGAACTCGGATAGTTTACGGTATAAAGTTCGGTTTATCCGGATTGTTTTACGGAACTCTCGAGCCAATTGTTTGTGCATACATGATTGATTTGTTGAGCATGACACATGTTAAAGTGTTATATTGTACACTCATATGACATATTTTGTGATGAATGCAAAGTGATAGATTGATGACTTGATATATATATACATATTGCTTGATTGTGTGGCTCGTTGTCAATGGCTATAAACGTATATACCACTGAGCTTCGCAGCTCACCCCATTACTCTCCCCTCCTCAGGTGCAGATCGAGACGATCGTTGACCTTGCAAGGCATCGGAAACTTCAAGCTAGTTAGGAGCCTTGTATTAAGTTAGTATTTTGGATAGCCCGCCAGCATATCATCATGGAGCATACTCATGTATTTTGGATTTAAACTTTCTTTTGTATTATGCTATTTTGAGAATACTTGTCTAAATTTTCTTTGCCTTGTTATGGCATGAAACCCCTTGGCTTATGGGGTGTTTACTTTATGGGGTGTTTACTTCATAGATGGAATGCATGTGTAGAATGTATCTATGAGTATATGTTTGTGTGAATCGAACTTATGTATAGATATTGGGATCGGGTCCGACGTTATGGGGCGCCCGTCGCAGGCGCAGCCTGAGGGGCCGCCTCGAGAATTGGGGATCCGGGACCCAGACCCAAAATTAAGCATTTGGGTCATATTTCCAAGGAAAGAATAGAAAGATTAGTAAAGAATAGAATTCTTCTAGATTTGGATTTTATTGATCTCAATATTTGTGTGGGTTGTATTAATAGAAAGCAAACAAAACACACAAAGAAAGGTGCCACGAGAAGCACTCAATTAACTTCTTCAATTTGTACACACTGATATATGTAGACCTTTTGATGTTAATTCTTTCGGTAAAGAAAAATACTTTATCACCTTTATTAATGATTATTCACATTACAGATATGTCTATTTACTTTATGAGAAATCTCAAGTAGTGAATACCTTAGAAATGTATATAATTGAAGTTGAAAGGCAACTAGACAGAAAAGTGAAAATCATTAGGTTTGATAGAGGTAGTGAGTATTATAGAAGATATGATGAAACTGGACAACACCATGGTCGTTTTTCTAAATTCCTAGAAAAGTATGGCATATGTGTTCAATATACAATGCCAGGTACACTACAACAAAATGGTATATCAAAAAGGCGTAATCAAACCTTAATGGACATGATTAGAAGTAAGTTAAGTAATGCATCTTCACACTTATCATTATGGATGTATGCCATAAAAACTGCCATGTATTTGTTAAATGGGGTTTCTTGTAAGGCAATTCTAAAGACACCTTTTAAACTGTGGACTGATAGGAAACCTAGTTTAAGGCACCTGCATATCTGGGGTTGCTAGGTAGAAATAAGGATTTATAATGCACAAGAAAAGAAACTGGATGTAAGAACAATCAATGGATATTTCATTGGTTATCTAGAAAAATTTAAAGGGTATAGATTTTATTGTCCTAACCATAGTACAAGAATTGTTGAAACTAAAAATGCTAGGTTTATTGAAAATGGTGAAATTAGGGGGAGTGATGTTTCACGAAATGTGGAAATTAAAGAAGTTATAATACAAGTCCCTTTGACTTGTGTTCCCACTACTTAACAATCATGAAGAGCAACAAATACATGCTCACCCGAGCAAAAAATACATGCAACAAATACATCCTACGAAATGAGTAATTACACTGCACCTTGCAAATCACCCGAGTCTCATCTTTGCTTTCCCTGTAGTAATGGTTGGTCTGCTGAAATGTACCAGAGAACTGAATGCTCTACAAAATCAGATTGCCAATATGATTACAATTGTTGCAGCTTTCATTCAACAGAATGCTTCTGAAATTGCTCTTCTTTATATTCAGATATTGCTAGAGAAAAGAAGCATGATAGGTTTTGGTCATTTCAGTTTCCAATCATTGTAGCTGAGATTGCCTTTGCTGCATTGTTAGCAATTGTTGTACCTACCACTGCTATTTTGTACATCAGGTACATGTTGAGGAATTGGCTTGAAAAGGATAGCAAATGTGGCCTGCAAGTATGTGAGAACGAGGGGGAAGGAGAGACCATCAATGGAAAAAGTTACAACAGTCTTGGAGAGAGCCCTTGCACAACTCATAGGCAGTCCATGCAATGAGCAACCAATATTACCAATAGAGGTAGTTTTGGGAAGTAGCAGGTTGCACATGAACCCTCATAAAGATCCTCCAACAGATCAGCTTCAGAGACGGATGTGGTGGAAGCAGAATATCAGCTACGACATGGTGAAGCCTACCTTGGCAATGACAAATTGCTTGAACTTTTTCCTTCTGCAGAGAGATTAATGCATTCTCCCATCAGAAGAAATGACTTCACCCCTGATTTAGCAAACAATATAGGATTAAAAACAACAACTTGGGCAGAAAGTACCGTTGTCATGTTGATATATTACATACTTATGACGTTTTGTTTATATTAATTATCGATTATGATATATTTCGAATTGCAATTAAATAATACATTTTCGCTATTATGCAATTACTACATTATGACTTTCATATTAAATTGAAGAATTATTAAATAAATAAAATTTATAAATAATATTGAATAGTTATTAAACAATTAAGATTAAAAATTTTATTTTAAAATATAATTATTAAAATTAAAATTATTAAACTAATATGATTTTCAAAAAAAAAGGAAAAAATAATAATAAATAATAAAAATAATAATAAAAATGTCATGGAAGACATTTCGCGACGTTTTTCATAAAATGTCGCAGAAACCTTTTGCCTACACCACATTCTGTAACTTTTTGTGACGTTTTTTAAAATGTCGCAGTAAAACGTCGCAAATGGTATTCTGTGACATGTTTGAAACTTTTGTGACGTTTTTAAAATGTCACAAAAGGGGTTGTTTTCTTGTAGTTACATAAACCTGTAATAGACGAACCACAGGAAATAACATTAAGAAGATCCCAAAGAAAAAGGAGATCTGCTATTCCGAATGATTATGTGGTCTATCTACAAGAGTTGGAAGATGATTTAGGAATTAATGATGATCCAGTTTCATTTTCACAAGCCATTAATAGTGTTAATGCTAATAAATGGTTAGATGCAATGAAAGATGAGCTTAAATCCATGGAACATAATGGTGTTTAAGACCTTGTAGAATTGCCTGAAGGGTGTAAGAGAGTTGGGTGTAAATTAAGACGAAGCGTGACTCTTATGGAAACCTTGAACGTTACAAGGTTGGACTTTTTACAAAGGGTTTTACTCAAAAAGATGGCATTGACTATAAGGAAACATTCTGACCAGTTTCTAAGAAAGATTCTCTAAGAATTATCATGGCCCTAGTAGCTCACTATGATTTAGAGCTACATCAAACGAATGTGAAAACTGCTGTTGTAAATGGAAATTTAGAGGAAAATGTATATATGGATCAACCAATGGTTTTTCAGTTGAAGGGAAAGAATACATGGTGTGTAAACTGAAAAAATCAATATACGAACTCAAGCAAACTTCCCGCCAATGGTATCTTAAGTTTAATGATACTATTGTTTCCTTTAGTTTTAAAGAAAACACTATTGATCGGTGTATATATCTAAAGGTCAATGGGAGAGTTTATTATTTTGATTATGTATGTTGATGACATCTTGCTCGCAACTAATAGTCTTGGTCTATTAAGTGAGACTAAGAAATTTCTCCCTATCAAAATAGAGATATTTTGGGATAGATTGCAAGGACTATTAGGTTTGTCTCAGAAAGCATATATTAACAAAGTTTTAGAGAGATTTAGAATGGATAAATGTTCAGCATCTCCAGTTCCAATTTAGAAATGAGACAAATTTAGTCTCATGCAATGTCCAAAGAATGATATGGAACAGAAACATATGAAAGGAATTCCTTATGCATCTATTGTTGGGAGTTTGATGTATGCTCAAACGTGTACAAGGCCAAACATTAGCTTTACAGTTGGTATGCTTGGTAGATACCAAAGTAACCCAAGATTGGAGCATTGGAAAGTTGTAAAGAAAGTATTAAGATATTGACAAGGGACAAAAAATCACATACTTACTTATAGGAGGCTCGATCATCTTGAAGTAATTAGATATTCAGATTTAGATTTTGCTGGTTGTGTGGATACTATAAAATCTACATTTGGCTATCTATATCTTTTAGCTGGAGGAGAAATATCATAGAGGAGAAATATCATAGAAGGGTGTGAAGCAGTCAATAATTGCTGCATCCACAATGGAAGGTGAATTTGTGGCATACTTTGAGGCCATAGTTCAAGCTAAATGGTTACGAAACTTTAGTTTAGGACTTGGAATAGTCGACTGTATTGCCAAGCCACTGAAAATTTATTATTATAATTCCACAAAAAAGTTCTTTTCAAAAAACAACAAGTATTCCAAAGGTGTCAAATATATGAAATTGAAATACTTTGCTATTAAAGAAGAGGTTCAAAAATTTAGAGTGTCAATTGAGCACATTATAACTAATCTTATAATTGTTGACCCTTTGACTGAGGGATTACTGCCCAAAATATTTATAGGACATATTGACAGTATAGGCATTATTGCTGAGTAGACATTAATGCATATTATGATGACGTTTATGTTTTAATGTAATTGACATTTTGAGCTCATTATTGAATTTGTTTATGATTTACCTTTTTTTTCAAATGTGTATCTTGAATTGAATGGAATGATGATAACATTTTTGTCTTAAATAGACATTATTTTTTGATCAATTATGTGTTTCCCATTTATTGATCATTTCTTGGAGAAGACTAACTTTGAGTACATAAAAGGGAACAGGTTGTTTAAATCACATACAACTATCATGAATCATGTTAGTTCTAATTCTTGATTATGATGAACGATGTATTCAATGTGCATTAAATGTAAATGACTTATGAAGATGGCAATGTTATATGAGCCAAGTGGAAGAATGTTAGATTACTAATGTCTCTTGTAATAAATGTTTATAAAGCTTAATTCTTTTGGCTCTATTCTTGCTTATTAAGTTGCTTCTGCCGATAACCATCAAATAAGGAGAGAATGCATAAGTGATAAAGTGAGGAAAAAGAATAGATACATGGAAGAGAATTAACATCAATTGATTTTATCGATCAAGATACTACTACTTTATATGTGAGAATTATATATGTTTAAGATCCTACATAATCGTACAATGAAGTGATAGTGTACAAAATCTAGTTGTTAAAACCAAAATAACTACAAAAGGTGGCAATGACGGTTGACCTATCGGAGCAGGTGCCAGAGTTCACAAATTCCACCAAGGTGGTGGTGGTGGAGGTTTCTTACCATCCGCTAGCCCTGTTGGACCCCATTTTTGGAGTCCAACATTCGGAGTTACAAAACGTGGGAAAACTCATTTCTTATAACTTCGGAGAATATTTTGGGAACTTCCAATTGGAATTTCAGTTCAGTTTCTTCAGAGCATTTATTCCCCATTGACTTAAGTTTCTAAATACACCAAAACACCCAATTTGGTTCAAAAATAAAGAAATTATGGCCAAAAATACTTTCGGCTCTTACTAATCCGAGACTGAACACTATAACCAACTTCACTTCAAAAATTGAAAATCTTAGGGGCTGAATTGAAATTCAATTCCTTCAGAACATTTGTAGATACATGTCTTTATTTTATTTTGAACTAGGAATCAACTCAATTGGATTTCTACAGATCAAGATATCGCCAAAATACTGAAGCATGTTTAGAAAAATATCCAACTCGTACTCTTTTAACCGATCCTCTCATTTTGATTTAATCCATATTTTTCAAATTAATTCCAAAAGCCATAAATTTTTGTGGAGAGATACATAAAAGTGTTATGAATCCAACTATTTAAAAATCAAGTCAATCGAAGGTCGGATGACAAAGTTATGATCAAAAGAGTGAAATATGTTCAGCTGGAGGGGGAAACCTGCGGGTTGCGATCACGACATGGAGCGCGGCCGCAAAAGTCGCGATCGTGCTTAAGTACAATCATAACTTTTCACGCTTCTCCTCCTGCTATTTCTTCTTCCGACATCCTAACTTCTAAACTTCATAACTTTTGATCTAGAACTTCAAATTTTACAAACTTGGTATCAACGGAAAGTTAAAAGAAGGTTCTACAATTTCATAAAGGACTTAAAAAGAATTTCTACCTCTATAAGGGTCAAAATTCCACATCAATGTGGCTGCCTAAATATTTCATTCTAAACAGCATCTTAAATTTTTAAAAATCATAACTTTCAACTCCAATGTCCAAAAATTTCATACTATATACCATTGAAAAGCTAAAAATATAAGCTACAACTTTTATGAAGACAACTTTAACCAATTCTATCTATATCAATACAGGTTTCCCATTGAATTTATGCACACCATCCCTACACCTAGGAAGGTTTGCTAAACACAATTTTCCTTCATATTCACCCACTACCAAGTACCCTTCGGTACTTTTGAGCTTCACCTCAAATCATTCATCCTATACACCTTTCCAATCCCCAACATGCTATTCAAAAACAAATAATTAATTGCAAACTCAAAAAGGAAGAATATGCGCATACACATTCCTCTTCCACAATTATCATACACAACCTATAAAGTAACACAATGATATACAAAAAGGAAAATCCTTGAATTCTCATTCTCATTTCTAACCAAAATGAATGTTCATACATAGCTTTAATTATATATCAACATGTCCATCATTAACTTAGAACAAGATACAAAATACATGAGATGCTCAATGTTTGATATGCTTGTAAAGCTATCCAAAATTCTAGACACTAACTTAGTACAAATGTATCTAATGTCTTGGAGTTTTCTGATGCCTTGCAAGGTTCAACGCTCATCTTGTTTTGCGCCTGAGGAGGGAAAGTGGGGTGAGCAACACGGCTCAGTGGCTAGTACATTTATAGCCATCGATAATGAGCCAAACAATCAAGCATATATACACATGTATCAAGCAATCCAGTTCATTCGCAAATTCATCACACCATTCATAATTAACCAAAATTTATCACATAAAGCATATCATGAAATCTTCTATCAAGCATAACACTTTATTATGCATCATACTCACAAATTAATGATGAAATGTACACAAATGGCTCGAGAGTTCTATGGAACAAAACTGTTTACACTATGAACAAAACGGGTCCGATTTCTTAGGATCTCGTGGCCTCAAGCGGGCAGTCGAAAAAAGGCTATAGGTTAACATGCACGTGACTAACGAAATGGGTTTCTCTCTTGCCCAATCACAATCAAATCTATGCTCAATTTAGTCAATCACAAATTTGCATTCTAATGCTTCTTATATCTTCATACTTTTTATTTATTTCAAAGAGAACATGTCATATTTCCTCATGCATTTTCACATATTCACCACAATTCAACATTTATGCAATTTAAGCAATAACACACACATAAGGCAATTGCCCATCACACAACAACTATAAAAATATTACCCACCTAATTTGCTAAAAATCCAAACTCAAGATTGCCCTTCCTCTCTCTCTTGAGTAAGGTTTTCTTGATTCCCTTCAATTAAACCAATTTCTATTTAATCCATATATTTAAAAGAAGGTTCATAAAATTCAAGAATCAAAGAAATGCTAAAATTAAATTTAAACCTAACCTATCCATAGCCCATCTAGGCTAGAAAAACCAAAACCCTAACTTAAAAATCCAAAATCAATTTGGTTTCATCTTCCTCTTCTTTCTTCCTTCATTTCCAACACAAACCCTAGCCTTTATTTAATCCCCTTTTTGAAACTAGCATAAGAAAGATGAAAACTTACCTCCAACAAGTTGATTTCCTCTTCTTTTTCTTCTTCTTTCTTCTTCCTTTCAAGTTTCCTACGATCTTCTTCTTTTCTCTTCCCCTTTTCACGCTTTTTCTTCTTTCCTTTTAGTTCCTACGACACTTCTCCTTCTTCTTCTAATTCAAAACAAAATTTTATCATATTCTTCCAATTATGCCCCTCCTTAGTCTTGTTCTCCCAATTTTGCCCTTCTTTTTGTCTTTTATGGCTCTACTCCTTTAAGCCACTTAACTCCTTAAGCTAATTTAATTCTAACACTTCATTTAATTTCTAATTTCTACATTCAATACTCCATTCATATTTGCTAATTTAAAGACTCAACTCTAAAAATAATAAAACAATTAAATCAATAATAAGAATAAACAAATAAAATAAAATAAAATAATTTGGGGCCCAACAAGCCCAACCGAATGTCCAACTTGCAACGACCAAAACGAGAAACGCTACATTTCTGAAATTGAATACAGAATGAGTTAAACCAATATAAATAAAATTGGAAAGATCTCCCAAGTTTTGGAATTGTATAATGGATATACTTAATGAAAGAGTTTAGACTTTATGGTACCTACCTACTGTATATGGTACGATGGTACCCATTGCATATGTCATAAAATCATATGTTTTTTTGTAATAAAGATAAACCGTTAGGTGTTTGTTTAATGTGGCAGAAGTGATAAGAAGTCAATTTAATTCAATCGTTCATGAGTTTGTCACCCTCTAAATTGCGTGGCACATGAGAGGATGTAGCATAGAGGAAGGTAGTGTGTCATTTTCAAAATGATTTGGTGTGAGGTTGGTAGTAGTTGTCACAAAGGTCTACTTTGGATTCGAACTTCTACCGCAAGTTGCACCCACCTTCGTGGAGCAATCCCGCTTAGGTCCACTTAAGCAAGATTCAACCTTCTCACGTGAATGTTGCCGAACAATTATGTTAGCCTTCGAATACCTCACATACACACAAGTGTTTAAAGTGTTTCTCTCACACACAGAATATCACAAGTGTTTAATAGAGTAAAGAAAGCAACAAAAGATATATAATAACCAAAGCTACTCTTTCATTAACTCTTAATAAAAGATACAAGTACCTCCTTCTCAAAGCACTCACAAGGAACCCCCTACTCGAAGACCTTACAAGGAACTCCTTACTCGAAGACCTTACAATGAGAACTCCCCCAAAAGCTCTCAACTCTCAAAGCTCTCTTCTCTGAGTGATTTCTCTCAATGAGTGAATGACTCAATGATTGAATTCCCTTTACTCTCAACTCTAATGAGCTATTTATAGGCTCCTCTAGATGACTAAGTTAGATTCCTAATAGGACTATACTAGCTAAGATCACAATCTTATCTTATCTAGGATTAAGTTACATCACATTAACAAGATAAAATATTATCCTATCTAGGAATGATTATCCTTATCCACGAAGATCTCCTCTATCTTCAAATGATCCTTTCACATGATCTTTATCTCTTAAAGTTGATGTCCATGCACTGTGTGTTAGACCCCACTTTCAAAGCCCAGCATTCGGAATCAAACACGGAAGCAATACTTGCCCTATACCATACTAAACCTATTCGGGACATCAGGCATAAATTTCTCTAGAGACCTTAGATTAAGGTGTTCATTTGATGAATAGAAAGAGGACTTTAAGTTCTACAACTTTCATGAAGACCAATTATATCATATAAAGGGTCAAATTTGGACTAGAAGATGTTTTGGTCAAATTTAGACCAGAAAAGATGAAACAGAAAGTCAACCTAAGATGATTTGGAAAAACGGGTATAACTCTTTGTACAAAAGTCAAATTCAGGTGTTCTTTAGATGAATAGAAAGAGGATTTCAAGATATAAAACTCTTATGAAGATTATAAAGATCAATTCTGTCATCTATAGGATCAAATTTGGACTAGAAGATGTTCTGGCCAAACTGAGACGAATGCTGACGTCATAATGAGACGAATTGGAAAAACGAGTATGACTTTCTGTACAGAACTCGAATTTGGGTGTTTTTTAGATGAATAGAAAGAGGAATTCAAGATATACAACTCTAATGAAGACCTTAAAGACCAATTCTATCATATAGAGGATCAAATTTAGACCATAAGATTTTCTATCCAAATTGAGACGAATGTTGACGTCATACTGAGATGAATGCTGACGTCATAATGAGATGAATTGGAAAAATGGGTATAACTTTCCATAAAGAACTCGGATTTAGGTTTTATTTAGATGAATAAAAAGAGAACTTCAATATCTAAAACTCTTATGAAGACCTTAAAGACCAATTCTATCTTCTAGAGGATCAAATTTGGACCAGAAGATGTTCTGGCCAAACAGAGATGAATGTTGATGTCATAATGAGACAAATTAGAAAAATGGGTATAACTTTCTGTATAGAACTCGGATTCAGGTGTTCTTTATATGAATAGAAAGAGGACTTCAAGATATACAACTCTTATAAAGATCTGAAAGACCAATTCTGTCATCTAGAGGATCAAATTTGGACCATAATATGTTATGGCCAAACTGAGACGAATGCTGAAGTCATATTGAGACGAATGATGATGTCGTAATGAGATGAGTTGGAAAAACGGGTATAACTTTCTGTACAGAACTTGGATTCAGGTTTTCTTTAGATTGATATAAAGAGGATTTCAAGATCTACAAATCCCATGAGACCTTAAAGACCAATTGTATCATTTAGAGGATCAAATTTGGACTAGAACATGTTCTGGCCAAACTGAGACGAATGCTGACGTCATACTGAGACGAATGCTGATGTCATAATGAGATGAATTGAAAAAATGGTTATAACTTTCTGTAAAGAACTCGGATTCAGGTGTTCTTTAGATGAATAGAAAGAAGAATTCAAGATATACAACTCTCATGAAGACCTTAAATACCAATTTTATCATCTAGGGGATCAAATTTGGACCATAAGATGTTCTGGCCAAACTGAGACGAATGCTGACATCATACTAAGATGAATGCTGACGTCATAATGAGATGAATTGGAAAAATGGGTATAACTTTCTATATAAAACTTGGATTCAGGTGTTATTTAGATGAATAGAAACAGAACTTCAAGATCTACAATTCTTATGAAGACCTTAAAGACCAATTCTGTATTCTAGGGGATCAAATTTGGATCAAAAGATGTTCTAGTTAAACTGAGAAAAATGTTGACCATTTTTAACAGTTCTAATACTCGTATCTTCCAACTTCGATATCCAAAATTTACAAACTTTATATTGTTAGAAAGATGGAAAGATCCTCTACAACCTTCAAGAAGACCATTTTTAATAGTTCTACCTAGATCATTCTATATTTTCCATCAAATTCAGTACACAATTATATCCTTATGGAAAACTTGAAATATTCAATGTACACTACAAGATAATAAACACATCCACACAGAACTTCTTCAATACTCAATTCATTTTCAAATCAAAGTGAAGTTCGCACGTAGCCTCCATTCATAGCTCTAATTACACATCAACATTTCATCAAGTCTTAACCCAAGTTACAAAATACATTGGATGCTTAATGTTCAAGATGCATGTAAAGCTATTCGAAAGTCTAGCCATTAACTTAGTACAAAATCTAATTATCTTGGAATTTCTGATGCCTTACAAGGATTGCTAACCTTCACGCTCTGTGCTTAAGGAGGGAAGAGTGGGTTGAGCTACACAGCTCGGTGGTAAATATATTTATAGTCATTGCCAATTGATCACAAATTCAAGTAAATGTATATATGTATATAAATGCGTATATCCAACAATTCCAACACTCATCAATTTAGAAAAAAAAACTCATAGCACATAACATTCAAATGCATCATACAGGACAAATTTCAAAATGTGTTGCATAGCAATTGGCTCGAGGGTCCCATGGAAACAAAATGGGGAAACCGAAGTTTACCCCATGAACAGAATGAGTCCAGTCATGGATCTCATATGTCACAAACGGACAGCCGGAAAAAGGCTCTTGTTAACGTGCACATGACGAACAGAATGGTTCCAATCTCGCCTAAACATGGCACATATTCATTTTTCTCAAATGCTCATACTTTTATGCTTTGTCTTCTTTGCATTTAATACAAAATGTAATACCCTTTTTCAAGGTATAACAAGATTACCATGCAATTCCAAACATTCACATTTAATTTACTTTCAAGTAAAGCAACTTTTAGCATTCACATATCCATACATAGGCAAGAATTTGCCCCAACTTTTCAATAACTATAAACATATTACTCACCTAATTGGCTTGCGAAAACCAAGTCAAGCTCGCCTTTCTCCTTGCTCTTGGGTAGGATTTTCTTGGCTTCCTACAACAACCAAGGTTCCAATCAACCAACAATCCAACAAAAATTTATAATTGAAAAAAATCACAAAATTTCGACAAACATAAATTGAATTCAAATCTAGCCTACCCATAACCCATCTAGGTTAGAAAACCTAAGACCTAGTTTAGAAACCCTAAAAACACTTGGGTTCTCCTAATCCATCTCCTTCCAACACAAACTTTTCATTCTCTCTAACTCCTTCATCCACAACACAAATCATTCCTTTAATAAAGCAAGAAGAAAAGATGGTTAACCTACCTTAACAAGTCAATCTCTCTTCTTTCCTTCTTCCACCGAAACCTTTCTCTTCTCTCTCTAACTTTTGTTTTCTCACTTTTCTCCCTCTTCAAATCACGTTTTTCACCTCTTAACAAACAAAACAACACTTCCTTTTTCTATTTCTACCCTTAATGAGCCCAAAAAGTCTATCTTACCCTTCCTTATAAGCTTATGCTCTTCTATGCTCAAGTGATCTCCTAAAAATGTCCTTATTACATCCTTATTACATCAACACTTTACTTTCCTTTATCCATTCAACAAATTCTTCTAACCTTGGCACCATTATAGTTCCAAAAATGGTAAATCTACCTAAACTCCAAAATTAATTTGAAATCATACTTAAAAAAAATTTAGGGGTCCAACACTGTGATCTTATCCGCTACGTCATCATGTGTCACATCATCCACAGTTGCCATGTCACTGCTGATGTGTTTTCACCACAACCTATTCACGCATAAGTCCATCAATGCACGTCCGTGGACAAGTTTATCTTCTATGATCAAGCTCACTCATGATGCAGTCTCGTCACTCTATGACTAAGTATCAGTCACAATCTGAGTTAGTATAAAACCTCAAACACTTTACATACCTTCGACCTACCTCGACAAAGTTAAGTGTTTAAGCACCTTGTCGCGCTCACATGCCTTCACGCATCCTTGCGGGGTCTCGCATACCTTTGTGCATTCTCGCACACCCTCAGGTCTTGAATGATTTAATTCACCAACTCCGCGCGACCTCACATCTGAATCTCACGTCTCTTCGAAGATTTTTGTCAATGCGTACCTACGCTACCCACGCGTATCGATTCTTGCCACTCTCGAGATCTTCACCGATACTTTACGTATCTCTCGCCTACTTTGCAAGTTCCTCAGGTTTTGCTCACTAACTCACAAGATATCGCCTTGTTCTCTCGTCAACACGTCTTCCTTGTACCGACTTGCGTGCCAAGCATTAGCCAAGGCTCGTCAACACTCGCACGATTCTGCCCTCATTGAAATAATCTATGGGCACTCCTCCACGAGTAGTTCTCTCAAAGACTCATTTGCCAACTGTTGAAGACTGGATCAAACCTTCTCTTTCATTAGCACCTTTCCCACATGCCACCTCCTCTTTTCGTCGATTTTTTTTTATAGATTTTGTTTTTGCATGGATGCTCCTCTGTGAGGCTCATAACATTTAAATAGGCGATGTTGTTGATGACTCCTTCTCCCAAGTCATCTTCATCGCTCCCTCCTTTGTCCTTCACGACTATGGAGTTCATCTGCTCCTCGCCCTTCTCCCTCTTTAGGCATTCTATAGCATAATGCGACCCCTGACAAATGAAGTATGCAACCTTCCCTTCAATTGCTTCTTCTTATATTGAGAAAATTCTCCCACCTTCTCTTTGCCTTTCTCCTTGCCATCCCGAGTTTCACCATTTTTTTACCCTCTCTGTTGGGTCGAGTTAGTGGTGGCAATTGGAAATCCACCAAGGCATCTATCGTCACTATTGCGCTAGGGAGATCCTTCACGTTCTGCCTCCAAAACTCTATTTGTGCCTAACCTTGCAAGCCACCAAAGAAGTTAAACAACTTGTTCTCCTTCGACGTGTTCTACACATCCATTTTCACCGATGTGAACTTCCTCACATACTCCCTCACTAAGCTGTCTTGCTTTAACACCTTCAAAGCTTCCCTCGCGAGCTATGAAGTGTTGTTGGGTAGGAACTGATCCGTTAGCTCCTTCTTCATATTCTCCCAAGTGTCGATGGGAGGTCTACCTGCATTGATGTCATTAGAGGTTCTCGTTCTCCACCACAACTTAGCATCACCCACCAAGTACATTTATGTGATTGACATCTTGTCCGAGTCCACCACCTTTGCCGCTGCAAAGTACTGCTCCATGTCTTATAGAAAATTTTCGAGCTCCTTGGCACTCCGCTTGCCATCGAAAACTTGTGGCTTTCGCACCTTCACTATAGTGCTTTCTACTCGGACACCTGTCTCGTGCTTTGCCATCACACGCTTAGGCACCAACAGATCATAACTCATCTCCTCATGAGCCTTCATATGTTCCTCGAGTGCTCTCATAGTTGCTTGAAGCTCCCTCTTTAAGGCTGCAATACGTTCCAACAAAGGAACTACTCCTTCATTCGCGGGAGCTAGAGACTCATGAATTGCCTCTATTCCAGTAACCTTTTTATGTCAGATTACTTCCACCAGCCATCGCTCTAGATTGGCTCTAATACCAGCTGTCACAAAGGTCTGCTTTGGACTGGAACTTCTACCGCAAGTCATGCCCACCTTCGTGCGGCAATCCCTCTTAGGTTCACTTAAGTAAGATTCAACCTTCTCACGTGAATGTTGTCAAACAATTTTGCTAGCCCTCGAACACCTCACGCAGACACAAGTGTTTAAAGTGTTTCTCTCATATACAGAATAACACAAGTGTATAACAGAGTAAAGAAAGCAACAAGAGATATATAACAATCGAAGCTACTCTTTATTAACTCTCAACAAAATGTTAACAAAAGATACAAGTACCTCCTTCTCGAAGAACTCACAAGGAACCCCCTACTCGAAGACCTTACAAGGAACTCTCTACTTGAAGCTCTTACAACAAGAACTCCCCCAAAAGCTCTCAACTCTCAAAGCTTTCTCCTCTGAGTGATTTCTCTTAATGAGTGAATGACTCGATGATTGAATGCCCTTTGCTCTCAACTCTAATGAGCTATTTATAGGCTCCTCTAGATGACTCAAGAACTTTACTAGATAATATCTCATAGAACTTTACTAGATAATATCACAATCTTATCCTATCTAGGATTAAGTTATATCACGTTAACAGGATAAAAGATTATCCTATCTAGGAATGATTATCCTTATCCACGAAGATCTCCTCTATCTTTAATTGATCATTCCATGTGATCTTTGTCTCTTAAAGTTGATGTTCATCCACTATGATCTTATCCGCCATGTCATCATGTGCTACATCATCCACAGTTGTCACGTCACTGCTGATGTGTTTTCACCACGGCCTATTCGCACATAAGTCCATCAATGCAAGTCTATGAGCAAGTTCATCTTTCATGATCAAGCTCACTTATGGTGTAGTCTCATCGCTCCATGACTAAGTACAAGTCACAATCTAAGTTAGTATAAAACCTCGCATACTTTACATACCTTCGACCTGCCTCAACGAAGTTAAATACTTTAGCGCCTCATCGCGCTTGCATGCCTCTACGCATCCTCGCGGGGTCTCGCATACCTTTGCGCATTCTCACTCACTCTTAGGTCTCGCATGACTTAGTTCACCAATTCCGCGTGACCTCATATACGAATCTCACATCTCGTCGAAGATTTCTGCCAATGTACGCCTACGCGTACCCACGTGTATCAAATCTCGTCTACTCTCAAGATCTTCGCCGCTACTTTCCACATCTCTTGCCTACTTCGCAAGTTCCTCAGGTGGAACTGTTCTGAAACTTTTCAAGAGTCCATTACTTTCCTTCTCCTTAAAAAGTTGAACTAGTTTAATCATTAGTGTTTCATTGAAATTTTGTTGTAAAACGATTTGCAAATGATGACGTTTTGGAAATGACTTGTGAGATGGGATCTGGGAAACTCTTATCATTACAGGCTTTGAGCTTTCATTTGTTAAGCAGAAGCATGAGCAGGGTCGTTCCTGATATTTTATAGGCCATAGGCAAAGTAAAAAAAGTTTCTATTTTTGCCTATTTTTGGGCTCTCATATAGAATAAAAATAAACAAAATATATGTCTTTTTTGTTATTCTTTATGAAATCTAGAGTTGGTTCTATTTTGTTTCATTTTATTTTTTATAAGGATAAAAAATAGACTCTATTTTATCATTTATAAAGATGGGCCCTGGGCTGGGCAAGTACCCACCTTGCTTTTGCCCAAAGTCGGCCCTTAAACATGCAGTGTTTTCAGAGTTATTTATTGTTGTTGGGTTGGCCCTGAAACATGCAGTGTTTTCAGAGTTATTTATTGTTGTTGGGTTGGGTTTCTCCTTTTTGCGGTGTGAATCTTATGTTTTTAGTCATTTTCTATCTAGGAAGCAAATGAAAAAGAAAAGTGAAGATTATAAAAGCCTAGTGAAAGAATAAACAGGATAGCTTTGCAGTTGTCTTTGACCTAGTTGTATGTAAAGTTCTATTTAATGCAAAAGGAAAAGGGACGGTAAGAAAGAAATGCATATCTAGAGGAAGATGTTTCTTAGCAGTCAACAGTTGATAGTTATTAACATTAGGCGGAAAAAACAGTTAACAGTTGACTATATATATATATATATATATACATATATATACATATATACACACTAAACAGTTGCTTACATTACTACATTCTTTTGGGTAATCATAGATCTAGTACTGAAGACAGGCAGATGATATTCTTGTGTTTGGTAATGATGAGATCCTTTTGGATGACGTGAGAAATGCATATATTTTGGGTGAACGACGTGTGTACTCAGCTATATTGGCTTTGGGTCAAGTGTATCCAAGTTGTTGGAAAGCAGCCAACTTCAGATCCAGTGGGGCTGTCCCCATATATTATTCTTCGGATTGATTGGAAGCCTTTTTGGTAGCCTAAATTTGTGTCTTGCCTTTTATCTTTTCTTGAGATCTAAGAAGATCACAGAATTGTTAATGCCTTTGTGACAAACTTAAAAACAATCCACTTTCACTAAAGTTCCAATTCTGAGACAACTGCGAGTCTACTTGTCCCAGTACTGTGTCCAGGTACAGTCCGTTATTTGGACTTTATTTGCCCTATCCAGGAAAAACGATAAAGAACATGACTTGTTTTATCTCATATCTTCCTCATTTGTCCCTTCTTTTCTGTGGAGAAACAAATTGATATATCAATTATGTTGTGTGTGCTTGTATTTACATGGCTTTTAGATTCTTCTGTACATGAGTGTAAGACTAAAGTACGCTCTTCTATTCCATAGAAAATGTTTCTTTAAATAGTTAGTTACATTGCTGCTTATGCAGTAGGTTTCTGCTTCCTGTGTTTAATGTAATGGTTTATGTGGACCAACATGTTTACTTATATAGTAGGCAAATGGACTCAATTTTAAATAGAAAACTAGGACATTTGCCATTTAATAAGGTGTTACGTGTATCCACAAGATTGATTGATGGTGTGTCAATTAATAAGTGTATATTAAAGACAATTTATTTAATTTTGTTGAATCTTCTTAATATAGGTCTTTCCCAAACCCTCGTATGCATAATAGAAACTTAACTTTAAAAGATCTTCTAGGTCTTTTTCAAATCATTAGTAATAAAACTCCATCTATAGATATAACTTCTCTAAGCTTCATTAAAATCTATCTTTAAATATAATTTAAAAGTTAATAATTACACAGTGAAAGAATTTTATATTTAATATTGCAACATTCCCATATAAAATTTTATCAATTTCATTGATATATTTTATATTTAAAATATAAAGATTTTAAAAGTTATTACTTAAAATGAGAATGAGAGTACGTAATACCGAAGAGTTGTCAATTAATTAAATATACTGTAAAAATTTTGGTTAAAATAATATTAATTAACAACAAATATTTTCATATTTATCTTAAGCCCAAAGGAATGCTAAGACGCGATTTTAAAATTACTCGTACATGCCAAGCCCTGTGTTTTATGCTTAATTATTGATAAAATCTCTTTATAAAGACCACCTCATTGCATATGATATTTTATACATACATGATACATACATATATAGATATATATGTATGTATCATATATATCATGTATAAAATTACTTTCTTTTCACTTTCTCAGCAAGTAATTAAAAGAATAAGCATTTTTAACTCAATTAAGTATATTCTAAACATAATAAAATGGAGATGAAGATTACATCATAAATCCTATTTTCTACTAAATAATAAGAGTTCTTAAATTCCATCATACTACATTTTCTTAAAATCTTGAATATGGCTCATGATCAAACGTATACAAAGCATTAAGTTCACTATCCAGCTTCTTGAATAAGGCTCATAATCAAATGTATGCGAAGCATTAAGATCACTATCCAGCTATCGAGTTGAAAAGAAATGGTTATTATATTTGACAAACAATTAACAACACGATGTCATTTATTTATAAGAGAATGTCGAATTTCGAACTTAGAGTCAGATTGTGAAGCTCAAATCTGAAAGAAAAAGGAAAATTCCAATTTCAGTCAGCCAAGCCGAGCTTGTTTTGACATACCTAGAACCAACACAAAGACTTTAACGTATGTCAGTATCAATTGCAGAGGCAGGAAACCCACGAGGTAATAGCCCAAAGAACTAGGCAGGCGTAAAATAACATGAACGACTTGTATCCACTTAATCCATATACAGTTTTTGCTTTGAAGTGGAAAACCACATGATTTTATCATTTCTTACAAGTATACGGGTTTGTTATTAACGGTAATCCTTTGCAGAAGTATTTCAGAAGATAGTAAAAGGAGACATAATAATACTAAAACAAAAAGGTATACCAAGGTAAAGATATATAGAAGCATTTTCTTAGAAACCTAAATATGAGACTCTCATTGTTGAATTCTTCATCTAACTTGACAACCCTCTTAAGAACTTCATCAATGGTGGGTCGCTCCAATGTGTTGTAGCTGACACAGTCCAGTCCAAGCTCTGTTATGGCCTTGGCAGCCCTCATAGAGCACCCCGTTCTCTTCAGTTTCTCATGTACTGCATGTTCTTTGATGATGCAGTCGTTCCTTGCTGCGTCACTGATGTGCACGGACATAGTTCTTGCTTGCGTCTTCTTCATGATCATTTGCAGTATTACCACTCCCAAGCTGTAGACATCATTTGGTTTGGTTCCAACTTCTCCTGTGGGTTAAGGAAACGTTCATTAATTGCTAACCATATTTGCATAAGATAAGAATCATGAACGATTTACCACTGTTCAGAATGAGCGGGTCAGTGTATCCAGGAGTACCCAGCTTTAAATATTCTCCTTCTGGTGTAACAGTCCCGAAATCAGAGAGCTTTAGAACAAAATCCTAGTTCATTGTCAAGCGGAATCAGTAAAGGGGTTGATGGAGTTATTGAAAGCGATGAATTAATTAATGATGTAAATCTTGTCTTCAATGGATAATGTGGTAGATTCCTATGTAAAGATAATTATATAAGTGAAGGGATCATAGCTAGCTAGTAAATGTGCGTTTGACCTTATCCAGAAGAAGATTTTCAAGCTTTAGATCACGGTAGATGAGAGGAGGTGATTGACTATGAAGCTCCTTCACTGCACATGCTGCCCCAATGATGATCTTAAGTGTTCTTCCCCAGTCAAGTTCTATTTTGAACAGTAATAAATGGATCAGAAAATGCTTGTGACTTGAAGGACATAATTTGATTGAACATTGACATAGTAAAGCTAACTTGAAAACTTAAATTTAGGTATACATTTTCTGGTCAAAGCTAATCATGGAAATGATTAATAGTGGGAAGTAGGTAATTGCATGAGATTAGGCATTACCTTGTAATTTGGTCATGACATTTCCATTTTGCATCAGTGGATAGACAAGGTAATACTTGTCTGTGGTTTCGCAATGGCCAACCAGTTTAATGATATTCGAATGCTTAATTACACTCAGATAACTTGTTTCAGCCTGAAAAAACAAGAAGAAGATTTAATCGTTTAATACAATGAGTATTACACGGAGTACAAATTCTGGAACCAAATTCTGTTTTTGAGGTGTTCCTAGTAACACACTCTTATTCGCCAACCATATAACCCTTCCACAAGGAATATGACCGAACTGTATAAAGAAAATAGAGAAGAATAAGAACCCAGAAATAGCGAAAGCCAATTGTAGACCCACATTGTAATGAAAGATGAATAACAGAACAAAAAGGAGACTAGGCCTCAATGTTAAGTTTTATAGAAGCACCTGTTAGACTAAAATTGTAATCCTGTATGTTCGTCCACCCCCATATGATTCTTGTCCTTAGTTTGTTTCAATTAAACAAAAAAAAAAAAAGAGGACAAAAGACCTTCTGCCCACACAGACTAAACAGTTAGTTGTTTATAGTGTTGCATATATAACATTGCAAATCTTTTTTTTTCTTACTTGCCACTGATTCCTATTTTTGTTGCTGGCATTGCAAGAGACTTTAACAGCTACTTTCATGCCATTTAAGTTCTTTTCTTCCCTTCCATGGATGGTGCCACCATAAACACTGCCAAATCCTCCACGACCAAGAAAGTTACTTGGATCAAACCCATCTGTGTATTTGTTAAGTTCCTCAAAAGTGAAAGAAATTAAAATTGCAGGACCTACAACAAAGAGTTAAACTAGTTTATCAGATAATAAAAGTCATTCCTGCAACTCTAAGCAACTAGTTGTTCCCTATAAGCTAATTCATATGAGGTGCAGTTGTGTAATTTGATGATGCCAAATCACGGAAAAGGATAATTTGTACAATTCATCAGTTAATGAAATTAGTCAAATTCCAGATTCACCATCTTTCCAATTTATTAAACCTTTACAATTGCTTATTTGAGAGCTATTCCAGGTTGTAAGATAGATGGACAAAGCACAAGAGATGAAAGTTCATAATTTTCTTGGAATTTCATGTTTCAATCGGAAGTTTGCAACCTTAAACATGTGGTCATTTGAAAACATATCTTAGGCAGAATGCCGAAATCTACTAAAGTAAAAGAGGAAACAATTTCACTGAAGTAGTTCCCTGCCAGATGACAATATACATAATTTAAGAATCACCAAGATCGGCTTATCACCAAAGATTGCTCACAATGTTTTCACAAACCAAAATATCTTATATAGAATTCAACCGTTAACTAATTGCTACCATGAGCGACGTGAAGGTGATTCGAGATGTAAACAGTTCGGTCTAAGAGACTCTGGTGGCTCTTGGTGATAGTCGACAAATAAGAAGGGTACTGCAGAAAAGGTAGCATGAGGGTCCTATATGATGCGGGTGTCTCTTACCTCAGCTGGATAAGGAGCAGCTGAGGTATGTAGAAAGATAAAGGGTTCAAAACTCATTAGAGTAAGGTTTTGGTTTCAGATATAATACTTGTAATTGTGTACGTGTTGCAGACTTGCAGGGCGGCCTGATATAGATTAGCTCACTTGAAAATTAGACATATATCTGGGGCATTTGGGCGGAAGGATGAAGCGGGGAGATGATGGTGACTGGTGAGAGCTTACATTAAAGGTTGAAGAGGGAGATGCTGAGAGTTTGTGGATACTCTTGTGTACTATAGAGAAAATGAAAAAAGAGAAGAAAGAGTAGTTATCTTTGTAGTTAGGGCGGCTTCGGAGCAGGATCCAAATCACCTGTTGTTAAGAAGAAGGTGGTGGTGAGTTGTGGAGGTTTCTTACCTTCCTCTGTCGGACGTTGGACACTCCAAAAACCCCCCATTTCTTAACTTGATGGAAAACGAATCATTTGCACAATACTGAAACACGCAGCAAAGAAATTGGAAAGATCGAGAAACATTTGATCGTTCGTCAACAGTTTGAAATGGGCAGAGAAATACAGTTGGAGTTGGGGAGAAAAGGTAGGTAAGTGGTCTATTTGCTTTTGCATGTTCTGTTTTTGGCAAAAATTGTCGTTTCTTTGTGATAAGTTAACAACGTTGTGGATGAGCCTGTGTTGTACACGTGTAGCATGGATGTCTTTCCAATTCATAAACATAGCTCTTGCTTTCCTACCACGAAATTTACGCTTCTTCAAATATGCTTGAAAGTAAAATTCATTGAAAAATTAAAATTAAAATTTAATTTATAAAAAATGATTGATTAATTAATTAATTGATATATTTTTAATATAAAGATTTATTATAATAAATTAAATTAAAAAGTTGAAACTAAACTAAAAAAATTGTTAATTTAAAATTTTTAAGATTAATTTTTTAATTATTGATTTTGACACTATACTCCTCCGATGTAGTATGCTTCTTTTTTACATGTTTACATGTCAAAGTGTTTACATGTTTTCAATCCGGAGTTTCGGCTTTATCTGTTCACCAGAAAAAAAAAAAAAAAACATTTTTATATGAGGGAGTGATTTCTGTTTTCTTATCTAGAATAAAGAAAAAAGTAGCACAGTAAAAAGACAATTGGTGCGTCGTTATCTTTGAGTTATGGTTTTGTTAACTTAGTTGAGATATATGTTTATAATATGCTATACAGTTACTAATAAATATAAATAACAGAAGTGGCCCTGGGTGCAAGGTGACAACAGGAGAAGGAGATGCGTATGGCATTGCTACATATACTTGAAAGAAACACACAGCTGGTGGTTTAAACCGGGAAGATTAGAAAAGCTGAGAATGCGGCTCCTGCGACATGTAGCTCCGGAGGTAGTGACGGCAATGGTGGAACAGAAACAACCCTAGGTACAAAAGGAGTTTGATTTAAAAAGGTCGTAGTGACGGCAGGGTAAATAATACAAAAGAACTGGACTTTCTATAGCCGTAGCAGGTGGCGAATTGCTAAAGAATTTAAAGTTGTTCGCTATGAAGAAGGTGGCGAAATGGAGTGGCTTCTTACCGTCCTCCGTGAGAATCGGCTGACTGACAGTGACCCGCATAAAGCCCGACATGTCTTAACTTGACGGAAGATGAATGAGTAGAACAAATACCAAAACATGCAACAACGAAATTGGCAAGTTGTGATCTATATCGACAAGTGAAGTGCGCAAAGTAAAACAGTATCTAATAGTTCTACGTCGATGTGAGGGGAAGAAAGCAGGGAAATTTCTTTTTGTAGGTGCCAAGAGCAGATACTTGAGAGCCAATCAGAATTAGTACCTCTTTTTAACTTTTCGACAAATGGTCACTGGTTTCCTAAATTTGCGTCTGGTCAGCGCGAGTGGGGTTGGCTTTTTTTATATTGTTTTCTTTAGATGATTTTACGTGGGGTTGCGTTGGGGTTCGGAGTTCTTTAGAGGTAATTCTGTGTGGGGTTGGCTTCTTGATCATCGAGCTATGGTGTCACGGAAATGGGAATAGTCTTACTTTGTTTACTAGTAAGACATAAGATTACACGCCCAATACTAGCCATCCTCTCTTTTCTTAGATGTTGTGGGGTTTTGGTGTTTTCAATGGCTTTTAGGGAATTTTAGGATACAAAGATATGACGTTGCGAAAGTGACCAATCCAATGTATTTATGATGAGGGTTAGGACTTTCGCGTGTTTAGCGAAGTCAATGGCGTCAAGAAAAGCAAGAAACAATGGTTAGAAGACACATTCTTCCTAGATCTGGTTTAGTTCTTTCTTGGATCTGTTCTTTTCTTTTCTTTCTTCAACATCTCCAATAGCCATTTCTAATGCTGTTCTGGAAATTTATTATATGCCGCTTTATACTCTTCTTTTTCCCCATGATTAGTTTTAATTAACCAGTATTTAGTTAGAAGTTTCTATTTTAATATGGATGCGTTGTTGCTTCTTTCCTGTTTTATGAGATCTGTGTTGGAAAAAAAAAGAGACATAAAAGGGTACTGTCGAAAAACAGAGGAACAATTAAACAAAATACTGCAAAAGATTTATTATTCAATAGAAACAGTGCTATTTATAGGCACTTTACAGATTCAATAAACTCTGCAAAATGCTCAGCAAATTTAATAAAGTGCTCACTCTTCTTATAGAATCGGTAATGACTTATAGACTAAGAACAAAAGCAACAACTAAATTATAACTCATTCAAACTTAAAGAAAAGACTTATTTATTCTCAATAAATCTAAAATATTTTGAATCATTTTTCAACAATCTGCAAAATTTTAGATATGTATGGCTACTTCTGACTTGATATTCACTTGTTTTTAGTTTGAGCTTTAATTGTTAACAATATATATATATATATATATATATATATATATATTCAGTGATGACCGTCCCTTTTGGGGATTCACAGTTAGTTTAATTCTTTTGTTTATTAGCTTGTGTAAATCTTGAGCTAAAGCTCTTCTTTAAATTTAAGACAGGACGAAGTATATCGAATTTTCCATTGTTTCCTAGCAAACTCTAAAATTAACAGAGCTCGGTTCATGGTAACAGAGAATCGGAGAAGAGATTTTGCTTTGGAGCTAACTATCTGATTACAAAATGAAGGATGTGCTGGACGAAAAGAGTTAAATGTAAAAAGGGATACTTTTGATATCATGTTCAGAGAAAGGTTGGTTGGGCCAAGTGATCAGTGGAAGTAAAGTTAATGGTTTTTATGATAATATTGGAAAGGAACTAGAGAGTAGGAGTTTGGTTGGGCCAAGTCATCAGTGAAAGTAAAGTTAATGGTTTTTATGATAATATTGGAAACTGGAAAGGAACTAGAGAGTAGGAGATTTTTCTCCGGCTTTACCAAAAACGAGATGGGAAAAAGGAAAGCCTTAATTTCAGTATGGTCAGAAATAGAGTTCCCGTTCGTTATCTACAAGGGACATAGTTTTTGTTCTATTTCTGAAACAGTCACAGTTTGCTTGAGGAAGGACCAGCTTGCTTGTTGCTTCAGGTAAAATAGGAGCTAACGAATCTTAAATCAACCAGGTTGCCAGGTAATGTTAAATTCCTTCAGACAGCGGCATTTGTTCATTACTACTCTCCTTACCAACTGGAGGGGGATTGCTGCCATATATGTAACGGTTACAGTAACATATGTAACATTGGGATTCTTTAATTTCCTATGTTTCCAGCAGCAATGTAATGAAATGAGTATGTCCGTCTAATAAGTTAATACAATTTAATTGTCGTTTAATTCACGTTCAAGTAATACATTTTTTCAGCTTCTTCCCGAACCCAATGTTATGTGGCAAAGTTTTTTTAGTTTAGATTCTCTGTCTAATATAACCCTGTCTTATTCTGTCTAACTGAAAAATGTCATCGTTATTTTTAAATTTTAAATACTACGTTACTCTTCCCAAAATGTGTGGCTTATGAGCCAAGTCGAGTTAGCCGATGTCCTCTGTCATCTTCTTCATATCGTCTTCTTCGTATCAAGTCCCCCTCTATTCTCTTCGTCTCCTTTCCACCCTTGTAAATTTATCACAGAATTAGGGAGAAAGATGGAGCATGAATAACGATGAAGCATTGACAGTGCTGACGTACTCTGTCATTTTTTTTCTAACACTACAAAAGTCACCCTTTTATCGTCTTACTACGAGTCTCTTCGGCCCCCTTCCTAACACGATGTAAAACTCAACTCAAATCGCCTAATCTGAACCACATCAAATTATGCGACATTTAGGACGATTTCTTTCTGGAACAAAGATGGAGCAGGAATGTCAAAGACTAAATTATACAACCATTAATATTTTGAATTAATTGATACAATTACACTAGTAATTTAACGTTAACATAAAATGTAATAATTGAAAATAAGAAATAAATGTAAAAAAGAGTGGATATTAGAGATAAAAGTTTTTATATTTATTCATTTGTACATTAACAAATCAAAATGAAAAATTACAAAAATACAATATTAATTATTCATTACAAATAAGTGTGCCATAATGATGATTGTAATCGATAATTGTGTGTCATTTCCAAAGCAAGATTTCCCGCCATTTAACTTGTTTGTTTCTGCACTTGTTTGTTATCCTATTTTCATATCTTTGAAACTTTTTTTCCTTCTCACAAAGCAAATTAACTTTGTTGGTAAATAAGTAGAAGATCACAGTAGGAAAAGAAATGTAATATTTTGACGAATTCCAAGTATCTTCTCGAATGAGTTTTGTCTGTTTTTTCTTACTTGTTTTTATTACCACTCCCTCTCTCCGTATCTATCTTTAAGCAATTCTTGAGCTTACTTATTTTTATTACCATTTTCTCTCTTTGTATTTCTATCTCTAAGCAATTCTTGAGAAATGGCTCAGTAGACCCAACTTTTCGTTAATTGCGCCATATGACGTCTACCTCTTTTGAATTCTTTATAATATGACTCTGTTGCCAGGAATACATCATTTTGTTAATTTAATTTTATTATTAAATTTAATATGGAAAGATATAAGTTACTTTAGTGGTTGCTTCTGGTGGTTGTTAAACTGAATTTGTTATTTATTTTTTCCTCACAGTAAGTTTTGAAGATATTTGGAATTCTTTATTATCTAACTTTTGTTTCTATTTATAGTTTCGTTTATATATATCGTGAGTGATAATTAATATGTATTGAAAAGGTTGAGTTGCTTAATATTGACTTCTAGTTAAGACCTTTTAAAACATATTATTCATTTTATGGGAAGAATTTACTATGAATCCTTTAATTCTCTTCTCACTTTGTATATTATAGGAATTGAATAAGGTATGCATGGCAAATTAAAATACCTCCTAGTATTTTTTTAACACTCCTTTTTCATTGTGTTAATAATGTTATCTGAAAACAAAGCAATAATGGTACTTCGTTTGTGAATTTGACAGGTGTAGAAATGGAAGATAGATCTACTCCGTATCGTCGATTAGATTATGAAATTGAGAAGGAGCAGCATAAGAATGATATTGGCATTGGCAATGAGAGTAGTAATATGAATTTAACTGATTTGGTTGGCAATAAGACTCGAAATATGAATTCAACTGATTTGGTTCTCAATAAGACTCGTAATATGAATTCAATTGATTTGGTGAATTCAAACTCTGAGAAGAATTTAAACAAATTTCACTCATCTGTTCCAAGAGAGTTAATACCAAAATTTGACATAGAGTTTGAGACGGAAGAAGAAGCTTATCAATTTTATTTAATTTATGGCAAACATGTCGGCTTTGGAATAAGAAGAAGCAAAAATCACAAAGATAAATCTAATAAATTGATTTGTAGGTTTTTTTTGTTGTTGTAGTGTTAAAGGTAAAAGGATGTCAAATAAAAGAGATTTGTATGTAAGAACTTCACGTTCAGAAACAAGATTTGGTTGTGAGGCAAGAATGAAAATTAATAGTGTGAAAACTAAAAATTTTTAAGTGATTTAATTTGTCAAAGATTACAATCACTACCTTTCAAGTGCTAACAAAACACATTTGCATAGAAGTAAGAACGATATCTTTAGCTACAACAATGCAAATTGAAATGGCTAATGATGTAGGAATTCTACCAAAAACATCCCATGGTCTTATGGTAAGACAAGCAGGTGGAAGAAATAATTTTGGCTTTATTCCGGAGGATTATAAGAATTATTTAAGATCTAAAAGAACAAGAGACATGAAAAAGGGAGATGCAGGTGGTGTGAGAATATTTATATAAAATGTAGGTTAAATATCCTAATTTTTTATGTCATTCAAGTGGATAAAGATGATTTGATAACTAATATATTTTGGTCAAATGCAAAGATAAGGAATGACTACTTAGACTTTGGTGATGTTGTTTGCTTCGATACTACTTACAAGAAGAAAGGCAAGAGTTATCCACTTATTTTGTTTGTCAGTGTGAACCATCATAAGCAAACAACAATGTTTGGTGTTACACTCCTATATGATGAGACTGCTCTTATATTTGAGTGGTTGTTCGACATATTTACTAGAGCCATGTCTGAGAAAAAGCTTACAACTATTCTTACTGATCGGGAGGCAGCAATGGCAAAGGCATTAGCTTCAAGATAGCCCGAAACTCATCATCGACTTTGTATCTAGCACATTTATCTAAATGTTTCAATCTATTCGACTTGTTTTTTTTCTTAGTTTAAAGATTTTTCACAAGATTTCAGCTCATGCATATATGACTATAAAGAAGAAGAAGATTTTTCCAATGCATAGAATAAAATGCTACAAAAATATAAACTTGAAGATAATTATTGGTTGAAATGTATGTTTCATATAAAGAAAAAATGTGCTTTGGTTTATGGACGCCAAATATTTTGTGCAGACATGACCACCACCATCCAAGTGAGAGCATGAATAGCTTTGTAAAAAGGTACATGAGTTATTAGCATAACTTTTTACAATTTTTTAATCACTTCCAGAGACTTATTGATGATCGTCAATTTGATTAGTTAAAAGCTTATTTTAGAAGTAATGTAAACACTCCAACATTGTCAACACCTGTTCAAAGTTTAAAGCATAAAGCTACTACCTACACGTCGGAAGTATTTAAATATTTTCAAAATCAATGGAATCATTCTCATGATTCTAGTTTTCTTCTTTACGGTGAAGATGGTACAGTTACAAAATATGAGATCACTCTTGTAGGGAAGAGCTACTCTAATATGGTCACTTATGATTCATCAAATGATGAAGTTCATTGTAGTTGTCGGAAGTTTGAGTTTTCTGGCATTTTATGTTCTCATATATTGAAGGTTGTTAACTTGAAAATATTTTGAGAATACCAAGTAAGTATATTTTGAAAAGATGGACACATAAAGTAAAATTGTGATACCTTGATAGTAAAAACTCCACTATAAATGAAAGTGAAATGGATCCTAAAATGTTATCAAGTATAAGGTACAAAGAATTGTGTGCATTAAGCATGCGATTAGTTACAAGAGCATCAGAGAGATACTTGTAAAATAATGAAAGATCAGCTTTTCAACATGTTGAAGATGGTTGATGAGATATTGCAAGGTGAAGAAATAGTTGATAAAGAGAATCGAATATCACAAGATGAAGAGTTGATCTAATGTTCAAATACTGAAATGAATCTGATCAATGAACCTGACATTAATTTTGGTCAAAGGAGTAACATAAGAGGTGCCAAAATAAAGACAAAACCTACATCAAGTAAGAGATTGAAGGGTGAATTAGAGAAAAGTTTAAGGAAAAGAATGTAAAAAATGCAAGATTTCAACAAATATGGTAGATTTGACACCCATCCCCCTTTCCAATACTCAGGTTATATTTTTGCTAATTTTATGTTTTCAAACCTTTAATGCATATAATTTATATTATGATAATTTTAAGTATTTTTTGCTTTAACTACTCCATTTAGGATTCTGAAGATAATTCCCAACATACCTGTATTATCTTCAGCATACAACATCCCATATTACATCAAGATCAAGTTAGCTTTTTTATCTTCAGCATACAACATCCATAGAATTTGGTATTTAATTTTTCAAAAAGGCTCAAAATCTTACCAAATGAAAGGTGTCATTCATCTATCACAACAGGCCAATGTCCTTTTAACTGAAATCCAAGTAAATTAGTATAAGCATACAAGTATAGTCATTCACTTATATTATGCATTTATAATCCAGATTGAGTTTATTTAATAATCATGCATCTCTAACTACTAAATGGGAAAACAAACACACAAGACACAAATTTCCTTTTTTTCTTTTGTTCTAAACTATTACTCACGTAGCACTTGAACATCAATTTGCCCTTGATGTGATAAGAAAATGAAAGGGTGATCTATGAGGCAAAAGAACGGAAGCAAGGACAAAGATGAAAACGAAAAGAAATTAAAACGACAACCAATAAAAAAGGAAAGGTTAGAAACACGATACTAAGATGGGGGTGGAGGCCATCCGAAGGGAGCATTCAAATTGGCCATAAAGGTTCGGATCTCTGCTACGCTAGCTTTAATGTTGTGGAGCTTGTCATTTGTTTGTCGTTCAAATGCTAATAATTGATTTTTCAGTGATTGATACTCCATGGAACTATATGAAGATATTTGATGCATATATTGGGGTTGGGGTTGGGGTTGGGGAGGTGGAACATCATCTTCGTCTGAAGCTTTTATTTTTGCAACTCAAGATCACTTGTTGCTTGAAGCTTCCCCGTGTCATCATGGATAAGAACATAGCAATTGCCATGTTGCTTATTAACCTTCATCAATACCAAAGATTTCAAGTAGAGAGTCAAGTTTCTCGAAACTAGCTGGATCAGTATAGGTGTTCTCTCGAATAGCAAGCTAAATGTTCTACAATTTGGGTTACAAATGCCCCAACAACTATTTTACCTACATTAGAGTGAGCCATTTTATGTAAATGCAGTATTAACCAACTACCAGCATTAAGGGCTTGACATGTACCATACATTACAAAATAAATAATTTAGTTTTAGAAATAACCCCATTGCTATCTCCTATACCAAATAGTGTAAAAGTTAAAAATCGATAGAGATAGCAAAAGGCAGGGTCCACGATAGTAGATAATTTAGATCGAATGGGGCAAACGCTTTCTTAGAATTGGTCAATTGTGATCGAAGGTCGCTAGCTACAAAATCATCAGGATATTCATAGAAATTAGTATTTGGAAAGGCAAAATAACATTAAGTGCTTCTAAAGTGATCAGATAATATGCATTCATTAATTGAAATTTAAGAATTAACATAATGTCCCTATTATTAATTTCATGAACTAATTCTAAAGTGGTCAAAAACTCAATATTAATTCTACATATGAATTTTTCCTAAATTTAGAAAATTAGGAAAAATTTGTTCCTGACTTGAGGGTATGGTTGGTCTCCATGGTGGGTTTAAGGTGAGTCTCAATCTGGTTGTCATATTTAAATTTTGATTTAAAGCCATCTATTGACTGATGAGAACTTGATTTGTTGTTGTTTAATGAGAAGTTGGGTGGAAACCCATGCTTCCTATAGCATTTTTCTTCAATGTGCCCTTTATAACCACAGTAAGTGCATAATGGTTTCTTGTTTGATTGAAAAGGTTTCCCGGAGTCTGACCTTGCAAGGAATGCTTAATATTCATAACTAGTTGAATGTGGTGCAGTTAAACCAGAGGAATGCAGCTGTCGTTCATGTTAGGCCACCATGGTGAATACCTTTTTGATGTCAGGGAAGGGCTCTATCAACATAATTTGTGACCTAACTATGGAATAAGAATCATGCAGACCTTTGGGAAAGCGAATAGCACAACCTCTATCTTGGTAAGTCTTAACAATATTCATGATTGTGGTTGCCTTTTTTTTAGCTCCATATTATGACTACTGATCCAAGGTTGAAAGTGAATCATGAAGTGTTTTTCTATCTTCAACACAACTTACCTAGTCACTATCAGTAAATCCATACAACCTAAAATATGATGTCTTACTATACCATATACCAAAGTTGATTGTTATAGCTATATATCGCATGATCCTCTTTGCTGCTCCAAGATGATGTTTGGTTGGATTATGCATAAATCTGGATATGACTCCAATAGAATATGCAATGTCAAGCCTTTAATTTGTTGAATAGATCAAACCACCCTCCATGCTTTCAAATTGCCTCTCTAGGTTCAGTGATTTTCTATAAAAATGTGTCCAACATCTAGTTGGATGTTTCTATATTGATAGTTGATTTTCTTTGAAAATTGATGGGATCAGTAGGGGAATATTTGACATTTGATTTAACCTATTTGAGATATTCAGTTCTATTATTTTAAAAGAAAAACTAAAAAGAACTAAGTAACTAACTACATACAAGAAAAAGACATTTGATAAATTCATAAGTTTGAAATGTGTTATTGTACCGACAAAGCATGTGTTTTAGTATGTCGAGATGCCACCAAGTATTATTTAAGATCTTATATGTGAAGATATAGTTATTAACTGTTTCGTATGTATGTTTGAATTAAGACCTTACAAGGGTATTGAATGTGTTTGTGTATGATTTAGGATGGTGAGAGGTGATTGGTTGGAGACTTGGCAAATGTCATATTAAAGCATATATTGATATGTTGTTTGCATCAAATAAGTCGAAAAAAGAATGATAAATGTACTACCTCGTTTCTTGGAGCATATTATCCAAAATTAGACAGGGCATATACAAATATGCTTAAGATTATGAAATTTACACTTCACGTATATCATATAGTCTAATTATTGTTTCTTGTGTTTAAGCTACAAATTTTTGTTTCGTTTTAAGTTTTGTATTAAGTAAATGTAACTTTGAGCTTCTAAATTGATTTTAGAGTGATTTTTTAGCAAATGAAAAGAATCATTACATTTCTTTTAAGGTGATATTAGTCGATCAAATAGGTGTTAATGACCAATCAATGAGTATTATTACTTTACATAATTTCACTTTATTCTTGTAGTATTTCATTTTTAATGTATGAAAAATCTCAACTTTTTTCAATAAATGTTATGAAGTTAATTGACAAGAGAAAGGAAGAACAAAGGAGTGGTGAAAGGATCTCAAAGATAATAATTTCTAAGGGAAAAATAGTTAATATAGTAGACTTCCTTAATTTTAGCAATTTTCAAATAGAATTTTGATAGCTCTTTGTGTCAAGAAGGAAAATTTCGTAAAATAACAAGTAGTATGCTCCAACTACAATTAAATTGATATTTTGTGAACTATATATTTCATTGTTCTCTTGTGTGATTAGCCATTGTGGGCATGCCTTAACTTACATAATTTTTTGTTAAAATTGTAGAAACTACATATAAAGATTATGGTGAGTTTAGAGTTTAGTTTAATTGACCATTTTAGAGATTTAATCATTATTTACTTAAGTTTGATTTTTATGTAAATTTTGATATAAAGTTCATATCATACATGTGATGTACATTTTGGTATGTCAGACTTCCACCATTGGCTACTAAGATCTTATATGTAAACGCATTCATATTGTAGTTTGGCTACTAAGATCTTATAGGTAAACGCATTCATATTGTAGTTATTTCATGTGCGTTTGGCACATTGTGGTGATCATTTTGTGTCATTTTATGTGTATTGAGAATCTATGACATCATCAAATGTGTTTGTGTATGATTTGAGGTGGTGAGAGATGATTGGTTAGAGACTATTAGTCAACATCCGATATGAAATGATAGATACACCGTCCCGTTGCTTGGAGCATATCATCCATAATTAGATTAGGCGCATACAAATTTGTTAAATGGGACAAATTACTAGCACTTACCTTGAACATTGACAAACAGTATTTATCTTGAGTTCGGATAAAGAATTGTGTGGGATAGTTAATACTTTTGGATATAGATAGTTCATTTTAGAATAGATATGAAATTATCCTTTATTGAAAGCAACTACAGAAATTGTAGCGTCGACTATAGTTTTTTTTATATATAATAATAATTGGAAATTTTTAATTTAATATATAATACTTAATTACATACTTACTTGAGTGTGAATAAATAGAATAAAAGTGAGAAAAGATTTATATTATAGATCATTTTAATTAAAGATGATTTAATTAGTTGTATTGAGATTTCTTTTAATTATTAATAATATCATATATTTATTTATATTTGCGATGGGGTATTTTCCAGAATAATTGAACCTTTTAAGATATTTATAAAAATTTTGGTTATTTTATTGAATATTGTGAATTTGTATACCATAGAATGGTAATTATGAAAACAATATCGCTTTGAATAAAACAACATTGGCTTGGTGGAGCTTCAAGTTGCCTAAGACAGATAAAGTAGTCAAATCTCCAACGTAAAATAGTAATTGGCATGCCTTTTTATTTTTATTTGATACTTTTTGTATGGCACGTTGAGGTGAATTGATAAAGCGGAACTCGATTTGATTAAACTGGCAAATCTTGCCCCTTCCAGAACCAAAAGAAAGCATGCAAGACAGAGACGGACAGGGACATATTGTCCTTGCCCCACGTGACGTCTTATCTACGTTTGGGCCTGTATTATGTCTTATCTATAAGAAGTGACGTTGTTTAGGCCTCCTTCTCGGTTTGCGTCTAAACTCATATCAAGTTTCTTTGGTCCATTCCAGAAATTGATACAGGACTAGTAATCTAACTTGGCAACAGATGCTCTTTCACATACTCGTATATTTATGCGGGACTCATATACAAAAGATTAGAACAATTTAAACGGTACAATTTCCAACTTTGATTGTATTTTGTTTACTCACTTACGGCAATGGACAACCATCTGGAGGCAATCATTGCAACTCAACATGGACCATCAAAGGACAAAAGGACTAACCCGCGAGTGCTACGGTGAAGTAGCTGATGTTCTTCCGTCCTTAATTAAAGTTTCGATTTCGAGTCTTAAGAATAGAGTTGCGTCCTTAATCAAAGTTTCGGTTTCGAGTCTTAGGAATAGAGCTGCACTTATGAGAGAGAGCTTTGTTATCCACAAGGGTTTAACCTGACTCAAATCCGAATTAGTCGATTATTTATATGATATCGAACTGGAAAATTTAACCAAAAGAAAAAAAGACAAAAGGACTAGATATGAGTCGTTGTCTTGTCGGTGAAGTGCTTGTTAAAGTAAATATTGTTGGAGCTTTCTCTATTTTAAATTTATCATTTATCTATTCTTAATTAATAATAAAAGTTCACTTTTATGAATTTTAAATAATAAAATAATAAACTAAAAATAAGCTTTGACAATAATTAAAAATTAACAATTGCATAATTTATTTAAAAAATTAATTAAATAATTATATTTTGATTAGTGATTTTGATTCTATGATTCCATTAATTTAAATTAAATATATTTTCTCCTGCACACAATCTTATATACAATCATGACTTAGACTGTATTATTTATTGCACTTGATTAATATAGAATATGAGCCAGCATACAATTGTGTATTCAATTAAGAATTGCAATTTTAATAATTTTAATTTAAATGATATCTAATTTTGAATAATATCATTTTGAGGTTAAAATATCACATTAATTTAAAAGAAATAAAATTGAGTAAAATAAGATAATTTAAGATTAAAGTCAAACATGTATTTTTAATGTACATCAATTATTAAATTTATATAAGGAGGATTTATATAATAATAACTTCATGATTTAAACTATTTTATATATGAATCACTTATCTCTGTTTTAACATTAGTATATAAAAAATTAATAATTGACATGAAGAGATTTGATGATGGGCATGTTATAACTGAATCACTCCACTTTCTTCTAAATGAAAATTAATGAGAAGGTCAAGTTGCTTTGCTTCTTCCCTTCGTAACTTCTCCAGTACAGAAGAAAAAAGATAGCAGGCGAGCTGGAAAGTGGAGGCGTGTCCATGTTGCTTCCACCATCGAAGTATTGAGGATTATTGACCCAGTTCGGTCACACCCATTTAAGTATTTAAAAGTCATTTTAATTTATATTTTAAGTATTAAAGCAAATTTTTATTCAAATTTATATATTTTAAAGATATTTAATTTTTAAATTATATTTATTAATAATTGTAAAATTAAAATTAGTTTATTTTAAAATTAATATTTAAAACTTAGATTATTCATAATTTATATTAATAATTAGTATTAAATAATTGAATCTAAAATTAAATTAAATTATTTATAATTCTTATTAATAATTACTACATTAAATAATATATATTTTATATCTTCGTCCTCCAAGGTCCCTTCGTAATCTTTTGCCAGTTTTGTTCAATTCACTACAAAGATTTATTGTTACTACAACAGCAAACTATATTTCAGGAACTTTGCAATAGCCAATCAATTGAATGATATTTTAAATTTTAACCATCTCATCTTATCTTTCAAATATAAATAGAGATAATATCTTATTATTGTATAAAGTTTTAGTTTTTATTAATTTCAAAGTTAATTTACATATTTTTAGAAGTAACAGTTACGTTAAAGCTCAATCTGACCTAACTTAATCTGAAGTTAATAAATTTGATAAATTTAACAAGTTTTGAGTCGGGTTCGCTTTCAGATTATCCTAGACATCCTAAAACTTCAAAGTTTTATGAAAATGAGAGTTATTTTCTATTTTTTATTTTTAAAAATTAGAACGAGGGCGTGCTTAGGCCTAGACATCCCAATCCAAGCCATCCCATTGTCAAGCTCATATACTTCATTGGCATTAGAACCTAAAGAAACAACAAGAACAAATTAGTATCTAATTGAAATATCCACTCCTCTACAAATATTTATGGTTTATTACAACAAATAAAATTTCCCATTAGTTTCACTTCTATTTTTATTGTATTTTATTGCATTTTAGTTTTATATTTAAAAAATTATTTAGATGATATTTATAATAAAAACTGAAAACAAAAACAAAGTTGTAATGAAAACAAAAAGAAATGAAGTTTGATTATATCATGTTTTATTTCTAATTATACTAAGATTTTAATATTAAATTTTAATTCAATTATTTTAATATATCAAATTGTATTATTAATTAATTAATTCTCATTATGGTTAAAAATAAAATGTATTAATATTTGTATAGAAATGTACAGATCAATTGTATATAATAAAATATAAAACTATAAAAATTACATAAAATCATTTATATCAATAAAAGATGTTCATCATACTATGATGCTTCAAAGCATAATAGTAACATTATATACAAAAAAGAAACATAAATTAATTAAAACTAATATAATCATTCCACATTTGTCTAACAACTTCATCCCGCTTTTGAGAAATATTTAAAATTTGTGTTGGGGTGATATTATAATCCACTTGATAGGTCAGTTAATGTACATATTGGTCGACTAATATTTCTCTTAGTTCATTGGTGCCTTAACGACTACTCCCTCCGATTCATAATAAGAGTCGTTTTAGAAAAATACACGCTTATTAAGAAAGCTAATGAAATTATAGATATACCCTTATTAATACTCCCATAAAATTATCTCGTGACTCTGGTAATCAGTATCTTAAATTAAGATGAGAGAGAAATTGCCTTGAAATTGTCTTGAAATTGCCTTGAAATTACGATCTGTATAATTAAGATGAGAGAGAAATGAAATGTTAATTTTGGAAGAAAAATTATAAACATGCATACAAAGTCAAGAATGACACTTATTTTGAATAATTAATATGTATCTAAAACGACACTTATTATAAATCGGAGGGAGTAATAAATATAATGCATTTAATGAATACAACTCGACCAATGCTTTGTAAGTAGTTATTGTAATGGCTAATTCTTGACTCTAATAGTTGGCAACTCAAGACAGTATAAAGTATTTTCTCATTAATTTGAGATGTAATTTATGCATATTTCTAACTACTTTTAAACCATTAGAGCATAATTATCTCAAAATTTATGTGAGTTAATCTCTTTAGAGTTATTAAGTAATAAAGTAAAATATTTTGAGTTGTAATATTTAGTTGGAGTAGTATATTATTGTGCTTGGAGATGATCTAAGTGAAATTGTGGTTCCTCCTCACTTTGAAAGAAGATTGTAAAGAGTTCCGTGTTGCTAAAAATATTATGAAAAGGTTGATGTTTGCCTTAAAAGAAGAATTATAGTATAATTCTAAAAAGTTGTTTGTTAAACCATTATTACTCGGTTTACATTCTCTTTTTCTATCCTCATAAATTATTATTTAATTATTTGTTTAATTTATATTAAATAATTTCTTCATCTTTATTTATATTAATTGTTATTAATTGAAAACTTAGATTAGAATTATTTTAATTTAATAAGTACTCAACTATACTCGTTTGTTTAAATGTTGAACTAATTTAATCATTAGGGACACCCTTTAATTTTATATGATTAGCGTGTGCACACAATGGACATGTCTAAATAAGAAATAAGGTAGACATGATCGTTCACACGACGTTGAACTTACCATAATTTTATAAATATATTATTTGTATTTTTGCGAATTAATTAGTAGATGTTTGCGTGTTTTGATTTTACGTGATATTATAATTACGTTTTTGTCTCTTGAATATACCAGGTACGTGTACAAGTCACTATGGAATTTTTTTTTTCTGGGAGAAGTAAGAGAAATAATTAATAGTTATGTTTATTCTTTCTTCGTTTGAATTTATTTAGGATTTTAAATCTATTAGTAACAAGCTCAGAGTCCAGGTATGTTCGTAAGAACTCATCATTAGCTTCAACCCGTTCTTTTTCAAAAATTTTTGTATTATGTCCTCCCATTAATATAGTTTGTATTAAACAAGAGCTAAGCTAATAAGCAAATTAAAGATATAAATGAGTTATAGTTTTCCAATATATTTTCATTCCACCATTAATGCAATCTATTTACACGATCATAACATTAATTGACTATTAGATGCTAGAATGATGGATGAGATCAATTAACACTTCTAAGTACATATATGTTCTGTTTACTCAATCAATCAATATTTGGTTGAAAGTGTGTGTGCTAATAGCTGATTCTGTTTTAGCGTTTACATGTTTCACGCTCGTTTAGTATCTGGAGTTTGAGCTTTACCTCTTCACCAGAAAAAATTTCCGAGCGAGTGATTTCTATTTTCTAATCTAGAACAAAGAAAAAAGTAGCACAGTGAAAAGACAATTGGTTCGCAGTTAGCTTTGAGGTTTGGTTTTGTTAAACTAGCTGAGAAATTGCTTATACGTGTGTAATATGCCGTATACTTGCTAATAAATGTAAATAACAGAAGTGGCCCAGTTGCAAGGTGACAACAGGAGATGGAGATATGTATGCCGTTGTTACATGTACTTCAAAGGCACACACACGTGGATACAAGAATGTCCTAGTTAAGCTCACACGAGTAGCTCAACTAGTTATTAGAAAGGAAAGTTGAATGCAAGGTCTCAGGTTCGAGTTTTGACAGCGGTAGTGTGGGAGTTCATCCAATGTGGTGATTTTTTGCATGCACTGAAAAAAATGCCGCCTTTCTGATAACCTAAGTGAAATTAAACCGTGATTTACCCCCCTCACAACTCCGTCGGGCCGAGATGTGGGGACGCCTAGGGTGGACGATTCCACCTTTTGAGTGCAAGAATGTCATATTTATTGCTTCTGAAGTCAAAGTGAACAGCTTCTGTCATATCTTATTTGCTCATCAATGGGATTCCCCTCGCTACAAGAAATCAGTTATTTACCGATGGATTATTCCGTCAGTAAACGGTTAATTTTCGTTGGTAAAATAAATTACTGACGGAAATCGAAGACGAACAAAATCGTCATTAAAAAGACCGTAGTTAAAGTTACCAACGGTGATATTCCATCGGTAATTTACCAAAGGCTCAAAATATATTACCAACTGTCTATATTACGTCGGTAAATATTAAAGACGGAAAAAAGTAACGTGAATCTCTGTCGGTAAAATTTAGCAATGGACTAATTACCGTCGATAAATCGAAGGTAATGAACAGGAAACACCATCTTACTTACCGACAGTGACAGTATTTCATCAGTAAAGAAATATAAAATTTTTGACGGTATTTTTATTCTGTCGGTAATACCAGGTTAGAATTTTTTTTAATAAATTCCAGTTTCATGATATTGTGATAAATGCATAATGTTAAGAGTTACCAATTATCTGTTCAAAATAAATTAATTTGTATATATATATATATATATATTATTTGATTAATCAGAAAATTAATTGATAATATAACGTTAAAATTATTTTAATTGATAATAAAAACATTATAGTGTGCATAACTTATATTTGTATTGAAAGTAAATGACCAGGACAAGCTAATGTGGTGGTGATCGTGGATCCTCTGAACTGCTAAGCCTCCCTTTCAACTATTCCATCTCCTGTCTAAGCTGAGTCATCTGCTCCATCTGCTCTCTCATCTTAGTTATTTGCTCCATCTCCGCTCTCATCTTAGTCATCCGCTCCATCTCCTCTCTCATCTTAGTTGTCTGCTCCATTCGCTCTTGCATTTTAGTCATCTGCTCCATCTCCTCTCTCATCTTTGCCACCTCCTCCATCTCCTCTCTCATCTTAGTTATCTGCTTCATGTGCTCCATCCGTTAATTCACGTTAGCTTCTTTTAAATACCATATCTGCTCCTTCAATGTGTCCACTATGGCTCGAAGCTAGGTTACTTCATTACTGTGCATTGGCCTAGCAGATGTTGCTGTAATGGACATGGAAGAGCGCGAATTATATGTATTCGCATATGAACCTAGCCCAAATACCCTTTCACGATGGTCCCTACCACCCACACCATCAAGATACGTCTGAGTCTCATCTACAGGTTGTTCCTCTTGAGACTATCGCTAAATGTTTTGTTGTATTTAATCCTATTAGGAAGCAATGTTTACATTAGTAAGTGATTATTGTTAAGAAATTATAAAAATGTATTAATTTCACGTACATTCAGCTCTCTACATCGGGTGTTGAAGAATGTCACACCATCATGTTTCTTCGTGTGGGTGTGCAAAAACAGTTAGATAGGTGTAGGCTTGATGCCCATGATGACTTTTCCTACATGTATAACCTAAATTGTTAGATGTAAACTAGAATTTGTAAAAATTTCGGCAGAGTTTCCTCTATTTTTATAATATTTGCCCCCTGTTAAACAAAGAAAATAACTTAACACAGCCATATATAGCACCAGACATTTATACCATAATCGTTATGTACAATAAAGCAAAACAAAATATATACAAAATAAGTGTCAAGTTTAGATACTTACCAGTCTATGTGTATGCTCATAGTGGATAATTGATCCTCCTGTATGTACTGGAAGACTCTCACCCCCCTGGCCTCCACGTCTGCTGACAAAGTTACGCTCTGAGATGGACATTGCCGCAGGTGATGTCCAATACTCGGTCCAATGACTCCAAATTTCCTCCAAAATGTAATGCAATCATGCACCAGCCTTGCGTATCACATTAATTAAGTCGCGATAACATGTACGAGTTTTCTTTTCCCATACTTTATACATGCTGGCGTCGAAATAAGAATCCCAGTAAAATTCTTTCTGAAATAAGAAGGAAAAAAAATTATATAATGTAATAATATTTATGTAATTTGTGTATATAAATCAATATAACAAGAAAATAACTATTTTTTGTACCTCAAACTCCTGAAAGTAAAATTGCTTTGTAGCCTTATATATATTCTTCCACACATAACCATCAGGTTCAATCCTTTGTTTAAATATTGAAGTCATATTTTTGGAACTCGGTCCAGATGGAACCAACCTAATATAACAAATTATGATATACTATGTAAAAACTGATAAACCTAAGACTTAATAACAAGCAAATAGTGAGTGATGTGATTTCACTTACTGTTCATTGACAATTGTTATAAACTTTCTTCCATCAGGTCCCACAGCTGCAGGTTGACGGACGTCTTCTCTATACGATAAATAGGTATTGGATGATATATGAGTTGGGGAAGGGGATGGTGTAGCATGAGGAACAGTAGGTGATGCCTCATCTGCAACTGTCGGCTCTGGAAGCGGAGGAGGTGAGTCAGTGCGGGCTGCCGACTGTGACGAACCACCTTCACAGTAAGTTGATCCGAACAAGACTCTAAACCTCGGCCGCATAACCTCACGTTGTCTCTTTGATCCCATTTGTTTACCTTAAATTCAATGTTTTCGAATTCTCTACAAATATAATACTTTGAAATCAATATTTTACACAATATATGGAGAAAAAAAAAGGCAATGGAGTTGAAGGTTAACAAATTGTTAACAACAATAAATCAATTTTAACAATGATAAATTATACATTGTTTAACAAAGTCTTACAGATACAACAATAAATCAACTTGAAATCTTAGTGTAATAACGTATTGCCTCGAAAAATCACATTGATATAATTAATTTGTTTGATTCCATGTGACATGAGAGTCGGTAAAAGTAAATGAGTCCCCAATGTCTGGATTCCTGAGAAAGGTCCTGACATGTTCAAATGCACTAATGAAAACAGTGATACTTCTTCCACCAGGTGTAGGCTTTTGAATACCTTCTTGCAATAGCTTTAAAGCTATGGCTATACTTGTAGAAGAAATAGTGAATGAGTTGTCGCTCTTAGTATGGAAGACTAATTCTCCAGATAAACTACTAACAGGAACATATTTACCTAAAATATAATCAGTTGAGAAGTTTTGAAACTGTGATATTGGAAAACCATTAAACCAACAAAAACTGGATATTAATACATACGTGATTGTGCATATGAGGTTTGATGAATTGACGAATTTTCGACAAGACACGATCTCCCTAATCCTTTATAAGCCATTGTGACATCGCTCTAACCTCTATCGGCATACATGTCCTCTTTAAGTTTAAAGGAAGCTTAAACATGTATGATAGACAATCAAATGAGAATATGTATAATAACTTCAACAAAAGAAATGAGATGGACATAATAAGGAAAGAGATATTGTGCAGATCATACTAAACACCTTCAAGTAACAGATCGGCCATAGAAGGCAAACAATTCTTAATGTATATTGCAGTGATATTTCCTGCAGTTTTGATTCCTTAGGTTGGGACAATTTTACCATATTCCTCCCAACAAAAAGAATTACTACCATCCGGAACCAGTCGCCATGTCGACATTCCTTGAATAAGAATTTCAATGAAAGACTTTACATAATATATTAAAATGCAAATAATGTTGTTTTTTATATTAAAATATTCAATTACAAACACAAATTAATCGCTATCAAAACTTAATTGTAAATTACAATCATCATCTTCTTCGGAAGAATAAGAATCAAACTCCAGCTCCTTTTCAGATCTCTGACCCTCGTCATCCTCTCCAAAAAAAAATATCGACATATTCGTTGGATGGATCGTTCAAAGGTTCATTATCGTCATACGTGATAGATGCATTGATAAAAGTGACATCTTCCTAAAACGCCTCACTTTCAGGACTATGCTCTCCTTTTCCATATGATTCAAAAACACTTCTAGGTTTTACTTTGCAAACCGCTAACCAATCTATCTTATCTCATCGTAAGCTTGGAAAAGGGACATAACAAACCTGTTTTACTTGCACAACCAAGACGAAAGGTTCAAATTGTCTCAATCTTCTTATGTAGTTGATTTCAACTACATTGTATCAACTATGCACTTTTGTTCTAACATTTGGTGTCGGGTCATACCAATCATATTTAAATATCACACATCGCTTCATTGACAAAGCAAGGTACTCAACTTATAGTATTTCAATTATTTTAACATAGTAATCCATCAATTCTCCCTGTATCGAAACACCACTGTTTATTGTTGACATGCTATGTCCATTAGATTCTGTATGATATTTGTATCCATTCACGAAATACACCGGATACGATTTAATAGTTCGCAAAGGTCCGTTCACAAGATCACAAATGAACTTGTTCTTTATTAGATTTTCTAAGGCCTACATAAATTAATTTATCATAGCAAAGAGTATAATGTCATGAGAACACTTAAATATGGTTTTGAAATATAATTAAGAATATTTGTAAGTGAAAACTTACAAATCTCTCGAACTATCAAGGAAAGTGTTTTCCAACTTTTTTATTTATATCATCCTGTGTGATGCTCAGCATTATCTCGCGTAACAATGTCTCGTATAATCTAAATACATAATGACAATTTTTAGTAATGAACAACACACAAATTTAAATGAAGAAATAATCATGTTGAACTTACTGAATGAAAGGAAGAACCTCTTCACAGTTCAATAAAATGTAACCATGTGTAGCCTTAATTTCTTCCTCTGTTAACATTCTTCTTGTCGCACGTCCATATGTTCGTCCATAATATGTAAAAATGGACAACTTTCCATCGGCACCACTCGTTCCTCCCCCATCGTCATTACGAGAAACTTTTCTTGCTCTTGTGTAGACTCGCGGCTCAAAATAATATCCACAAAATGTACTAGCTTCCTCCACTAAATAAGCATTACATATGGACCCTTCAACTCTGGCTTTGTTTTTTTACATTTTTTTTCAAGTGATACAAATACCTATATTAGAGAAAATGGTTATTAGAATTTAGTAGATAAAGCATGTAAAAAATGGTTATTGCAATAATATTTGTCGAGTTACCTCTCAAATAGATACATCCATCGATATTGAACTTGATCGGCTAGTTTTGCCTCATATGTTAAATGCACAGGTAGATACTCCATACAGTCAAAGAAGCTTGACGGAAATATCCCTTCTAACTTGCACAAAATAACTGGAATTTCATTTTCTAGTTTTTCAATTTCATCCAACTTGATTTCAGTTGATGTTAAGCTTTTGGAAAACAAGCTTAACTCTATTATAGCTTCCCATACCTTATAAGGTAGCAACTCCCGAAATGCAATTGGGATTAGCCTTTGCATAAATACATGACAATCATGACTTTTTATCCCAAATAATTTGTACTTCCTGCGATCCACACACCTAGCCAAGTTTGAAACATAAACGTCAGGAAACTTTAGACTTTTCAACCATTAGCATAAAAGCTCCTTTTGTTTCTTGTCCAAAGTGTAACATGTTTTTGGATATTTACCGGTGTGAAGATCTTTATGTAACTCATTTCTTCTACAAAAAAATTGCAAATCAACTCTAGATTTTGCATTGTCATTTTTCCTCTCTTCAATGTTCATAATGGTATTAAACAAGTTGTCAAAAATGTTTTTCTCAATGTGCATCACATCTAGATTATGACGTATCAAATTCGTTTTCCAATATGGCAAATCCCAAAATATGCTTCGTTTTCGCCAACCAAAGTTCTAACTAATACTTTTATTTACTTCATCGGCTTCTAATTCTATTACTTTCAGCAAACCTAATTCCTTAATCTTTTGCAAAATCTCTTCACCAGCTTTCATAGGAGGAGGAGGCGTGTTCACCATCTTATTTTTAATAAACTTATGTTTATTGCGTCGGATGTTCTAAAGGAAGAAATTTTCTGTGATTGTCAAACCAACATATTTTGCCTCTATTTGGAAGATAAAACGCATTAGAATCATTGCCAAAATAAGGACAAGCCAATTTTCCAACTGTGCTCCATCCAGATAACATGGAAAAAGCTGGAAAGTCACTAATGGTCCACATCAAAGCCGCTCTCAACACAAAATTCTGTTTCAGGGAGACATCATATGTTTGAACACCATATTCCCAAAGCTGCTGCAATTCAGATATCAATGGTTGTAAGAAAACATCAATTTTTTGTTTCGGATTTGTTGGCCCTGACACAATCACTGTCAAGAACATATATGCCTCTTTCATACACATCCAAGGAGACAAATTATAAGAAGTAATTATAATTGGCCATGAAGAATATTGCTGCCCGGATTGACCGAAAGGTTGGAATCTATCCGTCGACAATCCTTACTGAACATTTCGAACTTCAACTAAAAAATCAAGATAGGTGTCATTGAAATGTTTCCATGCCAATGCATCTGATGGATGGCTCATTACTCCATCTTCCTGTTCGTGTATAACATGCCAACTCATGTGAGATGCAGTAACATCAGAAGCATAAAGTCTCTGAAGTCTTGGAGTGAGCGGGAAATAATACATCCACTTCCATGGAACTAATTTCTATTTTATAGAATGCTTTCTTGGCTTAAACCTAGGTTGACCACAAAATTTGCACTCTTTTAAGTTCACATCACCTCCCCAATTCCCAACCGACAATAATCAATCTTTTCCACAGACAAACCAAGACCTCTAATAAGTTTCTTTATATTGTAAAAACTATCAACCATTGTATGATCGGCAAGCAATGATTCATTATACCACTCCATAATTTTATCAAAACTACGGTCTGAAATATGCCCTTCACTTTTTATGTTCAATATTCGAGCAATTGAAGACAATTGGGTCATTGTCTCACAATTTGGCCACAATTCTTGGTTAGCTGACTGTAGTAAGTCAAAAAAATGTTTTGTGTGTGGGTTAGGTTCTTCTTCAACATTTTCCCCATTTGCCTCAAATGTATAACCGACTCCATCTTAAACCATTTTCCTGTACAATTTTCAGTTCCATCAACATAATTTCTTCTAAATCCAACCTCCTCATCATCCTCATTTAAGTTGACAGACGATTGTGCTTCATTTCTCTTTGAGGTGCTAGAAATCATGGGTTCCCTATATCGTGTCCACTCAAAATAATTGGGGACAAACTCTTTTCTCAGCAAATGCAAATTAACTTCATCAATAGTAAGCAAGCATTTATGTTTGCACTTTTTACATGGACATCTGATCTTTGACCCATCCACATATGCAGGTTGCGAAGATGCATAATGAATAAACGCATCAACTCCCTCAACAAATTCATGAAACCATTAGGGGTTAATCGTCTATACTTCCAAGATCTATCACGGAAACTCATATTTGGAGAACTATTATTTTAAACAAGTGAATCCAAAGTTAGTCTGCTATGTTAGCCACATATAACAAAACATATCAGATAAGACTTGTGATTAAACATCAGGTATTCTAGTTCTGAATCCTAGCTAGGCTCCTAGTATATTTAAACTGAATATCCAACATATATGTTTGTAATCATATATGTCATAAGATAATGATTGATCACAATTTGATATTTAATAGATATTAAATATTAAACAATTGCCAAATAAGTATTAATAAAATATGAATATTTTTATGAATACCTATTTTAATCAATTAGTTGAACATATACAATTTCATAAAAACATGCCTTGCAAAAATGTGCACATAACAAATAAAGAAAACCTCATCATTTAAAAGAGCATCAATCAAATTATGGATTCACATAATTAAGGTAATTGGAACAATAACATAGTCAACCTCGTCAGGTATAAATTAATACATAACTGAAGTTTATACTACAAACAAGTTTCACATCGTGCAAGCCATATCAATAAAAGATGCAGGAAGTTCAGATGGGAAGTTCATACCATACACAAATAAATCAAGAGCAAAAAACTGTTGCTGAAACATAATCACTAACCTCAATCGAAACACAGAGAGATGTTCCTGAAGTACGTCAAGGTAGATGATGATGATAGAGCTAGAGTGAAAACCAACAACAAAATCGTTCATAGCTTAATTAGAAAGCGGGATATATGAAAACAATTGCCATGAAATATTATACTGAATGAAGGTCATTAACTATACTGAAATAATTCAAACATCAGGTGTTATCCTCAATAATTTACATAATTATAAGTCTCCTCCATAATAAGATCATAAACTAAAACTAAGGAGCTCTTGTTTTAATTACAAAATCATAATTTACGAGGATCTTATTAAAATTTCAGCAGCATTTCACCTATAAAATGGAAATCCCCCTTTTGAAATAAGGGTCCCCCTGCAATAAAAATACACTTCTATATAAACTAGTAACCACAATGCAAATTGGGTCTCCGTACTATATGTCTATGGTCAATTCAGTCAATGATGTAGGGACATTAATGTCAGGTTATTTTTGCCACAAATAAAAGTTTAGGTATTTAATCGCAACTCTAATTAACACTTAAATCAATAAGAGTTATAGTGTTGTCTCCACACCAACAAAAGATCCACAGGCACAATGACATAAGTGTGACATCTCTAAATACAAAATTAGAATTTCTTGCAGTTACAATTATTCCAACAAGGATATTGCATCAATAATGAGAACATTCATATATCTAGGAAATTCTATTCATATATCTACGAATTTCTATCTCAACCAAAAGGCCAACATATGATGATTTTTAAGCCTTGTTTGATATGTTTCATAAGAGAGTTGGTCACTAGTGTAATAAAAACTTGACTTATGCAAGGGGGATATAATTCATCAAGTTGAGGTTTGACTCTTTTTGGACCATGATGTCAATATTCAAGCTAAGGGAAAAGCTTTATTGGAAAAAAAGCATAAATTAGCAATGGATGAATAATATGACTTTAGTTCAATAATTAAAGTGCAAAAGGTCCTTTGTACCTATTCCCTAAAGCATTTCACTTAAGGCATATATTAAACCTTCAAGCTAAAGTCAAAGAACTTATACGACGCAATGAATGACATATCCTTTATCTTATAGCTTTCAATCCGAAATATGCTAAGCACTTTAAATAGAATCAGAGGTTTTTAAAGTACAAATCTAATATACAAGCTATATAATATAAAGCATGACTAAATATATCATCTCTTCTTCAGGTGTAACTGCACTAAAGGATATTTAACTACAAATTAGCCATTAGTGATGGTAAGACCCTTATTTTAAATGATTTACTGTTTGCTTATAATAGTCAATAGAATCTTACTTCTATCATGTATCTAATTAGTCTTAGATTTAATATTAATTTTGACAATGTGGAAAGGATAATTTTCTACTTAATTGATTATTATAGTCATAGTTTTATGGTAATAGATGTTTATTAAACAAGTGAAGTTAGTCTTTATTTAATTACATTTTCTAATACTTATAATATCGATATTGGTTTGTGATATACTAAAGTTGATCGTATCAAACAAGATCAAATAAATTAAATAGTAAAAAGATTTTCTTGTAACACCTATAAAGTAAAATTATCTACTTTGAAAAATATGTATTTGATGAAATGGTTCAAAATTATTTAGTATTAAAACAAGAGCTTTTAAGCCACTACTAGTTTGATATCTAAAATTAATTAGGAGATGATACCTAAGTTTCCATATTCATTTTATGATATCAATTAATTATGCAAATTCCATAAAATTTGAAAAATTATAAAAGTATAGAACACTATCAAAAAGACAATTAGCAATTAAATATATTTATTATTAATAGTTCATACAACACCCTAAAACAAGACAATTGAAAGTATATAGCCATTTTCTTAGATCATAATTCACAAGTTGACCCATAACAATGATGATAACTTCTATAGTAATATTTACTATTACTTGGTAGCTAATGTTTAACTCTTTAGTCTCTTTCAATAATAAAACAATGTCAACCTTCAAGTTCTTTACTTTTCTTTTAAATGTCCTTAGTTTTCATTAAAATAATAATTTTTAAATTGTATTATGCTTAAGTTAATATACCTTTGTTTCACCTCACTTTATAAAACATATTTTTATTTTTAATTTATAAATTATGTTAATAGTCCTTTGAAGAAACTTCTCCTAATACCTTCTAAAACAATTATATTTCATAACCTACAAGAAAATGAACTTATACCAATTAATGACATAAACAACTTCAACTCTTATCTAAAATTTCAATAAATAACTACTTGATTAAGTAGATAATTTAGGATAACCCAAAATCTCTTGCTTAGGTTATGATCACTTTATGGAATCCTCACTTAAGTATTTAACCTATACTAATAAATGAAACTTTATGCAATTTTGGTGGATACGTGGCCAAATGAAAAGGTAGAATCCATATATAAAATTTTCAACGATAACATAACTATAAACATTATAGAAATATGAACATCTTTTAACTAATAAAATAAGGACATATTTCTAATAGCTTAATATGTAGCTACGTATAAAAAAATTAATATTGGCATGAAATTTTTTATAAAGAGATAGGCAACAAAAAATAGCAAATATTATGTAGCTATGTTTTATTTTGTTATGATTATAGATTATTTTCTATGTTTTGATAATTTTATAAGTATGCATTTTAACTTCAAATGGGTGAATATGTAGGCAAAATTGTTTGCAATATTTTACTTAGTATGTAATAATAAGCATTTTGCATCATTTTATAAAACATCTAAAGATTTTTTTCTATTTTTAAAAAATTAAGTTAAAATTGTCATTATCTTCTATTTTGGTCTTTGGTTGTTATTATTATTGTTATTGTTATTTAGATAAGTCATATTTTAATGCTCATCATTAATTTTGTTCAATAATCTTATTAAGTTGAGGGCCGATAAAGCAAATAAAAATTAAGTTAGTATAAAGTTAAAAATAATTCAAAGATGCATCAAATATATGGTAATCCATCCAATGAAAAATATAGCATATATAGTTGATACTTTATCTATTCCTTATAGTTTGTAAACAAACAATTAAAAAACCACAAAAAAATAACTCATCACATATAACAAAGCATTTCATCGAACACGATGAGTGCACAAAATTTTTAAGCCTATCTAAACACAAATTAATTAAATCTTCCCATTATTTACATGAAAAACCCTAACACAAGAACAATCAAACCCAATTAAACAAACCAATGCAATTAAATCAGTCCAAAAAAACAAAATTTCAATTTCAACCCACGGCTTACCTTCGAAAGAGGCGGAGGAGATGACGCCCTTACCTACCGCTGGAGAAGATGAGAAGGAATGACGACCGGAGATGTTGCATGTGGTTGGAGGACGGACGACAATGGACGCCGAAGGAGGAAGCTGGAGGAGAGGACCGAGCTACGTCTGAAGGAAGAGTAGGGTAGTTGCGTGCACGAGGAGAGCTAGAGAAGGTAGTTGCTGCGTTTTTAACTTAACCAAAATGACATCGTTTTAGTTAAGTACCAAAACGACGTCGTTTTGGTAGTACCAAGACACAGCTTAACTTGACAGAAATGACGTCGTTTTGGTCAAGGAAAATAACCTTCTTTCACTTCACCAAAATGACGTCGTTTTGATTATGTTAAACAACGTTCTAACTTCACCGAAACCACGATGTTTTGGTTTAACCCAAATGACATCGTTTTAGTGATGTTAAGAATGTTATTTAACATCACCAAGTCGACGTCATTTTTCTTCAACCGAAATGACGTCGTTTTGGTGATGTTAAACAATGTTCTTCACATCACCAAAATGACATCGTTTTGGTTAAGCCGAAATGATGTCGTTTTGGTTGAAGGATAACAACGTTCTTAACTCCACGAAAACAACGTTGTTTTCATTAAACCAAAATGACGTTGTTTCTGTGAAATTAAATAGCTGTTTAATGACAAGAATACCGACGGAAATATTTCCGTTGCCAAACATTTCCTTATCCACGACAACTTTACTGACCGATTATGAAATTTTGTGGCAATTTACCGACGAAAATTCCTACATCGGTTTATTTCCGTTGCTAAGTTTTGCCAGAAATTTTTTGCTCCAAATATGGCAACGAATATCTGTTCCGTCGCTATATTAGTCTAATTTAGCGACGGTATTATCATTTCCGTCACTATTTTCAAACGATAAACTTTCTGTCGGTAAATTTCTGTCGCTACTTGATGGTTTTCTTGTAATGCTTGTTTGCTTCAACCTATTTTGTTTCGCAAATTGTTGAAGAGTGGCACTGACATGAATATATAAACGTCAAACTTTGATTTTGAACTCCTCCGACACATTTTTAACTTATCAAGTTGTGTTCCAAGTTAACTTAGTAATTGAAACCATTACTTTAGTTGTATGTATGCTTTGTAATATAGAACTATAGCAGAAGCAAAATCAGCCTTTTAGGTTACTTTAGCATGTCCTTTTTCTTTGGTTTTCTCCGATGATATGCTTATCACTAGAAACTTAGGAACAACTACCTTTTGTGAATGAAAATTAGTTAAATTTAGGGCTTTAAGTCAAACCATAAAACAAACAAAGAAAATATCATAAGCAGCTTCTAATTATTTGTTTCAATAATATATATCCACATTGAAAAGTTTAGGCTGAGTCATAAGTCTGCTGAAGTTAATTGCCTTTCCACGCAATCATAAGACAATGTCTAAGCTTGCCAAACGCACGTCAAAAGCAGACTTTTTCTGAAAGCTGTCCATGTTACGTTACGTACTAAAGGCTGACCATGAATTACGGTACCTAAAAATGGGCTTTTAGCTCATTTTACATGACATTAAATGAAGAAAGAAGGAATTAGGTGATCAATTAAATGGGAAGCAAGTGAGGTTGCCGTATGGTGAGGAGGAGAAAATGAAAATTTCATGTATATGGAGACTTAAGTGAAGCTATGTCGTTTTAGTATAGGTTTTTAAGTTAGAGAGGCTTGTTCTTTAGGCTTTTAAACTAGAAACTTCCGAAACTACAAGGAATAAGAGAGACTTTCAAAACTTATAGAAAAGAGAAGGAGAGAAGAGCTTTGGTGGATTGAAGAAGAAGAAGAAGAAGAGAAGTAAGAGCTTGGTTTATCTTGCTTTAGTAAAGGAAAGTAGAGTGATCTTTTAAGAAGAAAGAGGAAGAGGAAGAGTTTAACCTTTCCTTGGAAGCAAAAAGAAAATTTCGTGGGTTTCATATAGGTAAGGAAAATTTCAATAGTTTTGAAGTTTCTTGATGGGTTTTGGGTTTAAATGGCTTAGTTAAGGTATGGGTAAGGTTAGGTAGTTGTTAATTCAAGTTTTCCTTTCCTTAGAAATGTTCGATTTTGATATCCTATGTTCTTATGGGATAAATATGCTTAATGAAGGTGAATTAAGGCAATTGGAAGAAGAGCTAAGGCCAATTGACCATCCTACAAGCTAAAGGAATTTAAGGTGGGTGATTTCTTAATACTTGAGATAATAGGCCTATGTAAGTTTTATAATAAAGGTAAAATAATGCTTTCCAATGACTTTGAATTTTTTTACAAATTACTCGTTATGTTTTTCATTTGTATGGGATGTTCTTTGATTGTAAATTATGTTAGAAATCATTTGTAAAATGTTTTGTTGTGTGAAAAAGACTTGAATATGTGATTTCGGAAAAGATTTGCCAGTTTGGCCTAATTATGCGAAAGTGAATTTGAAATAGCCAGTTACGGCTAATAATTTCGAATTATGTGAATTATGTGCTTTCTTTGGGTTTGGGGTGATCCCGTCCGAATCAGGTGCACCTGTCTAACTATAGGCTTCTCCCGCCTGCCCGCAAGTGGCACTGAAAATTCTTTTCAAGGATTTCCATCAGTCACGGCTACACATAACCGCTTCGCGAAAATGTGTAGTACGTTCCGTTTCGGATTCACCCGAACCACTTTGTTTGTGAATTTGTGATTTTCTAGGTTACTTTTGTGATATGTTAAGTTTATAAATTGTTCGAAGTGATAAATTCTGTGGAAAGATTTGTAAAGTGAAATTGCCTTTATAAATGTGATGTTGTTTTGAACATGAAAGAATGAATAACGGTTTTTGGCTTATATTCTCGTTTATTAAGTTATTACCCACGGAGCTGTCGAGCTCACCTCCATTTCCCCTCCACAGGTGTCGAGCGAGAAACCGAGTCTTCGCATCGAGATTGAGGCAACTCCGATGCATTTTGCTTTTGAAGTCATGTTTTGATAAATCAAAGCATTAGCTTGTTCTTTGTATTTTCATTTTCGCTATTTTGGGATGTAATCGGGCTAAATACCCTCTGTAGCTTTGTATTGACTTGTTTTCATGTAAATATAACGGTTTCGAAGTTTAAATGTACCTTGTATACGTTTTCAAAGAATGTATAATTGTGTGGTTAAACTTGACAAAAGAAAGAGTAAAGTTGGATTAGTTTATGTTTTGGAAGCAAATAGAATCCTAAGAGTGTGCTACTGCCTTTGATTTGACGTATATTGGGTTTGAGTTGTGTTATAGAAGTTAGAAAAATGAGTTTTTATGCAGGTTGATGTATTGGATTGAAGATTTTGGCTAGAGTATTTTTAGGAGAAGTGCTGTCCAATTTTTCCCAAATTGGACAGCAAGTTGTTTTGAGTTTTAGAGTAATTTAGAGTGAGATTTTCAGTGAGATGCCTTCTTGAAGATTTTAGTGCATGATTAGAGCTTTCCAATGACATAAAATTTGTCACATTCGGACTTAAAATGAAAAAGTTATGAGAAGTGAAAGGTTTCAGCTACTGTTGATGAAAGTTACAGTTTGGCAGTCCCTTTGGATGGGTTTTTCACCCTTTTAGAGACAGTTTCAAGTTTTTCTTTCTTCATATAAAATGTAGGTTGTCTTTCTAGCTTTAAAATGAGGTATAATTTGCAATTATTGGAGTTAGGAATAAAAAGATATGAGGTTGGGAATGTTGACAGTTACTGTTCATTGAGCTAAGTTACTGTTCCATTGATTTTCATTTAGGCTGAAACTTTGGGAGTGATTTTACCTCTTTAAATGTTTGAATTGATTTTTACTTCCTACATGAAACTTGTAGGTCATCTTCTTATCTTTCCAATGAGGTAAAATGTGTCATTTTTAGACTTGTGTGCTAAAAGATATGAATTCTCAAATTTTGGCATTGTGTAGGAAATTGAAATTTAATAGCAGCAACTTTGAAGCAATTTATGACCTTCTTAATGGCTAAATTAGTTTTTGAATTCTTCTAGGAAGTTGTAGAGCTTCCTTTTATCTTTCTATTGACACTAAATTTACGAAATTTTTATTTCGGAGTGAAAAGTTAGACCTATTCAAAGTTAGAAGGTTATTTCAGATTTCTAAAAAAAAAATTGATATGAATTCCTCGCACTCAACAACTGAGTGCGAGGAGCGAACTCTGTCGCACTCAGCAGGATGCGACACTGTTCATTTTTAATTTTTTAATTTTTTTTAAATTTGATTTCTGATTGTTTTTCAAAAATTATAAATAAAGCCATTTTTCTTATTTCCTTTGTCTTTCCTCCGTTTGACCTCCGATTTTTAAGATTTTTGAAGCATTAGGTTTTAAGAAAAATTTTATACCCCTTTTTAGTAAAATGCGAGTGTCGGGTTTTAGTCGGACCTTACGGATAATATTGAAGAGAATCATTTACATGACGGTTTCGAATGTAATTCCGTTTTTGGGCGTTTTTGTGAGTTATAGAGATCTTTTGAAGCGATTTCTGCTTCTAATTGACCTAGAGATATGGAATTTCATTTTAGCTTAGGAATCAGATTTAGTTATGGGCCCTAAGCAAATCAATTTTATTGGAGGATAATTAGGGTGAATTTATCGAGTTTTGTTCGGATGACGTTAAATTAAATTCGATTTGAGGTTTCTTTCGTGGTGAGGAATTCCTCCCTCGTGAGATACGCGTCCAGATGTCACGTAGGACGTCGGGCACGCGACTCATCGAGGAGGGGTTCCAACATTGGTGGAGAGGACCGAGCTGAGTCTGAAGGAAGAGTAGGGTAGTTGCGTGCGCGAGGAGAGCTAGAGAAGGTAGCTGCAACGTTTTTAACTTAACCAAAATGACATCGTTTTAGTTAAGTACAAAAACGACGTCGTTTTGGTAGTACCAAAACACAGCTTATTATAAATAATTCTTTTTTCTATCCTCATAAATTATTATTTAATTATTTGCTTAATTTATATTAAATAATTTCTGCATATATATTTATATTAATTGTTATTAATTGAAAACATAGATTAGAATTATTTTAATTTAATAAGTTCTTAACTATACTCTTTTTTAAATGTTGAACTTACCATAATTTTATAAATATTTTTTGTAATTTTGCTAATTAATTAGTAGGTGTTTGCGTCTTTTGATTTTACGTGATATTACAGTAATGTTTTTGTCTCTTGAATTTACCAGGTACGTGTACAAGTCACTATGGAAATTTTTTTTGTTCTGGGAGAAGGAAGAGAAATAATTAATAGTTATGTTTATTCTTTCTTCGTTGGAATTTATTTACGAGTTTAAATCTATTAGTAACAAGCTCAGAGTCCAGGTATGTTCGTAAGAACTCATCATTAGCTTCAACCTGCTCTTTTTCAATTTTTTTTGTATCATGTGCTCCCATTAATATAGTTTGTATTAAACAAGAGCTAAGCTAATAAGCAAATTAAAGATATAATGAGTTATAGTTTTCCAATATATTTTCATTCCACCATTAATGCAATCTATTTACACGATCATAACATTAATTGACTATTAGATGCTAGAATGATGGATGAGATCTATTAACACTTCTAAATACATATATGTTCTGTTTACTCAATCAGTCATTATCAGTATTTTGTTGAAAGTGTGTGTGCTAATAGCTGATTCTGTTTTAGTGATTAAATGTTTGACGCTCGTTTAGCATCTGGAGTTTGAGCTTTAGCTCTTCACCAGAAAAAAATTTCTGAGCGAGTGATTTCAAATTTTCTAATCTAGAACAAAGAAAAAAGTAGCACAGTGGAAAGACAATTGGTTCGCAGTTAGCTTTTGGGTTTGGTTTTGTTAAACTAGCTGAGATATTGAAGTTGGTTTCTCTGATGATATGCATATCACTAGAAAATTAGGAATAGCTACCTTTCTATTTTTTTTTTATTAAAGGAAAAGGAAAACAAACAATTATATAATATTGTGTGGGTGTCGAGATCCCGCCATATCCTTGAGGAGGATCGAAAGACACCTAAAGGGCGCATGTATAAAAGTGGTAACCCTTAAATTAAAATTGACTACAACCGAGACTAACCAGTCGGCACATCAAATACCTTCCTAGTATGTATGACGAGGGAACAACTACCTTTTGTGAATGAAAATTAGTTAAATTTGGGGCTTGATGTCAAGCCATAAAACAAACAAAAGCAAATATCATAAGCAGCTTCTAATTATTTGTTTCAATAATATATATATCCACATCGAAAAGTTTAGGCTGAGTCATAAGTCTGTCGAAGCTAATTGCTTTTCGAGGCAATCATAAGACAATGTCTAAGCTTGTCAAACGCACATCAAAAGCAGACTTTTCTGAAAGCTGTCCATGTTACGTTACGTACTAAAGGCTGACTATGAATTGCGGTACCTAATAATGTTACCTAATGATATGTTCAAGATGAAACTTGTAATTGGAAGGAAAGTTACAGAATATTATTATTGATAGTTGGTGACTAACACTTGCTGAATGGATAGGGATAGTTGATTAATTTTTCAAGTAAATTGCCGGTCCAATGATATATATTTAAATACATCTCACGAAGAATTACGCTTTATACGCTTTAAATGCATCCTTGTCTAATTTTGTCTTTATACGCTTCATTTTTTAAAATACAGCCCTTGTCATGGATTTTTCTACCAAATATAATATTAAGGGCCCAACTAACACGTAGATTTTAATATATATTGCTCTCGTCAGCCAATGATGAGGTAATAGCCCAAATTCCTACGCTACCTATGTTTAAAGGAACATCATATAGTTGTTTGTAGTTTGTAAGCAGTAACTTAACCTGTACATAAAAAGGAATAACCGTAGCAAGCTTATGGACACTCACATGGTTTTGGGTGATTATTTTGAGTCCAGGGCCGGTCCTGGGCAGGTGCCCTGTTATAAGAAGGGGCCCTCAACTCCCTCTTTAAATAACTTAATAGCTACAAGCTTACAAGTAAAACTAGAACCCTTGGGTCGATTTAAAAACAGCAAGGGAAAATCAGGTGCATGATCACCGTCACCATCAAAGCTGATCATACTTGTAAAGATATTAATATTCCCATAACGAAATGTGCATAGTCAACGGACTTGCAATCATGATTTTCTGTTAGACCATGGGTGGTTGACAAATTAAATCCTACTTATGTTTTGATAATAATAAAATGTATAGAATTGGTTAAGAAATTTATTTCAGGTATTTTGGATTGAAAGAAATATAGAAGACATCATAAATCATTGAGGAATCAAGAAGAAAACAATCTTCAACTGATTTAGACATTAAAAATGAAGATTATGGGAAGATTTGATTAAATGTATCCGTTGGAATCAGCAACAAGTCGACTAAGTATATCATAAGTCGACTAAGAATTAAGGATCATCAGATGGGGGTTAAAACAAGTCGACTGATATGTTGCAAGTCGATTACAAATCAACTTAATAGGAACACTAGTCGACTATCATGTCACTAGTCGACTTATCGAGGAGCAAAGCTAAAGCTTGCAGTGAAATATGTTAACACTAGTCGACTATAACAGCTCGACTAGTCGACTAACAGGTAGAGATTGACAAGATTTATCCGAATCATTCACAAAAGAAAAGGAGGATATTAAGGAACGGCTATATGAAGTTATGCAACGGCTATGAAGGATAACCAACGACTCTATTCTTCTAAAAACTCAATATAAAAGAGTGGAGGATTAAGGGAACTTATACATAGGTCCTATAAGCCAAATTATTCCTCTATTGTTTCAAAATTGCTCCTTGTTGCTCTTAAGCTTATTTCAAATTTGTATTGAGCATTGTTCTATCCTTTTTATCTCATTTCTTGTACTAGTTGAGTGATTAGTGAAAGGTCACTAGAGAGGTATGATTTGTGTCGGAAAACAAATCGTTTGTAAAGGTAACTTGAGCCGGAAGTCAAGTGGCATTGTAAGAGTTCACACTAAACTAGAAAGTGTATAGTAAAGTGATTTGCCATCCTAAGTGGGAGCTTAGGTAGAGGACATAGGTCTTAGTACCGAACCTCTATAAAAACAGTATTTGGTCTTCTTCTCTACTCTTTACATTTAAATTTGTTTAAATTGTTTTTGTGTGAATTAACTTCTGATTTTATTGTAGAAAAATACTAACGCTTTAAAGATTTATTAAACCCCCCTTCTAGATCGTTTACAATTGGTATCAGAGCAGAAGTATCTAGGGATGGCACACAATAATCTAGCGGAAGAAGGTAACACTAATAATCGCCCTCCTTTGTTTAATGGTTCTAACTACTCTTCTTGGAAAAATCCTATGAAGTATCATATTATAAGCGAGGGAGTAAAATATTGGAAATCATCATTTTCGGTCCACAAGCACCTTTGAAAGAAAATGGTGAGTTAAAAACGGAGCTGGAGTACGACGACAATGATTGGAAGGCAAGCTTACTTCAACGCGAAAGCTATAAATTTAATATATTGTGTTCTCACGGTTGAGGAAAGAAATCGAGTAAATTCCTGTACCAGTGCTAAAGAAATGTGGGAAAGACTTCGCATCACTCATAAAGGAACCAATCAAGTCCGAGAGACAAAGATCAACATGCTTCTCCATGACTATGAAATGTTTGTCATGAAGGAAGGTGAGTCTATTTCCACTATGCTTGATCGTTTTGCAGAAATCATAAATGGATTAGGCAACCTTGGAAAACATATGACGGATAGCGAGAAGGTGAAAAAAAATCTTCGTTCACTGCCGAAAGAATGAGATTCACAAGTCACTGCGATTATGGAATCTAAGGATCTCAATCATCTGGAATTCAACGCCTTGATGGGATCTCTCATAAATTATGAAATCATTCTCAAATCAAGAGGAGGAAGAGGTAAGTTACAAAAGTTAATTGCTTTGAAAGCTAATACTTCTTCTCTTGATGAAAGTGATGAAGAAATAGATGAAGAAGATGAAGACGAAGAAATAGCAATGTATGCCAGAAATTTGAGAAAGTTCAAGGGACTAATCAAAAATAGGAAGAAAGAATTAAGTGGTTGAAGAAATGGAGAAAGAAAGAAGTACACAATGGAAAGAAGATCTAAGGGCTATGAAGAAAAGAAGAGCAATGAAGAATGTTAGAAATGTGAAAAAAGGGGACATCATGCTAGAGAATGCAAAAGCTCATCTTCCACTTCAAATTTCTAGAAAAATGACAAATATGACAAAAGGAAAAAGAAAGCTAGTCTAGTAGCCACTTGGAGTAATGATGAAGAAGCATACCAAAGCAATGATGAAAACAACTTAGTGCTTATGGCAAATAGCTTATCAACAAGTGATGATGAAAATGATGTAACTTTCATTGACCAAGATCTTAGAGATTCTTTTAATGCTTTACAAATCGATTTTGAAGAAGCTATTGAGATCAACAAGAAATTAAGAAAGAAAATAAGGGAATTAGTTGCTGAAAATAGTGCTTTACATGAGACTATTGATGATTTAGATTGTCCTAAGAAAGATCATTCTGCATGCCTTGTTGAAAAGGAAAATCTTATTTGTGAGCTTGACAGACTTAGAAAGGAATTTTCCTATGTGGTTGGAAAATTTGCTAATGGAAATGAAAAGTTTGAAAAGATGTTATTTTTACAAAAATATTCAATTTCTAAACATGGATTAGGATATGATCCCTTTCATAGAGATTGTTCCTTGATTTCTAAATTCACTAAGGATGGAAAAGTTGCTCAATGTGCTAGATGCTTGAAAGATGATCATATAGAAATTGCATACAAAAGTATTAGGAGATGTGTTAAGGTTAAGAAAATATGGGTGTTAAAAGGCACAACACCTCCAAATGTGGTTTATATGGCTAACCAAAATAGACCCAAAATGGCTTGGGTACCTATAAGAAGAAAGAATGTTTCTATTGTAGGCACAAACAAGGGATGAAAAACTACCAAGCATATGGTACATTGATAGTGGATGTTCAAGGCACATAAGTGGAGACAAAAACCTCTTTGTAAAAATTAAACCAAAGAATCAAGGATATGTCACATTTGGAGATAACAACAAAGGTCAAGTCATTGGTATTGGCAAAGTGGGTAAGGAACCTTTACCTACCATTGACAATATTTTGCTTGTTGATGGTTTGAAACATAATTTGCTAAGTGTTTCTCAATTATGTGATATGAATTTTAATGTGTCATTTGAATCATCTCATTGCATGGTTAAGAAGGATGATCATGTTGCTTTCATTGGTTTGAGGCATGGAAATACATATATTGTTGATTTACATAATGATAGTTCTTTTAATGAAAAGTATTTGGTGACATTAGAAGAAAATGCATTTTTGTGGCATAGAAAACTAGGACATGCACCTTTGCCTTTAATTTCTAAGCTTTCTAAAAATGACATTGTGAGAGGTTTGCCTAAAATAAAATTTGTTAAAGATCATTTGTGTGAATCTTGCTTAAAAGGCAAACATTTTAGGGAATCATTCAAACCAAAGAAAGAAATTTGCACATCTCGCATTCTTGAACTTGTTCATATGGATTTGATTAGACCATCTAGACATGCTAGTATAAGTGGAAAATTATATGTTCTTGTTATTGTGGATGATTTTTCAAGATTTACTTGGGTGAGATTTCTTGTAAATAAAAGTGATGCTTTTAACGAGTTTACTAAGTGGTGTAGGTTGGTTCAAAATGAAAAGGATTTGACAATTGTTGTTATTAGAACCGATCATGGAGGTGAATTTGAGTGTGAACCATTTGAAAAGCTCTGCGACAAATATGGAATGGAGCACAATTTCTCAACACCAAGAACACCACAACAAAACGGTGTAATAGAAAGGAAGAATCGTTCACTTGAAGAAATGAGTCGAAGAATGTTGAATGAGTACAATCTTCCAAAGTCTTTTTGGGCGGAAGCAATTAATACCGCTTGGTACGTCATCAATAGAGTGTATCTTAGACGAGACAGAAACAAGACACCATATGAGCTATGGAAAGGTAAGAAACCCAACATTTCGTATTTTCATTCTTTCGATTGCAAAGTTTTTATTAATAATAATGGGAAGAACAATTTAGGAAAATTTGATTTAAAATCTGATATTGGTGTGTTTATTGGTTATTCTCTAACTAGTAAGGCATTTAGAGTCTATAATAATAGAACTAAGTGTGTTGAAGAATGCATTCATGTTAAATTCGATAATATGATTTCATCCCCGAGAAAGGTTTGTTTTGATGATGATGCAGGGAATTTAGGAAATGAAATTGAAGAAATCGAATCCAAGACAGAAGAAATGAAGTTAGATGATAAAGATCATGTTCCCAACATTAAAGCATGGGCGAAAGCAAAGAACCATCCTATGGAGCAAGTCATTGGTAGCTTGGATGATGGTTTGGGGACTAGGAGAAATGTCTATGAGCAAATGAGCAATTCAACCTTTATCTCATTAGTGAAACCCAAAAACATAAAAGAGGCTCTTGAAGATGAAAATTGGCTATTAGCTATGCAAGAAGAGCTTAATCAATTCAAGTGGAATAATGTATGGGATTTGGTAACTCCACCAAAAGACAAAACTATCATTGGAGTCAAGTGGGTAAATAGGATAAAGTATGATGAGAATGGCGAAGCAATCAAGAATAAATCAAGGTTAGTAGCTCAAGGATTTTATCAAGAAGAAGGCCTTGATTATAATGAGACATATACTCCTGTGGCTCGGTTGGAGGCAATTAGATTGTTATGTGCTTTTGCGTCACATAAAAGGATCAAATTAAATCAAATGGATGTCAAGAGTGCGTTTCTCAATGGATATATTCAAGAGGAAGTTTATGTCAAACAACCACCGGGATTTGAAAATCATGAACATCCAGATTATGTCTACAAACTCAAGAAGGCACTCTATGGGTTAAAACAAACACCTAGAGCTTAGTATGAAAGGTTAAGTACTTTTCTAACTCAGCATGGGTATGTTCGTGGTAAGATTGATAATACTTTGTTTATTAAACATGTTGATCAAGATATGCTAATTTGTCAAATATATGTTGATGATATTGTGTTTGGTGCTACTAATGAATTTTTGTGCAAAGAATTTAGTGATTTAATGCAAAGTGAATTTGAAATGAGCATGATGGGAGAACTCAAGTTCTTTCTTGGATTGCAAATCAAGCAACACAAAAATGACTTCTTCATTCACCAATCAAAGTATACCAAGGAGCTTCTAAAGAAGTTCAAAATGGAAGGATGCAAAGTAGCAGCAACACCAATGGCAACTAATGTGGTCTTGGAGAAATATGAACATGAAGAAGATGTTGATCAAAAGCTTTATAGAGGTATGATCGGATCTCTCTTATATTTAACTGCTTCTAGACTTGATATTATGTTTGCTACGTGTCTTTGTGCTAGATTTCAATCTTGTCCTAAAATCTCTCATTTAAGTGCTTGCAAAAGAATTTTTAGATATTTGAGTAAAACTGTTAATCATGGTTTATGGTACCCCAGTTGTGAATCATTGATTTATATGCTTATAGTGATGTTGATCATGGTGGCGGTAGGATAGATAGAAAAAGCACTAGTGGTTTGTGTCATTTCTTAGGATCATCTTTGATCTCTTGGGCAAGTAAAAAGCAAGTTAGTGTAGCTATTTCCACTACTGAATCTGAATATGTAGCAGTTGGAAGTGCATGTACTCAAGTTCTTTGGATTAAACATCAATTGCTTGATTATGTTATTGTGGTTAAAAATATTCCTATTTATTGTGATAATACCAGTGTAATTTGTTTGAGTAAAAATCCAATTTTGCATAGTGGAACAAACCATATATAAATTAGACATCATTTTATACGTGATTATTGCTTGAAAGGTGACATTTGTTTGAAGCATGTTTCTTCTAATGACCAATTAGCTGATATATTTACTAAACCCCTTAAGGAAGATGTGTTTGTGAACATCAAATTGAAATTTGGTATGTGTTAGTTAAATTCTCTTGGTTGATTTTTAATTTACTGCATACATTAGTACATTGAAATGGTCAAAACATGAGGTAAAAATGTAATTCCATCTGAAGAATACATCATCATGTTCTACAGTTGGGATAAAGAGTGATTGATTTAGAGTTTTGCAACATTCCAGTCGACTACTTGGAGGCTAAGTCGACTGAGGTAGAGGAATTGTTCAAGTTGGTTCAGTTTTTTATCGTTATAGTCGACTAACAGTATACAACTAGTCGACTAATTCACCTAGTCTTTCCAAACCAGTCGACTAGTTTTCCCTCAGATAACCCCCACTTATCTCTTTAATTTTATTAGTCGACTACTCTCATATTAGTCGACTATAAGACTTCTGGAACCCTTTTAAAAACCTCATTTTCTGAAATAGTTCTTGTCTTCTCCTTCACAAATTATTCACCATTAGTCAACTACTCTCCCTTGATTTTCTCAAATTCACCATACCCACTGTCAATTGATTCTCCCAAACACAAAACCCATTGATCACCTCTTCAAACCATCCTTCTTCTATCAAAATCCCATTTCATCTCTCGTAAACCCTAACATTCGATATCTTCTCCATCTCTCTAAAATCTTTCTATCTTCACAAATGGCTCCACGCAAGACTAATGGAAAAGGGAAGAAGACTGTCACTCCTCCACGAGGTCCAAGGGTCCGTGGGTCTTCTTCAAGAGGCAGAGCTGAAAGAGAAAATGAGGAAGTAGAAGCAAGGTTCATCTCCCGCGATGCTCAGACCCTATATCATACGGTGCTCAAACATGAGGTACTAATACCCTCTATGAGATTTGATTGGACTGAGTTAGAACATAGTGAATACAAGGATTTATTTTCTAAAATCACGAGTTATGGGTTGCGTTATTTCTTGGGTTATATCGATGACATCTATGAGGATATAGTGAGGGAATTCTATGCTAATCTCGTGGTAATTAGAATCAATGTAGATACAGGAATGCACTTGAAATCACATATTCAAAAAAGAGAAATGTTTATCTGTGAAGATTATTTTTCTAGAGGCTTTCAATTGCCTAAAGGTGGAGTTAGGCCTAATGCCTCTTTGTTAGATTTGGATATCTTAAGGCATGAGGATGGTGAGACGGATGAGGAGGCTGAGGATAATTTCGGTTACACTGAAGCCAAGGGTGATGATTTGCTTGCAAGATTATGTTCAGATCATTCGGCACCTTTTGAGGCAATGGATTTGCCTTTGAACTATAGACTACTACATTATGCTATCAATCGTGTGGTATATCCCAAGAAGGCAAGCAACAATCATATCACAAACTTGGATAAGGAGATACTTTGGCACTTGGAAGAAGGACGGAAAATAAATTTTCCAAGCTTGATCGTACAAATGATGAGAAAGAAAGCCAATTTATTAAGGGGTGAACATAAGGGCAAAACTGCAAAGCATAAAGGCATGCCCTATGGAGCACTGATCACTCATATGGCCAAGCTCCAAAAATGCAATCTCAAGGCCTATGACCATTATCCCTATCCTAAGAGTTGGAGATTCACTCCTTATAATCTCCGCAGCATGAAACTGGTCAAAACAGTGAAGAAAGGATGGGTTTATTCCTATCATGTGGCGAAGCTAGGTCTGACATTGGAGAGTGAGCAAGCGCCTAAGAGGCAGCGTTCTAAGAGGGCAACTAATCGCCCTAGCAGTTCAAGACCCAGTAATATGCGAAGGAGTGAAGTTTCTCAAGATGTCCTTCAGGCGATTCGAGATCAGCTGGAAGAGATGAATGAACGCAATCATGATCAACTGGATATGCTCATGAGAATGGAGAAAAATATTGATGATCAATGCAGTATGCTTACCCGTTTGAAGAAGAATATCAAGAAGATCTTTGATAAGTTAGGTTGTAGGCATGATGATTCTTCATCATGATGTGTTTTGCATTTTACCTCGACCGACATTATTTTCTTGTGCTCTTCCTAGTATGTGTGTTTTTTTTTCTATTTGTACTTGAGTGCTTCTTAGGACTTCTTATGTTTGCTGCCCTGTTTTGTTCTGTAATGACTTTGAAATTACTCCTTCTCTTCATATTTGTGTTTGTTATTACTGATTTTTTTGTGTGTTTCATATATTTCTTTTTCAAATTGCTGTATTTTTCTTTTGATTATGACAAAAAGGGGGAGTCTTATTGAAAATTGAAATTGATACTCATTAGTCACGTGATTAAGAGGGAGTTTGTTAAAATATCTGAGACTATCTTGATTTCATTTTACAAGGTTATTACATTCAATGATTTATATGATTGAGGTGGAGCTTTCTAACCAAAATGACAAGGCATAAAACCTTGATCAATATTTTCTTATTTTCAATTCTTAAACAATTTCCAAGTATTTTGTCATTATCAAAAAGGGGGAGATTGTTGGACCATGGGTGGTTGACAAATTAAATCCTACTTATGTTTTGATAATAATAAAATGTATAGAATTGGTTAAGAAATTTATTTCAGGTATTTTGGATTGAAAGAAATCTAGAAGACATTATAAATCATTGAGGAATCAAGAAGGAAACAATCTTCAACTGATTTAGACATTAAAAATGAAGATTATGGGAAGATTTGATTAAATGTATCCGTTGGAATCAGCAACAAGTCGATTAAGTATATCATAAGTCGACTAAGAATTAAGGATCATCAGATGGGGGTTAAAACAAGTCAACTGATATGTTGCAAGTCGACTACAAATCAACTGAAAAGGAACACTAGTCGACTATCATGTCACTAGTCGACTTATCGAGGAGCAAAATATGTTAACACTAGTCGACTATAACAGCTCGACTAGTCGACTAATAAGTAGAGATGGACAAGATTTATCCGAATCATTCACAAAAGGAAAGGAGGATATTAAGGAACAGCTATATAACGTTATGCAACGGCTATGAAGGATAAACAACGACTCTATTCTTCTAAAAACTCAATATAAAAGAGTAGAGGATTAAGGGAACATATACATAGGTCCTATAAGCCAAATTATTCCTCTATTGTTTCAAAATTGCTCCTTGTTGCTCTTAAACTTATTTCAAATTTGTATTGAGCATTGTTCTATCCTTTTTATCTCATTTCTTGTGCTAGTTGAGTGATTAGTGATAGGTCACTAGAGAGGTAGGATTTGTGCTGGAAAATAAATCGTTTGTAAAGGTAACTTGAGTCGGAAGTCAAGTGGCATTGTAAGAGTTCACACTAAACTAAAAAGTGTATAGTAAAGTGATTTGTCAAATCCTAAGTGGGAGCTTAGGTAGAGGATGTAGGTTTTAGCACCGAACCTCTATAAAAACAGTGTTTGCTCTTCTTCCTTACTCTTTACATTTAAATTTGTTTAAATTGTTTTTGTGTGAATTAACTTCTAATTTTATTGTAGAAAAATACTAAAGCTTTAAAGATCTATTCAACCCCCCTTCTAGATCGTTTACATTTTCTATTGCACAAAAATATTTTAATGAGCCTGAAAAAATCATAGCAGCGTATTACGATATTGGCAATGACTATAAATAGATAGGATATCTTGGCATCTCAACTATCAAACTATCTTTCACTCTTGTCCAAAACTATATTTTTTATTTTGAATATTAGATATTAAATTTTGCTATTTATTTTTTCTTGTATTACAGATATAATACCATTTATATATTTTTGTGATATATTGTGAAACTGTTAGAATTTGGTTGTGCCTACATATTTCTTCTAGTTTCATATAGGTGCTTTTGTTCTTTTTCTAATCCAACTGTGTTATAATTAGTTTATATTATGTTGTCTAAAAAGCATTTGTCTGGAAGTGAAAAAAGAAAAAATAAAAGAAAATAAGTAGCACAGTTGATAGAATCCCAAAAAGGAGCAATAAATAAATTTATTAAAAGACTAGGCTTCTCTAGTGAGAGTCCTGAGGAACTAGGTGAAGGTGGTTTTGAACAATATAAAGAAAACTTAAGTGATGAGATTCATATTCACGAGGACATTAGAAATCTGAGTGAGGATGATCATGTACCAAATGCATCCACTTCAGAAAATTTACAGTATATTAAGCAAATAAGCCCTATATTGACTATACTTATGACTGTAGCATCAGTTGAGAGAAGTTTTTTAAAGTTAAAATTATTAAAAACCTACTTGAGGTCATCAATGTCACAAGAAAAGTTAAATGGTTTAGCTATGTTATGTATTGAGAATGATATGTTGGACAATATTGATCTTGATAATATTATTAATGATTTTGCATCTAAAAATACACAGAGAAATTGTTTTTCATAAATCATGATCCTCTGTGTATTTGTTAGTATTATGATCATTTAATATTTAGTTAATTATGTAAACTTATAAATTGAATCATTTATGTTTTATACGAATATGTAAACTTAAGCATATTGTCAATTTATTAAGGCCTTTTTTTTTAATTTAGCCCAGGGCCTATAAAACTATAGGAACGGCCCGTTTGAGTCTCTGATTTTTGTTGATTTAATGGTCATCTAACTTGACAAGCCTCTCAAGAACTTGATTAACGGTAGGTCGCTCCACTGTGTTGTCGCTGATACAGTCGAGTCCAAGCTTTGTTATGGCCTTGGCAGCCCTCATAGAGCATCCCGTTCTCTTCAGCTTTTCATGTACTGCATGTCCTTTGATGCTGCAGTCGCTCCTTGCCCAGTCACTGATGTGAACAGGCATAGTGCATCCGGCAAGTCTTACTTGTGTCTTCTTCATAATCATTTGCAGTATGACCACACCAAAGCTGTAGATATCATTTGGTTTGGTTCCAGCTTGTCCTGGAGTTTTTAAGGAAAAGTTCACCAATCCAAGGCTGTAAGTATCATGAAAGATCTAATTTGAATCTTACCATCGATCAAAATGAGCGGGTCAGTGTACCCAAGAGTACCCAGCTTCAAATACTCTCCTTCTGAAGTAACAGTCCCGAAATCAGACAGCTTTGGCACAAAAACCTGATTCAATATCAAGAGGAAATGCAATCAATAAAGCAGGGGTTGATGGAGATATTGAATTAATGATCTAAATCATGTCTTCAGCCAGCGTATCCCTACGTGTGTTTGACCTTATCCAAGAGAATATTTTGAGGCTTTAGGTCACGGTAGACAAGTGGAGGTGATTGACCATGTAGCTCCTCCATCGCACGTGCTACCCCAATGATGATTTTAAGTGTGGTGCGCCAGTCAAGATCTACGGTGCAATCGGTAGACAGCATTAATTGTCATCATAAGCTAATAAATGGGATAGATTTAGAATAGGACTTTCACTGAAAACAAACATTCTGATTAAGCAAAGCTAAATTTATACTTTCAATGTATGTACACTTTTTATTTCAGTTCAAATAAGGGGCCAACTTTTATTACGATGAGAAAATCTAAATCCTAATTAACATGGCTGTTTGTTGGAAATGTATTCAACATAAATACAGGTCTTGAGATGAGTGTCTTCCCACGTCAGCTAAGTACAGTGAAGTCAATATCCACATAACAAAACAGTACATAAGAACAACGAACAAGACAAAGAAGGCTATTTTACTTAAAAGCTAAGCTATTCAGTGTCATGCATGATGTTATACATTACCTTGTAATTTACTCATCACACTTCCCCTTGGCATTAGTGGATAGACAAGATAAAACTTGTCTGTTGTTTCACAATGGCCAACCAGTTTAATGATATTTGGATGGGCAATTACATTCAGGTGCCTTATTTCTGCCTGACAAAATAGGGAAGAAGTTAATGTTATTTGAAGTATAGACTACAGATTCATTCTAAAATTAAAATTTGTTTTTAAGACAGTAAAAAGTTAAATGAAAATAGAAAAAAATATGAACAGCCCGGAATCTAATGATCGAAGAAAAAGTAGAGTTCGACTCAAAAGTTGGATTTTGTGAAGATAATAAAAGGCCTTTTATAGATTTAACAGCGGGTTTTGTCTCATTTAACAGGCTATTTGTCCTATTTCCTCCTTTAGTCCATCATTATTCCTAAATAATTTAGCAAAAAATGCACAAATTTAGTGAAATTTTTATTATAGGCAGATTGTAAAGTTCATTAACAAGAATTAAACTTGAGTCAATAACTAGAACTAGTTATTTGGATAATTATCCGTACTACTTATAAACCCTCTACTATTTTATGTTTAATCAATATATGATACTCTAACAAAATTATATATATTTTTAAATCTTCTTTTTGCTTACTTCCCACTGAATCCTCGTTTTGATGTTGGCATTGCCAGACACCTTAACAGCTACTTGCAGGCCATTCACATTCTTCTCCTCCCTTCCGTGGATGATGCCACCGTAAACACCGCCAAAGCCTCCACGCCCAAGAAAGTTTTTCAGATCAAACCCATCCGTATATTCGTGCAGTTCCTCAGGAGTAAAAGAAATTATATTTGCAGAACCTACGAACAAGAATTGAGTTACTTTATTTGACAATAGAAGACGAACCTCTACAAGCTAATTGGGATTACTACTTTTAATTTGTAGGGGAAAGAAATTTTCTTCAATTCAGTTAAAGAAATCAACCAAAGTCTTAATTTACCATCAGCCTAAATTGTTAAACATCTACAATATTAAGAGTATGTAGAGACAAAACAAGTATCCTTGACGACAATATTCATAATTCAAGAACCATACCAGATTGTCACCAAGATATGCTAAAAATATTATCGAATACCACAAGGAGTCACATTAGCCGTTACGTGACTGAGTGCATCGGTGATGATAGTGTTCTGACGGTGATCGAGATATATGTGAATGAAAAAGTAAAAACACAAAAAGATGGCGATGGGGATGAGTAAGAGACTCTGGTGGATTGGTTATTGTCGAAAAACATGTCAAAAGGCCTACAACAGAAAAGCTTTTGTGAAGGAACTGTGATGTTGATGACTCACAGCAAAATTCTTGTGCCTCACCGGAGAAATGCGGCTGCTGCGAGACGTAACTCGTTGAGTTCATGTTGAAAAGTGCCGGAGGTAGTGACGGCAACGGTGGAACAGAAAAAATCCTAGGTAAGAAACGAGTTTGATATACAGGGGAACTTTAAAATGGTGGTGGTGACGGCAGGGTAAATAATACAAAAGAACCGGACTTTCTAAAGCCGGAGAAGGTGGCGAACTGCGAAAGAATTTAACGTTGTTAGCTATGAAGAAGTTGGCGAAATGAAGAGGTTTCTTACCGTCCCCCGTGAGAATAGACTGACAGAAATTGACCGGCCTAAATCCCCACATTTCTTAACTTGATGGAAGATGAATACTAAAACAGGCAAGAAAGAAATTGGGAAGATCGATAGAGGTGTGATCGATTGTCAATAGCCGTGGGGCAAATGGGCAGAGTAAAACCGCAGGGGGGTTTCCAGTATGTAATAGTAATAGGTTTACGTGAGGAGAGGGGAAGAAGCAGACAAGAAAAAGAGCAAGTCAAATTTGCGTTTGGTCGGTAGGAAGAGCCAGTCAGAATCGTATGTTTTAGCTCTTTTTCGACAAGTGGTCCCCTGGTTAGGTCGTTAATTTACGTTTGGACTACAAAACCCTCACGGCCAGAGACGAACGTAGAAATTTTTTTAAGTGGGGCAAAATTTAATTGGAGGCAAAAAAAAATTTTAGTGGGGGAAAATTTTTATTTTTTTTTATAGGTCCAAAATTTAAAATAATAAATTATTCATGTAAAATTTTTTGGAGTTGGGAGGCAAGTGCCCCCACTTGCCCCCACTGTGGCTCCGTCCCTGCTCACGGCTTGACACCCCTCGAGTATATATGCGAGAGTGTACCTCATGCAGAAAAAAAAACATCCTTTTTTTGCGCAAGTTAAAAGAAAATTTTTGTGTTTTATGATGAGATTGTAATGTTTTGTTGTTTTAGAAGATGATTTTATTTGGGGTTGGCTTTTTTTTTTATTGTTTTCTTATATGTTTTTACTTGGGGTTGGGGGATGAAGGATGTAAAGCTAACAAAAGCTTTAATACGATAGGAGTCTCTGATATTTTCACGGCCCCCCCACGCGTACTCGGGGAAAGCAACAAGGGTTTAGTTGCATTAGAGGACTCGGCAAAAAGCCCCGAGCGACCTAATTGTGCTGCCGGAGGAGCGAAGCAGACTCGATCGAACGGGAGAGGAGCGTTTTGCCCGTGCCATTATTGTGTGGGTTACTGCTGTGACATTGTTGGCCGCACATTCAGTAGTAGCATTTAAGGCTACTACGAATAGTTAGTCGTGGTGCATAAGTGACTAATCTAGGAGGAGTAGGCCATTAGTGTGTTTAGCAAAGTCAACGGGATAAAGAGAAGCAAGGAAACAATAGTTAGAAGGCAAAAACGGTTGAATCAGAGATAAGATCAGTCAAACTTATCCTTCTATTCTTTCTTTGTTTCAGTTTAACACATTCTTCCTAGATCTGGCTTAGTTCTTTCTTACAAGGATCTGTTCTTCTTTTCTTTTCTTTCGTCAACAACTCTATTAGCCATTTTTAATGTGGTTCTGGAATTTATTAAGAGCTGCTTTAATCTCTTCTTTTTCCCTTTGATTAGTTTTAATTAACCAGTATTTAGTTAGAAGTTCCTATGTTAATATGGATGTTGTGTTGCTTCTTCCGTGTTAGATGGGATTTGTAATTGAAGTTCCTGAGAATTTGGAGTTGTGTCCTTAATATTTACTGTAACTTCATGGCTATTGATGGAGGAAAGAAGGAAGTTGTTCAATATAAAAAGTTGATTCTTGATAGGGTGAGCAGAGAGACTTGAAAGGTCAGAGAGAGCATCTCGATAGAGGAGGGGCTGGTTTGGGTTCGTTTTTCATATTTGCCTATCTCTCACTATCACCCAATGATTCTCACAACACTTGGAAATCTTGCTGGCCACACCGTCAAGATTGATGACACCACTAAACACTCTGAGAGAGGAAAGTATGCGAGGGTAGTGGTAGATGTTGATCTCAGTATGGCAAAGAGGAAGAAGCTACGAGTTGATATGCTAAAGGACAATGCGGGAAATATTGTATCTGATCCGGTTTTGTTATGTTCCTTGACAAAAGATTACTTCAAACTTTTGTTTTCAAAGGAGGTTGATAATGTGTGTGGGCTTCCCATTTCAAGAGTGCTTCCTAAATTGTCCAATGACGATGTGCATAGCCTAGCGAAGATTATTCTTAATGATGAACTCAAACAAGCCATGCTTGAAATGAACCCAAATAAAGCGTCAGGATTTGATGGTTTTAGTTCTCATTTCTTTCAAGAGCAATGGGACTAAGTGGGTCAATCTGTGGTGGAGTTTGTCCAGAAGGTATTTAAGCATGAGACCTGGGAGTCCCAGCTCAATCAAACAATTCTTGTTTTGATCCCAAAAGTTCCGTTGCCTATGCATGTCACTCACTTTAGGCTGATAAGTATACAAGACTATTACAAAGATTGTAATGAATCGTACGAAACCTTTCTTGGATAATTTGGTGGCTTCTAATCAATGTAGTTTTGTCCTGGGTAGGTTAATTACCAATAACATAATCTTTGCCCAATAAGCCATTCATTCAATGAAGAGAAGGAAAGGGAAGACTGGTTTCATTACAATTAAAGTGGATTTGGAGAAAGTGTATGATAGACTTCATTCGGATTTTATTCATGTTACCTTACAGGACATTGGGTTCCCAGAAGACTTGATCAGATTAATAATGAAATGTGTCTCCTCGTTGTCAATGCAAGTTTGTTGGAATGGAGATCTGTCAGACCATTTTGTTCCGACTCAGGGTATTAGACAAGGTGATCTGCTATCTCCTTATCATTTCGTTCTTTGTAAGGAGAGATTGGGCCATCTTATTAATTTTTCAATTCAACAAGGTGATTGGAAACCAAAGTATTTGAGTAGAGGAGGGCCTCGTCTTTCTCACTTATTTTTTGCAGATGATCTCATATTCTTTACTGAATCTTCAGAGAAGCAGGTGCAAATAGTCTCCAAAGTGCTAGAGATTGTTTGTCATGTTTTGGGGCAGAAGGTTAGTAAGGAGAAAACGAGGATTTATTTCTCTAAGAATGTATCTTGATCTAAAACTCATACATTAAGTCAAATGTCAGGGTTCAAGCACAGATAATCTTGGGAAATATGTTGGGGTCCTATTACTTCATGAAAGATCTACGAGGAATACTTATCAGTACATTATTGATAATGCTCAATCAATCTTTTCAGCATTGCTAATATACATCATGCAAACGGTTAGACTCCTTAGGCAATTATGTGATGATCTTGAGAAGCTAATGCGAGACTTTATTTGGGGGTCTAAAGAAGGGTAGAGGAGGATTAGTCTTGTTAGTTGAGAATCGGTTTGCCAGCCTAAGAATTTGGGTGGTCTTGGCCTTAGGCGAGTTCGTTCCAATAATGATGCCATGCTTACAAAGCTGAGTTGGAACTTGTTGATGAATCCTTCTACTTTGTGGGTTCGTATCCTTCGAACAAAGTACCGTTTTGATATTACTAATATTCTTAGGATGCTAATTGGCAATAGAGCATCGACAACTTGGAAAGGAATTTTAGTGACTTGACATTTTGTTCTTGTAGGCTCAAAATGGAAAGTTAGTAACAGTTGTATAATAAATTTTTGGCTTGATGCTTGGGTAGGTGATTGAGGTCCTCTGACTCAAGTGACTCTAACTCAAATTCTTGCTAAGATGATTAATGAAAAGGTCAAGGACTTTATTGGAATGCGGGCTGGTTGGAATTGGGATAGCTTTCGACATTTCCTTCCTTCTTATGCTTGTATGGATATAGCTAGCATTGTAGCACCGAGAGAGGAGTTTGGAGATGACTAGTTAACATGTGAAGCTTCTCCAAATGGTAATTTCTCTACTGCATCTGCTTATGAACTTATTGAGGATGTTTAGGATGGGGCGGGCAACAGAATTTGATATTTGATGTGGCGTTGGCCAGGTCCTCAGAGGATCAGGTCGTTTTTATGGTTACTAGCTAAGAAGAAACTCTTGACAAATCAACTGCAGATTCTAAGACACCTAACCAATAATATTAGGTGTAGCTTTTGTGGCCTTCCTGAAACTTGCTTGCATGTCGTAAGGGATTGTCTAAGAGTGAAGTTAATTTGGACTCCTTTTCCTTCCACGTGGTTAATGCAGCATTCTTTAACGGTGGTGATGTAGAATAGCTGACCAAGAATCTTCTTACTTCTACTAAGGTGTAGGGATTTCTTTAGTCCTCCATTTTTGGGGTCGCATACTGGTTTCTTTGGTACTGGAGGAACAAATCCTTGTTTGATAACTTCTTCTATTTTAGATTACATCGCTAGGGTTGTAAAGGTCGTGTATATGCTATCTCATGCAACTAATGCGATTGGTGGTGCAATTATGCGCCATCTGGGTTGGACCAAGCCTAGAGAAGAGTTGGTAAAGTTGAACAAAAATGGTGCAGTTAATTTTTCTGCTCATTGTGCCACTGCAGGAGATTTATTGCGTGATGGATCAGGCGAATGACTAGGAGGATTTGTTCAAAATATTGGTTATTGCTTCATATCAGCCTAACTCTAGCATGGGACTTGGGCTATCGACGAGTTGAGCTCGAAGTGGATTCTTTGGAGGTCATCAACATTTTATCTACTTCGGATAATTTGAGTTATTATGGTAGCTCTTTGGGGATAGCCATTCGAGAGTTATTGGCAAGATCGTGGGAGGTTAGCTTTCGTTACATTTTCAGGGAGGGTAATCAGTGTATGGATTGTTTAAGTCAATTTGCATGGTGTTTTGGTATCGAAGCTTTTTGTCTTCAGACTCCACCTCTAGATTACATCTTTTCTATCTTCGATGATATGAATCGGGTTATGTCCCCGCGTTTAGGAATGTAGTCATTTGTTTTCTCCCTTGTATAAAAAAAAGATAAATAATTAGAAGGGAGTATTTCTAAACATTTTGATTTTAGAGAAGGGTCGGAACTTGAAAAGCTAAACGAGGTAGGTCTTTTAATAAGGTAAGATTGTAAGTGCCAATTTGGATTGGTTTATATCAATAGAACTTTTGATAATAGAGTTTTTGTCAATAGAGCTTTTCTTATAAAAACTTTTTTCAGAAGTCATTTAACTATTTGACTGTCAATTAAAAAACAACTTTTTTAAAAGAGCTTCATGCAGCATATTGTTTGGCAACATAAAAATAAAAAGCACTTTTATTAATTTTAACTATATTTTATTTTGTAATAAAATTATCTATGTATATAAATATTATTTAAAGTATATTAAACAATATGCAAAGCATAATATATTAATTATTATATAACTTTAAATCATATGAAACATAAATAAAAATATATCTAACTAAATCTTTTATATGGATTATAATATAAGTAAAACTAATAAAAAATATAAATATATATATAAAAAGCCAAATAATATTATATAGATCCTAAAAGAAACGTGAAGATGAGTTTGTGAATATTGTAAACATTATGTGTAAAATATAAGAGTAAAAGTGTTGGGACCCGATCTCGGAACCGGATCCCAACCGGAAAACGAAACACGAAACGAAAAACAAATGCGGAAAGCGGATCGAATCCGAAACGAACAATCGAATCATAAAAAAATGTGAAACAAATACGGAGCGAATTCAAAGCATACAAACGGAGCAACCGAACTGAACAAAGGTACGACATCCGGGAACAAATAACTTAGAAATACTATCGCGTTGGAAACCTTAGACTAACCTAATATAAAATCCGGTATAATTTTTTTTCTTTTTCTTTCTTTTTCATTCCTTTTCATTTTGTTCAAATCAATACAATTTTCCCCTATTTGAGAACTCATTCTTACACCAAACCTAACTTATTTGATTCTTCATAAACAAATCATAACTATCAAGCAACTCAAAAAATCTTATTCTTACTTATTCTTTCTTTACCATAAAATTTCGAAAGCATAACGGCTGCATTTTCATAAACACAAACCTGAAAAGGGTTTTAAAACTCAATTCTATGTATACCAGCTCAATCAAACCACACAACTCCTCGGACTTCCATCCGGAATCCAAACTCAATCCAACACACATTATCCAAATCCAATTCATATTAATTTCTAAAGTCAATATACAAATCATAAATCATCATACATAATGTCGTAATTCAAGTCTTTATACAAATTTATAACTCAATCCATCAAATCCCAAAAATCAACCATATTTATATACAATCACAAATCATATCCATAATCATATACAAATCTCATCTATAACTTAATTCAATACGCATGTCCAGAATTCATATACATTCCCATAATGAATACATAACACACTTTAATGGCATTCCAAGCCATATACATAACCCAAACTAAAATCCCAAATACATAAAACACAAGCTAAACAAAATCGAACAAAGGTCTTGACTTTCTTTCATCCGATCTCCTGCTCGATACTTGGAGATGAGGATGAAGAGGGGGTGAGCTTATAGCTCGTAGATAATATGTTTATAATTCAAAAAATAAGCAAAAAATCATTTTCAAACAGTTTGCCATTTATAAGCATTTCACATTTAGAAATTTATCAAAAACTCATTTTCAAACTTTTCAACTCTTCAAAATCAATCATAAATAATTTCTAAAGTTTCATGGTTGAAAGCTTACTTTTTTATTTCTTGATTTTCTCCAATTTTTCAAAATTCATAAAACAATTTCAAAGACATGAATGCATCACATATGAACACAAATCAAAACATATAACATATCAAACAGTTTGGGTCGGTCCAAAACGGAACGTACTGCACATTCCCGCATATCGGTCCTGTGCAGCCGTGAACAAAACGTACTACACTTTCCCGCATAGCGGTCCAGTGTAGTCGAGACTTATGGGAGTCCGAAAATTGGAGCTTCAAGGCCACTAGCGGGCATGCAGGTGAAGCCTTTAAAAATGAGATCAGTGCACTGACTCTACTTATGGGACCTAACCAAACCTATATAACACATATGCATGCTTGAAAAATCAGATTGCCCGAAGGCACATTTCGGATACTAAATTTTTCATATCATGGCATATCATATGCAAACATAAAGACGATCACAAATTTCAACTAAGATTCGCATGACATCAAAATCAAAGAATGCAACTTTTTAGCAAAAAATTCAAATAATTCAAACACAATGCCTCACAAATTCACATTTAAAAATTCTTAATCAATTTAAACACAATGAAATCAAACGATTATTTCAACTTTATCAAATCATTCAAAAATCCATTGAACATAGAAATTGTTCGAAACAATTTTAGGAATTTCTTACATCATTCGGAAAATAATGAATTTAACGATTTATAACTCATTCCAAAATCAAATCAATTCAATCATTTGAAAAACAATAATCTATAGACATTTATACTTTCTTGATTTTTCCAAAACTTATATAAAGCTTATAATTCAAAGTATAATCATATTACCCAACTCGAATCGATGCTAGAAGATTGTCCCTAGCTTCAATTTGACCATTGCTTCTTTCTTTCTTCCAATTTAAATTTTCCTAAACCAAATTCACCCAAATTTAACATTAAAAAAACATAATTACTCACATTGAGCTTATAAAATACTAATCCCTTAACATCAAAAATTAAACCAATAATACTAAGCAATCACCAAAATTGACTTCATAATTCACAAACTCATATCAATTCTAAGGTATCTAAACCAAAAATTCATGAAAAACTCAAAGCTCAAAATTTTCTCTTACCTCATTTCTCCACCATTTTTGGATTTATTGGGTTTGAGAGGAAGCTTTCACCTTCTTCCTTCCTTTTTCCTTTGAATCTACTCAAAAACATGCTTGAAGTCTCCCAAAATCAAAATCCCTAAGCTTTCTCTTCTTCTCCTATCACCCAATGTTTCATTCTCCTCTCTTCTTATTCTCTTCTTTATTGTCTTTGGGCAATTGTCGTGCTTCTACTCCCTTAAACGACAGCCATGTTGTTTTTATAGTGCCATGTCATTTAATGAATTTCTAATGACCCATATGCCCCTCCATTTAAGCCTAAAACCTTAAGTCCTTATGTGTCCTTCCAAAATTGCCCCTAACATTCATTTCAATTCATACTTACTTTAGGATATTTTTATCACCATCAAATTTAAGGAATTTGCTAAAAGTTCCTTATATAGAATTGTTCCTTATTATCTTAATTTCATAACGCCATCAAAATCATTTAATTTAGTGCACTACATCAAAAGTTATGCACCAAACAGTTGGGACATGTCTTATACTAAATCATTTTCCAGCACTTTATTTCCATGTCATTTAATAAATGGCTAATGACCCATATGCTCCTCCATTTAAGCCTAAAACCTTAAGTCCTTATGTGTCCTTCCAAAATTGCCCCTAGCATTCATTTCAATTCATACTTACTTTAGGATATTTTTATCATCATCAAATTTAAGGAATTTGCTAAAAGTTCCTTATATAGAATTGTTCCTTATTATCTTAATTTCATAACGCCATCAAAATCATTTAATTTGGTGCACTACATCAAAAGTTATGCTCCAAATAGTTGGGACATGTCTTATATCGAATGTTTCATTCTCCTCTCTTTTTATTCTCTTCTTTCTTGTCTTTGGGCAATTGTCGTGCTTCTACTCCTTTAAATGACAGCCATGTTGTTTTTATAGTTCCATGTTATTTAATGAATGGCTAATGACCCATATGCCCCTCCATTTAAGCCTAAAACCTTAAGTCCTTATGTGTCCTTCCAAAATTGCCCCTAACATTCATCTCAATTCATACTTACTTTAGGATATTTTTATCACCATCAAATTTAAGGAATTTGCTAAAATTTCCTTATATAGAATTGTTCCTTATTATCTTAATTTTATAACACCATCAAAATCATTTAATTTGGTTCACTACATCAAAAGTTATGCTCCAAACAGTTGGGACATGTCTTATACTAAATCATTTTCCAGCACGTTATTTCCATCCAAAAATTGACATTCTTAATGACAAAATTGAAACTCTATTTCTTCATAAAGATTGTAGCCCTATTTCTCTAGTTTAATCTAAATCAAGAATCACCTCGTTTGGATTACTAGAGCAAAAGTTATAGCCATAATACATTCAGATTTCTCTAATCCAAGACTGCACACTAATCCGAACTTCAAGTCAGAAATTGAAAGTCTTAGGGGTTAAATTTATTTCCTTCATATGACTTGTATCCTCATGTCTCAATTTTATTTTGCCTCAAGAATCAATTCAATCGGATCTCCATAGATCCCGAATTTCGCAAAAGACTGAACCATGTTCAGAAAATTTTCCGACTCACTTTGATTAAATCAATCAACCTTAATTTAATCTCATAAAATTACAAAATTCTCCCGAGGATGAAGATAATTGTCTTAGGAATCCAACGCTTCGAAAACCAAGTCAATCGGATGTCGGACGAAAAGGTTATAAGCAAAAGAGCGGAAGAGGGTCATATTTCCTATAAAATAGAAAATATAAATTAAATAATTAAAAAAATAAAAATTAATTAATAAGAAAGTAAAAATTAATTAATAATAAAAATTTGATCTCGTTCCTGCAGATTTTTTCTTCAAATATATATATATATATATATATATGATTATATATATATCCTAATTTTTCAAAATCATATCTTTTGATTTCAAAATCCAAATTTAACAAATTTGGTATCAATAGAAAGTTCAAAGGAAGTTCTACAACTTAAATGAAGAACTCGAAAACTAATTCCATCTCTAAAGTGATCAAATTTCTAATCAAAGATTCTGCCCAAATAATAAATCTCTAAACAATAACTGAACATGTCATATTTTATATCAATGCAAAGATCAAGACGAAACCTACAACTTTCCTGAAGGAAAGAAAAATCAATTTGACCCCTAAGGGAGTCAATTTCTCAGTCAAAGTTTCTGCCGTAACCTAGGTCAGCCTATAACACATCCAACATTTCAAATTTCATAACTTTTGATTCCGACATCGAAAAATATCATATTTTACGGGGACAGAAAGCTCTCAACATAAGCTACAAGTTTCAAGAAGACCATTTTCTTAAATTTTGCTTAAATCAAAAAGTCAACTCTCAAGTCAAACTTTCTATCACTATTCATCCCCAAAAGTCAAACTTTCTTAATTCTTTAAATTCTCACACTTTTTCTCTTTATTTCTTGATTTTCAACTTCCATTTCAATCCACTAATTCACTTTAACCTTCATAACTGATACAAATCTCCACAATTATCAAAAACCATCAAAACCAAAGTAATTCTTTTCTCATCCATTTTCCTTTAAGTATAAATGCACTATACCATAACATAAACACAAAAACACTCATTTCTTTTCAATTATTATTTCTAAATTTCACTTAAAAATCAGGGTCTAACATTTCTCCCCCTCTTAAAAGAATTTCGTCCTCGAAATTCCTACTAAGACATCATCAAATAACACAATCTCTTAACTAATTCCTTTTGCAAAAGATCATCACCAGTCACTTTTTTTTAATATAATTTCCTCATCATACATATTCTTAACTCCTTCACAATGAATCACTATAATCATCAAATCACTATAACCGCAAATCAATATTTCTCAATCTATTTACACAAGTCAAGGGTCCAATTCTTAATGAACCTTAATATGGAACCATCATCATTCAATCCTTATCATTAATGTCATCTTTCAAATAATCATTATTTCACCTCACAAAAGTATAGTCCATATCATTTCATCCCAAATCATCAAGAATTTCCAATCTCATTTTCCTTAACACATTCCTAAAATCAATCACATTTCTTATTACCTAAATCGAACAATCACTTAGCACATTCTCACAAATTTAATTTCATCCTTTCAAACTTTTGTCAATTTCTCATGCAAATCACTCATACACATACGCCCAAGTAAAATCCTATTTCTGGGCTCTGATATCATAAATGTTGGGACCTGATCTCAGAACCGGATTCCAACCGAAAAACGAAAAACGAAACGAAAAACAAATGCGGAAAGCGGATCGAATCCGAAACGAACAATCGAATCATAAAAAAATGTGAAACAAATACGGAGCGAATTCAAAGCATACAAACGGAGCAACCGAACTGAACAAAGGTCTGACATCCGGGAACAAATATCTTAGAAATACTATCATGTTGGAAACCTTAGACTAACCTAATATGAAATCTGGTATAAATTTTTTTCTTTTTCTTTCTTTTTCATTCCTTTTCATTTTATTCAAATCTATACAATTTTCCCCTTTTTGAGAACTCATTCTCACACCAAACCTAACTTATTTGATTCTTCATAAACAAATCATAACTATCAAGCAACTCAAAAAATCTTATTCTTACTTATTCTTTCTTTACCATAAAATTACGACAGCATAACGGTTGCATTTTCATAAACTCAAACCTGAAAAGGGTTTTAAAACTCACTTCTATGTATACCAGCTCAATCAAACCACACAACTCCTCGGACTTCCGTCCGGAATCCAAACTCAATCCAACACACATTATCCAAATCCAATTCATATTAATTTCTCAATTCAATATACAAATCATAAATCATCATACATAATGTCGTAATTCAAGTCTTTATACAAATTTATAATTCAATCCATCAAATCCCAAAAATCAACCATATTTATATACAATCACAAATCATATCCATAATCATATACAAATCCCATCTATAACTTAATTCAATACGCATGTCCAGAATTCATATACATTCCCATAATGAATACATAACACACTTTAATGGCATTCCAAGCCATATACATAACTCAAACTAAAATCCTAAATACATAAAACACAAGCTAAGCAAAATCGAACAAAGGTCTTGACTTTCTTTCATCCGATCTCCTGCTCGATACCTGGAGATGGGGATGAAAGGGGGGTGGGGTGGTGAGCTTATAGCTCGTGAATAATATGTTTATAATTCGAAAAATAAGCAAAAAATCATTTTCAAGCAGTTTGCCATTTATAAGCATTTCACATTTGGAAATTTATCAAAAACTCATTTTCAAACTTTTCAACTCTTCAAAATCAATCATAAATAATTTCTAAAGTTTCATGGTTGAAAGCTTACTTTTTCATTTCTCAAATTTCTCCAATTTTTCAAAATTCATAAAACAATTTCAAAGACATGAATGCATCACATATAAACACAAATCAAAACATATAACATATCAAACGGTTTGGGTCGGTCCAAAATGGAACGTACTGCACATTCTCGCATAGGGGTCCAGTGTAACCGTGACTTATGGGAGTCCGAAAATCGGAGCTCTAATGTCACTAGCGGGCAGGTGGGTGAAGCCTTTAAAAATGAGACCTGTGCATTGACTCTACTTGTGGCACCTAACCAAACCCATATAACACATATTCATGCTTGAAAAATCAGATTGCCCGAAGGAAATTTCGAAAACTAAATTTTTCATATCATGGCATATCTTATGCAAACATAAAGACGATCACAAATTTCAACTAAGATTTGCATAACATCAAAATCAAAGAATGCAACTTTTTAGCAAAAAATCCAAATAATTCAAACACAATGCCTCACAAATTCACATTTAAAAATTCTTAATCAATTTAAACACAATGAAATCAAACGATTATTTCAACTTTATCAAATCATTCAAAAATCCATTGAACATAGAAATTGTTCAAAACAATTTTAGGAATTTCTTACATCAGTCGGAAAATAATGAATTTAACGATTTATAACTCATTCCAAAATCAAATCAATTCAATCATTTGAAAAACAATAATCTATAAGCATTTATACTTTCTTGATTTTTCCAAAACTTATATAAAGCTTATAATTCAAAGTATAATCATATTACCCACCTCGAATCGATGCTAGAAGCTTGTCCCTAGCTTCAATTTGACCATTGCTTCTTTCTTTCTTCCAATTTAAATTTCCCTAAACCAAATTCACCCAAATTTAACATTAAAAAAACATATTTACTCACATTAAGCTTAGAAAATACTAATCCCTCATATATTCAAGCTATCTAAATTAAAAACTTCCAAAATTCCCAAATCACAAAAATTGGGCATAAACCCTAATTAATTAACATCCAAAATTAAACCAATAATACTAAGCAATCACCAAAATTGACTTCATAATTCACAAACCCATATCAATTCTAAGGTATCTAAACTAAAAATTCATGAAAAACTCAAAGCTCGAAATTTTCTCTTACCTCATTTCTCCACCATTTTCGGATTTATTGGGTTTGATAGGAAGCTTTCACCTTCTTCCTTCCTGTTTCCTTTGAAAACATGCTTGAAGTCTCCCAAAATCAAAATCCCTAAGCTTTCTCTTCTTCTCCCATCACCGAATGTTTCATTCTCCTCTCTTCTTATTCACTTCTTTCTTGTCCTTGGGCAATTGTCGTGCTTATACTCCCTTAAACGACAGCCATGTTGTTTTTATAGTGCCATGTCATTTAATGAATGGCTAATGACCCATATGCCCCTCCATTTATGCCTAAAACCTTAAGTCCTTATGTGTCCTTCCAAAATTGCCCCTAACATTCATTTCAATTGATACTTACTTTAGGATATTTTTATCACCATCAAATTTAAGGAATTTGCTAAAATTTCCTTTTATATAATTGTTCCTTATTATCTTAATTTCATAACGCCACCAAAATCATTTAATTTGGTGCACTACATCAAAAGTTATGCTCCAAACAGTTGGGACATGTCTTATACTAAATCATTTTCCAGGATGTTATTTCCATCCAAATATTGACATTCTTAATGACAAAATTGAAACTCTATTTCTTCATAAAGATTGTAGCCCTATTTCTCTAGTTTAATCTAAATCAAGAATCACCTCGTTTGGATTACTAGAGCAAAAGTTATAGCCAAAATACATTCAGATTTCTCTAATCCAAGACTGCACACTAATCCGAACTTCAAGTCAGAACTTCAAGTCCGAACTAGAGAATAACAAGTTTCGTGTCAATAGAAAGCTCAAAGGAAGTTCTACAACTTCCATGAAGAACTCGAAAACTAATTCCATCTATAAAGTGATCAAATTTCTAATCAAAGATTCTGCCTAAATAATAAATCTCTAAACAATAACTCAACTTTGAATATTTATATCTTTCAACTCCAAAGTCCAAACATGTCATATTTTATATCAATGCAAAGATAAAAAAGAAACCTACAACTTTCTTGAAGGATAGAAAAATCAATTTGACCCCTAAGGGAGTCAATTCTTATTCAAAGTTTCTGTCGTAACCTAGGTCAACCTATAACACATCCAACCTTTCAAATTTCATAACTTTTGATTACAACATCGAAAAATATCATAGTTTACGGGGACAGAAAGCTCTCAACATAAACTACAAGTTTCAAGAAGACCATTTTCTTAAATTTTGCTTAAATCAAAAAGTCAACTCTCAAGTCAAACTTTCTATCACTATTCATCCCCAAAAGTGAAACTTTTTTAATTCTTTAAATTCTCACACTTTTTCTCTTTATTTCTTGATTTTCAATTTCAATTTCAATCCACTAATTCACTTTAACCTTCATAACTGATACAAATCTCCACAATTATCAAAAACCATCAAAACCAAAATAATTATTTTCTCATCCATTTTCCTTTAAGTATAAATGCACTATACCATAACATATACACAAAAACACTCATTTCTTTTCAATTATTATTTCTAAATTCTACTTAAAAATTGGGGTCTAACAAAAAGGAACTAAAAATAGGCTTATTAATTGATCCAAAAAATCCACCTGAAAAATGCTTTTTTGAGAAACTCCAAATTTGAGCTTCTTAAAAAGCTATATTTTGACTACCAAAAAAGTCGTATATATTAAAAAAGTATTTTTTACTTTACAGCTAAAAACTCATTTTGCTTAAAAAAGACTTTTACGGTAAAAAAATGCTTATTCACCTTCTAAAAATTCAACCAAACAGACACTGGAAAGTAATGTGAATGTGAGAATGGTCCTAATTAAAACAAAAGCATTTTGATTTTAGAGAAGGGCTAGTGAGGAACTTGAAAAGCTAAAAGGGGTAAGTATTTTAGTAGGGTAAGATTGTAAGAGTGAAAAGTAACTTGAATGTGAGAGTGGTCCTAATTAAAGCAAAATGACGGTAGAAAAGGAGAAGGAGTTAAGCCATGAAGATTAAACAACTCTGTTATATTTTTTTTCCTAGATTGAGGAAGAGCCAGCTTGCTTATTAGTTCGAGTAAAATAGGAGCTAACGAATTTTAAATCAACCAGGCAGCAAGGTAATAAAGTGAGGCTACATAAGGTCCAACATAATGGTGTGGTGTGGGGTGGTTTCCCAAGGAATACAAAAGACCAAGTGATTCAGAGAGGTGAATGATGAATTGAAAATCTATCAAAACCAACTGAGGACAAGAGTTAGTGATAGAGGAAAGCTGCTTAAAAGAGTGCTACAAATTCTTCCTGACAATGGCATTTGTGCATTACTACTTTCCTTGCCAACTGGGGTGGGATTACTGCATTATATGTGTGGGTTATAATAACAACCATTAACATTAGGATACTTCAGTTTCCTATGTTTCCAGTAGTTATGTAATAAATGAATTTGTCTGTCTAATATCTTACTTCAATTAAGTTGTCATTTATTTCACTTCCAAGTATAAGTTTTTAAGCTACTATTTTTATAACCATCAAGTTATTAGTATTCACGATTTTAGTTTAGTAATCACGATAGGTTTGTTTTTGGGAGTGAAGGTGTTGGGTTTGGGTTCCCTCCTATGGTAAAACCCATAAATTTGTTAAAGTCCATTTTCTTTTTAACCCATTAGGGCTAATTTTTGTATTGTCATTAAAACCAAAAAAATTTCGACAGCTGCCAAGAGTGAGAGAAGAGAGAGATTTTGTTCTTCCTTCAACCTTCACAAAAGGAGAGATTTTTTCACCCGCCCGTTTTACACTTCTGGCAACTGAGAAGTCGTTCACTGTTGGATCGGTCTCATCTTTGGTATACAATTTCATCTCTATTTTGAACAGTGGAGATTTGGTTTCGAGGTCCAGAGGTTGAGTTTTTGGATTCAAAATTGGACTGATCTCAAGGTGTTTCCAGAACTGACGAGCTTCATCATATTCTGATTTTGGTCTGTCTTTCTTTGTCTGATCGGGCTGAATTTTGGTGAGCATGTTCCTTACTCATTGTTCTTTGTTTTGGAAGGTGAAGATTGGATTTGGACGGTTGGAACTTCTCTAGAATTTGTTAGAACAGAAGCTTTTGTTGTGATTGCTCTCTTAGTGCAGTTCTTTACTTTAATTTGTGGCTATATGAGATTGAGCCTTTGATTTCTAAATTATTGTGGTTGTTGATCTCTGTAAGACAGTATTTGTGATATTGGATTTCATTTGCTTAGACTAAGAGAGGTCACATGGTTTTTTATCCTTCACATTGAAGGAGTTTTTGCCACGTTAAATAATTATTATGTTTTGTGATTGGTTTTTGATTTATGCATTATTGGGGCAGCTTGTTGTTAAGTCAAAATGACTTTACATAAAAATGATTTTGATGTATAACAAACATAGTGAGATCAAATACAAGAAAACAAAATAGATCACTGACGATACGCACAAATTCAAGATGTATTTAAGATGACGATATGTATCGAAGTTGACACAGACTAAGTTGAAAAAGTCATATACAGACGCACACAGACAAATCAAAACACAGACGAAGTTTGTCAAAGTAAAAAGTCAACATAGACGCAGATGACACAAGACAATAAAAGACGCAGACGCAAATGTAGATACAGACGCAAAAACAGACGCAGACGCAGACGCAGACGCAGACGCAGACGCAGACGCAGACGCAGAAAAGAAACAGACGTAAGTGTCAGTTCGAGTTAGTTACAAAACTCAACTGATTAACCGTTTGTTTAAAGATTCAAGATTCAAGAATCAAGAAGCAGTTAGAGACGAAGGCTATAAATACAAGTCGAAGTCGAAAACTGAAGTGATTACTGTTTTGAGAAAAATTACACAAAGCGAAAAAGCGATTAAGTGCGAATTAGCTGAACGCTATCCTTCTGTAACAGAGTGTTCAAATATTTTCTGAAAAGAAAAGTTGTACAGAGAGCCTGCAGAGGCTAAGTGTGAAAGAATACTGGTTGTAGAGACTTGAAGCGGCTCGTGAAAGAATACTGTAACGTTTGAAGAGATAGTGAAATCTCGTAAGAAACTCGAGGATCGGACGTAGCCACGGTTTGGGGTGAACCAGATAAATCATGTGTCTACTACTCTCACTCTATCTCACTTTTAGTTTCAAAGTTGATCTTTATTTACTATTCATATACTTAGCATTGAAAAGTTTGATCAATCAGATTAATAAGAATTCAGAAAGAATCTTAATTCTAACAAGTAATTCTAAAAGATATTCAAAAGGAGAATACACAATTTAACCCCCCTTCTCGTGCATTCTATTGTGTTTTTAAGTCTCAGTATTAACGTGTGATTCACTTCAATTGGTATCGAGCCTGGTATCTAAGAATCACTTTGGCGAAGTGTGGATTAAAGATAATGGCGAGTCACATGTATACATCATCAAGGAGCCTCACTACTAGACCTCTAGCATTCAATGGAGAAGACTATCATTATTTGGAAAGATAGGATGCGTTATTCATCGAATCTACACATGTAGACCTTTGGGACGTAATAGAGAATGCAGACCTATATACCGTAGATGACGAAGGTAGTTCTATTCCACGGCGCGATGGACTACCGATCGTAAAGCAAGAATACAACTCAATTCAAAGGTGAAATTTTTCTTAACGTATGCCCTAAGTAGAAGCGAGTACGACAAAGTGCATGGTTGCGACACAACAAAAGAAATGTGGGACACATTGTCCATTGCTCATGAAGGCACAAGTCAAGTTAAGGAATCCAAGATAAGTATTCTTGTACATCAATATGAACTTTTCAGATGGAAGATGAAGAATCTATTGATCAAATGTTTGGAAGATTTCAAACAATTATCAATGGATTGAAAGCTCTTGGAAGGACATACAATAATCAAGATCACGCTCGCAAGATTCTAAGAAGTCTTCCAAGAGATGGAGACCAAAAGTTACTGGCGGTCAAGAAGCCAAAGACTTGAGCATATTAAAGCTAGATGAGTTGTTTGGGATCCTTAAAGATTCATGAAGTTGAACTCAACGCGAAGATAAGCCCAAGCGAGAGAAGTCAATAAAATCAAGGCTGGACAAAAGAATCATAAGACTCGTAGAAGGAGGAAGTCATCAAAAGCATTGAAAATTGAAGAATCAAGGGATGACAACTCTAGCCAATCGATTCGTAATCGAGTGATGAAGATGACGAATTATCTTTCATTTCCGAAAGATAAGACGATGTGGAAGAAGAAGCCCGTATAACGGACATTGTAAAGAATGGAAAAGATGAAGCTAAGCCGGACAAGTCTTCTATCATTTGTTACGAGTGCAATCACTGGACACTACAAGTCCGAATGCCCTACTCTCAAGAAGAAACCCAAGAAGAGTAGAGAGGCAAGAAAAGCATGATGGCAACATGGAAGGACCTAGATTCATCTGAATCGATATGTGCTCGAGTCATCGAACATGTAAACATTTGCCTAATGGCCGAGGAAGATAGTGATGAGGAGGTAAAATCCGACTCACGAAAATTTGCATGATGCATATTCGAATCGTTAGAAGACTCTCATGCTATTCTCAAACAAGACAAGCTGTTGAAGAAAAAGTATGTAGAGAATATTAGAAATACCGAGAAAATAGAGAGAAAATATTTGCTTAAAAAGGAGTTAGAGTTAAAAGGAAACTTGTAGAGCGGATCGATGAGATTAATCAACTCAAACCGAGGATCAAGAATCTATCACCGATCTAGTTACTTTCACAGAGAGTACAAAGAAAATGAATGATATGCTAGGAAAATGTAGACATCCTAGTGATGAGACCGGATTAGGTTTATCGGAAACAATACTCGGTCTCGTAATAAATTTGTCTCTCAAAAGGAAGAAATAGGATAACATATTTTAATCAACGTCCGAGTAATATGCATCAAAGATCATATCATGTGCATACTACTAACCATAAAGGACCCAAGAAAATTTGGGTACCAAGAAATAAAATAGTTTCTCCTGCAGATATCCTTCCTTGAAGATACGGCAAGCACCATTGGTATTTAGACAAAGAATGCTCGCGACACATGACGGGAAGAAGGTCTATGTTCCTAGACCTTCAAGATAAGAAGGAGGATCAGAACTTTCGGAGACAACCAAACAGGCAAAATCATTGGAATCGGAAAATAGGTAAAGATTCCTTTGCATGCATAAATAATGTACTTGCTTGTTGATGGTCTAAAGCATAACTTGATTAGTGTGAGTCGCCAGTGTGATTCTGGTTTTATAGTTACATTCAATCAAAATCTTTGTGAAGTCGAAACAAAGATGGGTCTATACTTTTCTCTGCCAAGAGAAGAAACAACCTTTACAAAATCAACTTAGAAGATTTTCAAAGTCAAAATATGTCATGTTTTCTATCTTCTGAAGAAGAAAGACTAATCTGGCATAAAAAACTAGGTCATGTCTCTTTGAAACATATTTCAAAATTGGTAAAACATGATTTGGTAAGAGGTTTACCAAAAATAAGTTTTGACAAAGAATTTTTCTGTGAAAATTGTTTGAAAGGAAAACAGGTTAAAACCTCTTTCTCTTCTAAAAATTTTGTAACTTTTTCAAGACCTTTAGAACTATTACATATGGATTTATTTGGTCCTACAAGGACATTAAGTCTAGGCAGAAAGAAATATGGACTTGTCATTGTTGATGATTTTACTCGATTTTGTTGGATATTGATTTTATCACACAAAGATGAGTCTTTTAAGTACTTTAGAACTCTATCCGTAAAGTTACGAATGAAAAAGGAATGTCTATAGCTAGTATCGTGGAGTGATCATGGCGAGAATTTGAGAATGAGAAGTTTAGAGTTTTCGTGAGGAGAATGGAATTTCCACAACTTCTCGGCCCTAGAACTCCACAATGAATGGAGTTGTTGAGAGAAAGAATAGGACGATTCAAGAGATGGCAAGGACTATGCTATGTGAGACTTAATCTTCCTAAGTATTTCAAGCGTAAGTCGTGAATACAAAGATGCTATATTTAGAATAGGATCTTGTTGCGACCTATGTTGAAGAAAACTCCTTACGAGTTATGGAATGGAAGAAGACCAAGCATATCCTACTTTCATCCATTCGGTGCAAATGTTCCATTCGAATACGAGAGAGTCATTGGATAAATTCGATTCAAAGACCTATCCAGAATATTTCTAGGTTACTCATTATCGCTCTAAGGCATTTCAAGTTTACAACCCGACTTCAAAGACTGTTGAAGAGACGATCCATGTCAAATTTGATGATAGTTCTCAAACCCATAGGGAAGATGACATGGAGATTGAAGGTTCTTCAAAGAACCTAGATGATGCCTCGAAACTCCTCGTCGACACTCATGAGAATAAGATTGAAGATATTCCGAAACTATAGAATTAAGACGAGATTGAAGTATAAAAGTTCTCATCCGAAGAGTTAATTATCGGTGAGACCTCGTAAGGAGTTAGGACAAGGTCCAGATTCGCACGAGAAGCTAATGTAGCTTTTATCTCGAAGTAGAACCTAAGAAGGTTGAGGAAGCTCTTCAAGACGAAGCTTGGGTGTTAGCCATGCAAGAAGAGCTGAACCAATTCACAAGGAATAACGTCTGTCCTTAGTTCCAAAACCTCCTAAAAATCCATTATAGGAACAAGATGGGTTTTCAAGAATAAGTTAGACTTAATCAGAAGAGTGAGTCGTAATAAGACCGATTAGTAGCACAAGGTTACAATCAGCAAGAAGGAATAGACTACAACGAAATATATGCTCCAAAGAGCGAGACTTGAAGCTATAAGGATTTTGTTGGCATATGCAATCTGTCACGATATAAAGTTGTTTCAGATGGATGTTAAGAGTGCATTTCTGAATGGCTTTATAGACGAAGAAGTCTATGTGAAACAACCTCCTGGCTTTGAAGATGTTAAAAATCCAGATTATGTCTATAGACTTCACAAAGCCTTATACGGCCTAAAGCAAGCCCCTAGAGCTTGGTATGATCGTCTGAGTACCTTCTTAATAGAAAATGGTTTCAGCAGAGGTCAAGTTGATAAGACGCTCTTTAGAAAGAGTTTTCGAATGATTTTATCTTAAGTACAGATCTACGTTGATGATATTATCTTTGGTGCTACTACAAAAGAGTTGTGTTTAAAGTTTGAGAGACTAATGAAAAGAGAATTTGAAATGAGTATGATGGGTGAATTAAAGTTCTTTCTTGGGTTGCAAGTTAAATGCACTAAAGAGAAGATCTCCATTCATCAATGTAAGTATGTGAAAGAGTTGTTTGAATAAGTTTGACATGAATAATGTGAAGCCAATGGCAACTTCGATGCATCCTTCAAACCTTTGTCGAAAGACTAACTTGGTAAGAAGGTGGATCAAACCCTATATAGAGGATGATCGGTTCTTTATTGTATCTTCTGTTAAGTAGACACGATATTCTGCTCAGTGTATGCTTGTTCGCAAGATTTCAAGCCGATCTAGAGAGTCTCATTTCTTCGCCGTTAAAAGAATTTTGAGATATCTCGCAGTACTACCGATCTTTGCTTAATGTTTGAGAAAGGTAAAGATTTCAAAGTTAATCGGATATCTTGTGATGCGGACTATGCCGAGATAGAATCGAAAGAAAGAGCACAAGTGGAGGATGTCACTTTCTTGGAAAATCTAGTCTCGTGGTCAAGCAAGAGACAAAGCTCAATTGTTCTATCAATCTGCCAAGGTAATACATGTCTCGCCGCAAGTTGTCGCTTCACGACGTTGTGGATCAAGTATCGACTTGAAGACTATTCGCTTAAGGAGGAGGAGATTCCAATTTATTGCGACAACATCGGTCAATAAACCCGCAAAGAATCCAATTCAAGATTCCGAGTAAAGCATATAGAAGTCGACATCATTTCCTGAGAGACTACGTTCAGAGAAAGGTGGTGCTTCTAAAGTTCGTTGAAACAGAGCTTCAATGAGCGGACATCTTCACTAAACTACTGAGTAAAGAATGTTTTCAGAAGATAAGACACAATCTCAATATGGTGATGCTAAATGAGCAGTTAGGCTAAAATAACGTGAGAAACTAACGGCGTTATACACAGTGAGTTACAGCTGGTAACTTTTCTCACAAGGAAGATTTTTGAAGGGAAATATCTGATAAACTCGAGATTCTTAATGATTCGAGAACCCATCATCCATAACCCTATAAGTAGATCAAGATGATATTATAGCGCCTTTTCATCATCTCCCGACGGCTCATTTCTACTTTACCAATTCTCTCAAAATCTTCTCACTCAAAAGCTTTCCAAGATAATCTTTCGCCTATACAATGGAAGCAAGAATGATTTATGGAAGACTTGTGAACTTTGAATCACTAAGGGTGACGGCATGGATGTAGAACCCGAGATTATAAAAGTCGGTGGGAGAACTTCTTTCGATACAAGAACCTGTCTATATAAATGAGGTATATGAGTTCTGAAAGAACGCTCGTCTGATAGAAGACACTATTGTATCCTCTGTGGATAGAATATCAGTTGGAATGAAAGAAGAAGATGTCAAGAGGCAGCTCTATGGCACAAATGATTCAAGAGAAAGGAAGACATCAAATCTGATTCCAAAGGCTAGGGTTCTGCATGCAATCCTGTTCAATTGCATTCTTCCTAGAGTTGGTTCAAGGCATTTGGTGACTACTTTAGACGAACAATGCCTGTTCTTTCTTCTCAATCGAAATCCTATAGATCTACCCTTCTTAATCTTTCACTATATGGTTAAGGGGTTAAAGGAAACTTCCATTTATCCTTATGGTATGATTTTGACGAGGATCTTTATGGAATCCAGTATTCGTCTGCACCAAGGTATAAGACGAACTGTTCCAGTGAAGAGCAAGATTGATACTTATACTATTCGGCGAATGGGTCTGAATACAGTAGACAAAGATCACGCCGGTTCTTTAAAGAAACCAAGAACTGAGGGGGAGCGTATTTTGAAGAAGACTCCTGTCTCAAGTTCTCAATCGCCTGTAAGTATCAAATCGCCTACTGCCGAATTAAGGAGAGTGCTAGGGAGACCTCTCATGAAAATGGCGAGTCCTCTTGTCGCAGAAAGTCAATCTCAGAGGGCAAAGCAAAGTGCGCCAAAGAGACAAGGAGAAAGTCTCTTGAGCGAAGTTGTGAAGAAAGCCAAGAGATCTCCAAGAATCAGGACTCTGAGGCAACAGGAAGAGAAGATTGCCAGAGAACAAAGGCGAGAAGAAACTTCTAAATCTTGTGCAGCCAAAGCCACAAGATCCTTAGTCTCTATTCTGGAAGAGGATACGGCCAGAAGATCTAAAGAGACTGAGAGGAAGAGAAAAGCAACATCTGTTAAAGGAAAATCTCCTGTGAAGAAATCAACAAAACTAACTGAAGCAGAGAAAAAGACTAAGAAGGTTAGTCAAAAGAAGAGCATCTCAACTGCTGAGGACGTTAGTCTACAAAAGAGATCACGACATCGTTCAAGTTGAAACGTAAACCGAGCATTATGACAGTTCAAGAAATTCTAGTGCTCAACAAGAAGAACCAAGGATGAAAGCACGGTTCATGAGACACCTAGCATTATAAAGGAGGAACCAGCGAAGAATGGCGGTTCTCAGAGACTTCTAAGGAATACAACCGAAGCAAGCGCAGCATCAGATTTGGCCGATGATGAACCAAGTCCAAGGTATATAACTACCGAAGTTCTTGAGGAAATATAGATCGAAATCAAATTGGTAAAAGTTATTACCAATATGAGCAATGCTATTATAATCGGTGTTGAACCAAGAAGAAAATAGTAGCTCGTGCAACCTATGTTGATTAATGGTATCACGTGGCGCTTACTAAATGAAAAGAGAAGTCTTTTACGATACCTTGAGGCTTATCGATCATTTGCCATATCCCTCAAGACGTCCACGCCACGTGTACTATGTTCCCAATCACAGAGAACACAGAGATAAAGGTTGTTCCAGATATTCAACCAAGGCGTCCAAAAGATTTTACAAAGGAAAGTCAAAATTATTTCAAGATAATGTTGATGATGATCATCCATGCGATCGATTGCGAAGAAGTGCGAAAAATTGATGAAGCATGCATTCCTCGCACAAGACCCAGATCAAACGAAATGCAGCCATACAAATCGTAAGGAAGATCGTCCAAGAGGGGAAGTATAAAACAGAACATTTATCGAGTTCCTTGTTCGATAGTTCTTTGTATTAGCCCTTTGTCTAATACATCGCTCATCGAAAAACATGCCTTATCCTCGCAAGGAAGACAGTTGTTGATGCCGCCAGCCTTTTGATCTAAATCTTCCAAGTCGCAACATTCATTCGCCCACCGACTTTTGAGATTAATGAAGACTACACTCCATCCTCTTATGCCTATATTACTACAATTCCTTTCGCTCCTCCATCGCCAGAAGCATCAAGCCTCTTCGCCGATGAAGTCGAGATTACGTGGTGAACTCAATGACATGAAGGAGACGGTGAATGATCTAAAGAAGATGATAGCAGAATCGCCAAGAACCGAATCGATAATCATTTTTGATTATAACAAATAGGGGAGAGCAGAAAAGAAGAAAATAATCAAGAGGAGAGGATGTTCAGATGAAGAAGGTGTGACCACAATGCATTTAAGACAGAAGAAGATAAGTTTTGCAACATCTCAAAAAATTTTTGTTTGTTTTCTTTTCTTTTCTTTTCTTGTATGTAATTTGTTATATTCAAAAGGGGAGATTGTTAAGTCAAAATGACTTTACATAAAAATGATTTTGATGTATAACAAACATAGTGAGATCAAATACAAGAAAAACAAAATATCCATGACGTATCTGACGTATTTAATTCGGATGCATTTAAGATGACGATATGAGCATCGGTTAACACGACTAAGTTGAAAAAGTCGAATCATGCATTTATTACGCATAAATCAAAACACGTATTTAAGTTTGTCAAAGTAAAATTCAACATAGACGCAGATGACACAAGATAATAAATGACGCAGACGCAAATGTAGATACAGACGCAGAAACAAAAGCAGACGCAGACGCAGAAAAGAAATAGACGCAAGAGTCAGTTCGAGTTAGTTACGAACTCAACCGATTAACTGCTTTAAAGATTCAAGATTCAAGAATTAAGAAGCAGTTAGAGACGAAGGCTATAAATACAAGTCGGTTGAAAACTCAAGTGCTTGCTGCTTTGAAAAATTACACAAAGCTTAAAAGCGATTAAGTGCGAATTAGCTGAACGTTATCCTTCATGAGTGTTCAAATATTTTCTGAAAAGAAAGTTATGCAGATAGCTCGCAGAGGCTAAGTGTGAAAGAATACTGGTTGTAGAGACCAAGAGGCTCGTGAAAGAATATCGAACGCTTGAAGAGATAGTGAAATCTCATAAGAAACTCGAGGATCGGACGTAGCCCACGGTTTGGGGTAAACCAGGATAAATCTGCGTGTCTACTACTCTCACTCTCTATCTCACTTTTAGTTTCAAAGTTGATTTTTATTTACTATTCATATACTTAGCATTGAAAAGTTTGATCAATCAGGATTAATAAGAATTCTGTAAAGAATCTTAATTCTAACAAGTAATTCTAAAAGATATTCAAAAAGGGGAATACACAATTCAACCCCCCCTTCTCGTGCATTCTATTGTGTTATTAAGTGCTGTATTAACGTGTGATTCACTTCACTTGTGATCATTTAGTTTGTTACCAATATTTGCTCGTTATTACTCCTAATAGACTTATTCAAGTGGGGAAAGATTTATTGATTGATTGTTGCGTGTGTTATACCCGCTGCCTTCCCAACATAGGGGTATCAGAGCCTAGTTAAATTTGTTAATTGGGTCTATTTTTGCTTGTTTGAATGATGGAGGTAAATATGAGTAAAATGATTTATTTGGATGGCACAAACTATCTCACTTAGAAAGGAAAGATGAAAGATCTTCTATTTTTAAAGAAGTTGCATTTGCCTGTATTTGCTACTAATAAGCCTGAGTCTAAGTTTGATGAAGAATGGGAGTTTGAGCATTAACAAATATGTGGCTTTATTAGACAATAGGTTGAGGATAATGTATTGAATCATATTGTCAATGACACACACGCCAAGACTTTGTGGGAGAAGCTTGAATCTTTGTATACTTCTAAAACTGACAACAACAAGTTATTCTTGATTAAACAAGCCATACGCTTGCAATACAAAGAAGGGAGCTCGGTTCTTGACCATGTGAATGAATTTCAGAGTATCTTTGCTCAGTTGTCTGGCATGGGTGTGAAATTTGATGAGGAAATTGTGGGACTTTGGTTGTTGAATACACTCCTTGATTCTTGGGAGAACCTTAAAGTATCTTTGACAAATTCTACTCCTGATGGTATTGTAACCTTGCCGTATGTGAAGAGTGGTGTTCTGAATGAAGAAGTGAGAAGGAGAACTCAAGGGACTTCCACATCACAACAAAATATTTTGGTTATTGAAAGCAGGGGAAGAAGTAAAAGCAAAAGTCAAGATCATAGTAATAGAGGCAAGAGCAGGAGTAAATCAAAGTCGAGGTATAAGAACCTTGAATGCAATTATTATGGTAAACTGGGGCACATCAAGAAGTACTTTTTTAAGTGGAAGAGAGAGAAAAAATTTGACAAAGGTAAGCAAGAAAAGAAGGGAAATGATGATAACAATGATCGGGTTGTTGTTGCTATTTAAGTTGATTTAGCAGTTATTCATGATGGAGATATGATTAATGTTGCTAGCAATGATATTCTTTGGGTACTTGACAGTGACGCTGCACAACATGTTGCTTTAAAGAGAGAACTCTTCACATCCTATACTCCTAGTGATTCTGGAATTTTACGAATGGGTAATGAAACTGTATCCAAAATAGTAGGCATTGGCACTGTGACTGTGGACACCAACCTTGGAATGAAGTTGGTGCTTAAAAATGTTAAGCATGCACCGGATGTAAGTTGAATATGATCTCTTGTGAAAATTTGTTTCATGATGGATATGGCACAAATTTGTTTGAACAAAGTACGGTTTATAAAGGATCCCTGGTTGTGGTTAGAGTGTTGGGACCCGATTTCAGAACCGGACCCCAACCGGAAAAAAATGAAAAACATAACGGAAAGCGAAATAAAAGAACGGATCCGAAACGAAAGAACGGATTCAAAATCAATAGTGAAACACAAATCGGATCGGAAGAAAAAAAATGGAAGAATCCGAAGCGGAAACATAAGGAGAAAGTGGACCAAAACAAAATGTGAATAACAAAACGGATCAATGGCGAAAGAATCGAAATCGAATTAAATCAAAGCACACAAATGGTTCAAACGAACTCAATCAAAATTTCCAACATCCATGAACGTAAACTTTAGAAAAATGCGCGTTGGAAATCTTAGACTAAACCAATCCGAAATCGGTATAAATTTTTTTCTTTTTTTTTCATTCTTTTTATTCCTCTTTATTCAAAACCATTCCAATTTCCCATTTGGAATTTCTCAATTCCATAAACTCAAATATTTTATCTTTCCCATTCATACATATCTCATAAATCTTCTTTTTAACCAATTCTTATTTTCTTTTGCCAAAAGACACTTAATATACATATTTCTAAATCCACAATCTACACACAAAAAGGCACTTCAATACATCAGCTCAAACATCACAATTCATCAGACCTCCTGTCCGGAATCCCATCATAAACAAACACATTTTTAAACCTATAACACTTCAATAATTCTCAATCAATAATTAGAATCATCGGACCTCTTGTCCGGAATCCAAAACACAATCAATATACAATTTATATACATAACCATAATTCACTATTCTATTCCATATACAAATATATAATTCAATCAAATACATTCAAAACTCAATTCAATACACAATTTCATAATTCATCTCATCCATAAACCATTAACCTACTATATTCACACAAATCCATAATTCATTTACATCACGAAATAAATGCTTACAAAATATTAATGGCAGTCCGCACCACATACAAACCAATACCAAAAGCCAAATTACTTAAAATACAAGATATGCAAAATTTGATCAGAATGTCTTGACTATCTTTCATCCGATCTCCTGCTCGATACCTGAAGATGGGGATGAAAGGGGGTGAGCTTTACATCTTGTGGATATCATGTTTATAAATCGAAAAATAAGCAAAAATCATTTTTCAAAGCGTTTGCCATTTATAAACATTTCATAGTAGAAAATTTATCAAAAGCTTATTTCTCACAATTTCTCAATTTTGCAAACTTCATTAACCATTTCAAAACATGTAAATATCAATTTCTTTCAAGAAAATTCATGAACAATTTTTCAAATCATGTAATGCAATCACATAACACACATATGCATATAACATATCAGAATAGTTTGGGTCGGTCCAAAATGTAACGTCTTATACATTTCAGATAATGTCTTGTCAGGTAGTGAATAGAACGTATTACACTTTCCCGATAATGTCCAAAGTAGTCAGTGAACTTATGGGAGTCCTTACGGAGCTCCAATGTCACTAGCAGGCAGGTGGGCGAAGCCTATAAAAATGAAGACAAGTTCACTTGACTCAAACTTATGGGGCCTAACCAAACCCACATAACACATAATACATACTTGAAAATCGGATTGCTCGAAGGCATATTTCGAAAACTTAATTTTTCATATCGTGTCATACTAGACACATTGATATTCACAAATTTCACATAAATTCATATAGAAATTCTCAATCATTCGCAACACAGAATGCAACACTTATTGCAATTATCAAATCATTTAAACACAATGAATGCGAAAATCGTATCAATTTTGATCAAAATCATTCAAAACAATTTTAGCAATTCATCCAATCATTCGAAAACAATCTATTATCAATTTCTTAAATCATTTCAAAATTAACGAATTTAATCATTCGAAAATAATAATTTTCAAAACATTGCTCTTCTTGATTTTTTAAAATCACATAATTGGCTTATAAATCAAAATATAAACATGGTACCCACCTCATATCCATGCTTGGAACTTGTTCAAAGCCTCAATTTCTCCATTCTTTTCCTTAATTTTCCTCATCCAAGACAAAAACCCTCAATTCTTCACCATTTTCGGATTTCTTAGCTCCATAGGAAGCTCTCATGCTCTTCCACCTTTTTCCTCCAGAATCTGCGTGAAAATCCTTCTTGAAAGCCCATAAAAGTTGAAACCCTAAAATCCCTCTTCTTCTTTTCTTTTCTTCACCGAAACCATCTTCCTTTCTTCTTCTTTTATTCCTTTCTTCCCCTCAAAGTTGTGCTTCTCTTCATTATAAATGACAACCCCTCTTTTAACGAATGAGTAATGACTCATTTGCCCTTCCTTATAAGCCTTCTAACTTAAAACCTTTAGTATTCTTCCAATTTTGCCCTTATGCATTTCTAACACTTTAAACTTCTAACACTTTAAATTAATCCAATCTAATCAACTTATCCCATATGCTCTTACTCAATTTAACATGCTAATTAATCACAATAGCATGCTAATTACGTCCTTAAAATCATAAAATATAACAAGGTCTCAAAATTCATCAAATCATGCTTAACTTAGGACATTTTTCAAATCATCCAATTGAAAGAATTTGCTAAAACTTCCTTCTATAGAAATGTTCCTTATTGTCTCAATTTCATAACGCCACCAAAATCATTTAATTTGGTGCACTACTCCAAAAGTTATACTCCAAACATTTCGGACTATTCTTATGCTATCATATTTTCCAGTGATTTAATTCCATCCGAAATTTGACATTCTTAAAGACTAAATTGAAACTCGAATCCTTCATAACATGTGTATCCCTAATTCTCTAGTTTAATCCAAATCAAGAATCACCTCATTTGGATGACTAAAATAACAGTTATGACTAAACTACGTTTAGCTCTTACTAATCCAAGACTGAACATTAAATCCAACTTCAATTCTGAAATTGAAAATTTTCGGGGCTAAATTAAAATTTACTTCCTTCAGATAACTTGTAGCCTCATATCTCTAGTTTATTTTTTAATAAGAATCAGATCAATCGGATCTCCACAGATCAAGAATTTCTCTTAAGATTGAACCATGTTCAGAAAATTATCTAACTCACTTTGATTAAATCAAAATCTTTCAATTTAATCTTAAAAATCCCCAAATTTTCCACAGGCATCTAGAGGGATGTCTTAGGAATCCAACACTTCAAAAACCAAGTCAATCGAATGTCAGACGAAAAATGTAACACCCCACTCCCGCAAGATCCGAACCCGACATCGACGGTGATATCCGAGTCCGTTCCCCGCGAGGGTGGCGTGCTAAAACAATCATTTAGAAATCGGTACGTTTTTTTTTTTCACATAACGATATAGGCGGAATAAAGTGCCCAATTTGGGTCCTCATTCAATCATATACAATTTCTTTATACACAATTATCAATAACCGCTCGGGCCCACTTCCCAAATATAAATACTTGAGTCATTTCAAAACATTCATTTCATTACATAAATAAAGACATGCATGCAGATGCGAACTGATCCCGACCTCTATCCTTCACTTGAATGCTGTCAGCATACTCCCGTTGGCTTAACGGGGTATTCTTCTTATCCTGAAAAATAGTTGCAAATTTTGGGTGAATTTTGCGAACTCAAGGAGAAACCATCATCGATGGTTCAGTCAATTCATGCATTACGCAAATTGCGTACGGCACATCACAGTAACATTCAAAAATATCATATAGCAATTTGCAATTGAAGTGGATCACACGTTAATACAGCACTTAATAACACAATAGAATGCACGAGAAGGGGGGGTTGAATTGTGTATTCCCCTTTTTGAATATCTTTTAGAATTACTTGTTAGAATTAAGATTCTTTACGTAATTCTTATTAATCTGATTGATCAAACTTTTCAATGCTAAGTATATGAATAGTAAATAAAGATCAACTTTGAAACTAAAAGTGAGATAGAGAGTGAGAGTAGTAGACATGCAGATTTATCCTGGTTCACCCCAAACCGTGGGCTACGCCCGATCCTCGAGTTTCTTCCGAGATTTCACTATCCTTCAAACGTTACAAGATTCTTTCACGAGCCTCTTCGTGTCTCTACAACCAAGATTCTTTCACACTTAGCCTCTGCAGCTATCTCAGACAACTTTTCTTTTCGTAAAATATTTGAACACTCTGTTATAGAAGGATAGCGTTCAACTAATTCGCACTTAATCGCTTTTTCTCTGTAACACCCCACTCCCGTAAGATCCGAACCCGATATCGTTGGTGATATCCGAGTCCGCGTCCCACGAGAGTGACGTACTACATCGATCGATTTAAAATTCAAGATACATTTTTTTCTCTTTGAGCCCTCAACTCCACGCTCACACGCAAACACAGTAAGTAATTAAAATCCGTGTTCAATAAAACCAGCTTCGATTATTACGGTCATTCACCATAATTACAATCACCAATGCAAGAAACATTAATACCACAATGGCTCAAGAAAATACAATGCCTTGTTATACGGATGATTGAATACGCTTACTAAGACACTAAAGCAGCATACCTAACCGATCCCGACCTCTAACCTTTACTCGCTCATGAGACATACTCCGTGTCAACCGGAGTATTCTTCAGACCTGAAAATAAATGCAAATTTTGGGTGAGTTTTGCGAACTCAAATGAGAAACCATCATCGATGGTTCACTCAAATCATGCATTACGCCCATGGCGTCTGATGCAAGATCTGATTATCATCAATTACCAAAAATAGTCAATAACGATATCCATGAATAAAAAACATTCACATAATTCATCCCATTACAAAAGCAAGACATGTCACGTAGCGGTCATTTATGCAAATGAGATGCATATGAGACTCTTTCCAGCTTATTCAAGATTGTGCCCAAGTGCTCGATCGGTGTTCGATGGGGACGCTGTCGATTTTCTCCCCTCGCTCGAGGTCCGGTCCAAGACAAAGATGAGAGCTCAAGCTCTTATCAAGAATAATAGCAACTGGGCACGCCCATTATCCGATCATGCAATTATGCATGCGATGATAAGATGCAAGAATGTACGATGTTTGGCTATAAAGCCCAAAGGTATCGTTGAATCCACGATATGGCTATAAAGCCCAAAGATAGCAAGAATTCAAAGATAATGGCTATAAAGCCCGACCTATCAATATCGGTATCATTCAAGACAAGAAAATCATATAATACAATCATCCACTTTTATACATGCCGAAATCATACAATTCACCTTTGCACGTAATTCACGTTAAGCATGTACACAACCGAAATTTGAGAAACCAACTAGGTTACTCACCTATTACTCCGAGCTAATGCCGAAAGCCTCTGTGACGCTCGGTCAATCGACGCTCCAATTGGGCCTCTATATGAATCGTAAAAGTACGAGTCACTAAATATGAAATTTGTGCTCATGTTGATGAGATATGCATGTTCATGAATTCTCGGTCCTAATTCATATTTTCCCATAATAAAATTCTATCAAAAATTAGAAATCCATAGGCGCTGACGGTGTGCAATTCGGACCTCTATAGTCCCCAATTAAATAAAACAAGGTTTACAAGTTCCGTCAATAGGGCTACGCCAAATTCTGCCTAAAATTTCCGCTTTCTCATAATATGAAATTAAATATTCAACGAATCCGATGCCTCTGGAATCAGGTCAATCGGACGTCGGACGGAAAGAAATTGACAAAGGAACAATCGGATCAATTAATGCTAAATAAAATTCAAAATAATTAAAACAGAATTCTATATTACTCATTTCCTCATGGGGCGACGTCGCCTCATGAGGCTGAATCACCCTTCTTCGTCATGAGGCGATCCGTCGCCTCGCGACGAGGCTAATTATCTCGCCTCGCGAGGCGAGAAGTCGCCTCATGAGACGGCGAGTTCCCCGCTGCCTTTTCTTTTTTTTCCTGATTTCAATTCCTAATTTTCAACTACTCTAACTTTTAGCACACAAATCAGAAAAATGCCCACTATACCTCATTGGAAAGCTTATAAAAAGCTCTACAATTCTCAAGAAGACCATAAAAATCAATTCCAAACCTAAGGGTGTCAAATAATCCATCAAACCTTCTGCCTTCACAATTTCCCTCAACACAGGGCAGTACATTGACAATTTCATAACTCACTAATTCTTCAGTAATAAATTACCACAAAAATATGGTCAATAAGTTCACAATGTCCTCTACAACTTTCATGAACAACCCAAAATCAAATTCTATTTCTAAACCAGTCAATTAATTCATTTAATGTCACTGTCCCTGAAATCCTTCAATATGGGCAGTAACCTTACAACAAGCATAACTCCCTATATACAAGTCAGTAAATTCAGAACTTTATATCCCTGAAAAGTTAACATCTCAAACTTTAATTTTCATGAAGCACTCAACACCCAATTCGATCTCTAACAATTTTAAAATTGTTATGGAAGTTTCTGTTATGATCAGCCACTCATAACCTAATGTAGGGTTCACTTTTGAAGAATCATAACTCCCAATTCTGACTTCTAAAAATTACAAACCATATGTCATTTTCAAGGTAATCTTTTCCTCTACAACTTTTCAGAAGCTCACTCACACCAATTCAGTCCACATAAAATGTTAAAATTGCCTCCAATCAGTAAACTCACAAAATCACACTTAAGCTAGGTTTCATCCAAAATTCTCAAAACCAGTCATTAGTAATAAATTCATATCTCCCAATACACAATTCCAAAAATAGCAAGATCAGTTACAATGGAAAGATAATTCAATATGCTACAACTTCCATGAAGATCATTTTCCCTAATTCCATCTCAATTAATTCATAAAAATCAACAAAACTCAGATGTCATGGTTGCGGTTACTGTTCATAGGCAATGGAACAGTAACTTTCCATTCAAAAATTCACCCTTCTATCATTGAAATTCAATAACACCTATTTCACACTAAATTGAAGACAACAGTCCAAAGTTTCTGTGGCCACTAACCTCACCTCATTTGCATTTCTACACAATTAATTATGAGCAAAACAGTAAACCATGTACAATTGACAATTTTCCAGCTTTGATGTTCAATTCAATTCCTATTATTCCCATGTCCATTCTACTTCAATTAGCACTCAATTTAACTCATTCATTCACCCTAACCTACCCATTTCAACTAACAAAGCTCTCATGCAAATAGATGCAACAGACATCAAAATCAAAGCATTTAGTTACCAAAATAAGAACATAAATACAACCCTTACCTAAACAAATCCCAAGCTTTAATTCTTCCATTTTCTCACCTTTCTCACTACCTCTACTTTCTTCTAACATCAAACATGTATATCATCATCATGAGAAGAGCATAACTTGATGGCATGAAGAAGCTCTTAAGGTTGAAGGAAGTAGCTTAAAGAAGAAGAAGGAAATCAATGAAGATGAGAGGAGGAAGATTTTCGATGAGTTGAATAAAAGCCATAAAACTCCTCTTTCCCTTCCTTCCTTCATTCTTTTGTCATCACCGAGAGAGGGCATAGGAATTACAAGAAACATGATAAGAAGGCATTAAATGAATGAGATGTTGGCAAGTTATGGTTGGTACAAATTTTCAAAGATAAGTCAAAGGTATAAACCAATGAGTTTTCATCACTTTTTCACCATATCACCACACTTTCGGTTACAATAGAAAGGAAACAATATTTCCTTATGTAAAACCGTGGAGGAGGGTACATTCATGAAAGGGTAGGTGGCTTGGTAGGATTTGTTAAAACCAAGTTGAAAAGTCAACATATTCATACTTTATTCAATTAAACATAATCCAAAATTAACTCAATCAATTCCAATGACCCTAATTTCAATCCCAAAATAATGTATCCAATAATACAGTTGCCATTGGGTAGCAATTTTACATCAAAATCGAATTTGCTCGCTAATTGACGCTTTATCCGGTCCGAGAATTTCCCAATTATTTTTCTGAGAATTAATGAAATTCCCAAAATTATAAAACATGTAACAAAGGCACTCCAAATAATTTTTCAATCACGAAAATCACCTTTTCTACTCCAAAACAAGTTTAGGCCAGTTACCGGCGATTTTGCCGGTCCGGGAATTTTCTCCGGAAAATTCCAGAAAAATTCCTGAAAATCCCTTAAAATCGAAAACGCTTAATAGCGCACTCCGAACAATTTTTCAAATCTCATAACCACGTTAATCACAATAAAATACCGTTAGGCCCAATTACCGGGAATGTCATGAATGCATATACCGTGATTCCATGTACACAATTAATACTGTGTATCAATCCTATTATGCATGAACAGTAATAATTATTTCTTATCAATCTCATCCTATGCCAATTTTACTATTTTACCCTTCCAGGAGGGGGTGGGATGTTACAATTCTCCCCTCCTTATAAGAATTTCGTCCTCGAAATTCCCAGTCAACGGTTCACTATGACAGTAATCATATGAGTCTATACATCCTATACACTTTTCCACTTAATGATTCACTTTTCAGTGATCACAAGAACCACTCTCATCTCGTGGTTCGCCATTAATTTGGCTAACTCGTTATCACTTAGTACAGTAGACGGATTTGACAAGACTATTAGTTGACGATCTCATTTTCTTAACTATCTCATTTGCCATTTTTAGAATAGTCACTACCTTTGGTTTCGATATTTAACTCGATTCAAGATTTTCAACCTATTCACTTATCACATTTTATTCCTCTATTACCTTTTTCCCCAATGTTATATAGTCCAACTTATGTTCCAATGAGTACGCTTCCATTTCTTTGGTACCTCCCTTAATCACGCTCGAGGACAAATTTACATTCCTTTGGTACCAATACGGTGACATTTAATTCCAATTTACTATCATCAAGAATAATGTACCTAATGCGCCATTTATCATATGTCATTTACTTTATGTTCAAATTCGATTCTCGTAAGACAATTCATCGCTCTATAGTGTTCACACACTTTATTCGGTATACATTTTACTCGCTCTTCCTAAGTCACTTTCCTTTTCTCACACATTTTAGTCTCAAATCCATTATGGTCTTTAACTCCCAAGAGGCAGCATGCAAAGGTAACAAAGATATATTCTCCAAAGAATCAAAACTCTATAACACGACCATAATCAAACCTTTTCCTATCGGACATTCAACCTATAAACACTTGAGCCAAGAATCACTTCATTCTATACCTACAATTACTCAATTTCACTTTTCAAATATGCTTTGACTAGAATGTCTAACTTTGACTGCTCACTTTCTTGTTCTCATACCTTTTATCGGTACACTTATTTCTCCTTCGACTTTTGTTCACTATAGTTTTCCAATTCCATTCAGATGCAAACTCATCATAAGATTTCTCCCCATTTACTTTCTCGCACTCTTAACCTTTCTTATCACTATTCTTACAACTTCTTTTTTTTTTTCGAACACCTCACTATTACCCATAATCGCTTGACAATCATTGAAAATCCCAATATCTCAGAATTGATCTGCTCATTGTAGCATTGTCGATTTATACCCGCCTCTTTCCTCAAATTAACACAAAGGTATGCTTATGGGAATCTATACCTCAAGGCTTTTAATCATGAGAATGGCACTAATACCATTTATCACAAATCGCCTCAATTTATTTCATACTGCTCAACATATTGTCACATTCAATACTCAACGCCCACTTTTCCCAAAGGTATGTATATCATCGATGACGATTCCTCAATTAATCTTATCGCTCTTTTCACTTTTCACTGTTCAACATTTCTCAACACATTCTGTCTCTAATAACAGTTACTACCATTTGCTTACCTCGCATAATTCCCTTATTAGGGTCCTATTGACTTTACCATACATCTTTTATCTTTTTCCTTGAGTCTACAATTGGTGTATCTGCAATTTTTTTTTTTTTTTTGGAAGGTGTCACTACATCACCTCATTGTCGGTTTCCTTTTTGACTCTCTTGTCTCCATTCGCCATTCTTTTCATTTTCTCTTCTCATTTGTTTTCATATCATTCCTATCAACATATGTTAACACCTTGTCATCTATATTTAAACCTCCAAAATTTTCCATTTTATTTTAGTATCTCTCTCTCGCCGGGACTCTTTTATTCTTCGTTTCAAATCTAGATTCCTCAACAGTTTTACATCATAACTGGAGATCGATTCACTTCACATTGCAATAGAATCACCTCAAATTAAAATCTCACTCATATGGAATTCTTTACATTGCTGTACATACAATGCGATAATCTCAAAGTAGATGAGCTATGACCCAATTTCACTTTTAATTTTGTCCACAAAAGTCTCATCAACCAATGATTATTCCTAATTGTGTTTCAATCCTTCTTCACTATACGTACAATCTCAATCAAGACACTCTTATGTCTTCATTTAACAGATCACAGAACATTCCTTTCGCGAAGGTTCCTTGTGGCAGTCACTTAAATACCTTCTTTACCACTTGTTCAAGAATCTATACCGTAATCACTTTTCGCCCTCTCATACAGTACACTCACCCACCTTTGTCTTACTTTAACCTCTTAAGAACTTCACACTTAAAATCACTCTAAACATTTACCGCTCATTTCCTCTATGATTTCCATATATCTGTCACATACTTTTCATTAGTCACAATCAACATTACTGTCCAATAGATATCCCTAACAGTAATTCGACTTAAATGCAATAACTCTTTTCATATACCGCTATTGTGGTTTCATTCTTTTCAAGATCTTTATTTCATTCTCCCCGTATCATTAAACTGTATGACTCATTCCCCTATCCGTTACGTGCAACTTGACCTTATAAGGTCATATCAATTTGGCTTATCAGCTTGTGATCCTTATTCCATATATATATTTTTTATTTTTATTTTTTTAAATCTGTTTTCTGCTACTTATCTTCTATTTTCCTCAAACAGTCTATGATCGGGTGTTCACAGTCCCCAATACCCGACAAAATCGTTGATACCACTCCATTTTATTTCTATCTATATACCTATCCATTTACCATTTTCGTGTCCATATACACCTAATTTAGAATTTCCCAATACACCATCAGTAGAAATCATCTGTTTGTCTTTTTCCTTACGATTTTATTATACTGATTTCCAAACTCGTAGCACAATAGTCACATAATCATTTCAGTTTCAAGCATATGCGGTCCAAATCCTAATCATTTCACGAATTCTTCAGTTTATCAATACACTTTTATCTCACTCTAATAGGCACTGGGCATCTTATTATTTTTTTTTCGATTCTTTCAGTTCTCGATAATCCGTTACAGTACTCTATTGAGCTTCTTTCCATTTCACTATTATCTTTTGCCTATAATATCTACTGATCTCTAACTCAAATACAGTGAATCAAAATATGCCCGATTGGATCATCTACATTTTACTCACTTCCATTATTTCCCCTTTCGTGACATATACAGTCAGAGCTGTAATTACCTAACCCTTCCGGGCTTTTGATTTCACTTAGATCTACTATAACCAATATGCTTCCCATATCTCTAATGGACCTTTCCAAGTTCTCAACATCTGCATTTTTCTGTCACCATAACATTGCCAATTTAATTTGGAAATTTTAATTAGTCAAGGCCAACACACTATTCTGCTTTTCACATACGAGGGTTTCTAACCCAAGACAACATCAACCTTCTTACCCATTTTTTCCTTTATCCTTTCCTAATTGATTATCCCTTTAGGATTTTCACTCTAATCGAGTCTCACTCTTCTCTCACTTAGTCACTTGACACTTATGCACCTGGGCTTTATCCTCGCATTTACTCGACTAGGATCGCTACCACGGTCCGCAACGACGCGACTCAAATGCATGAAACCTATGTTCCAAATCGTGCCCGGATACATTACGCACTCATCGGGCTCGATACCACCTAAATAACAACACACCACTCAGAAGATCCGAACCCGATATCGCTGGTGATATCCGAGTCCGCGTCCACGAGTGACGTATACATCGACCGATTTAAAATTCAGATACATTTTTTTCTCTTTGAGCCCTCAACTCCACGCTCACACGGCAAACACAGAAGTAATTAAAACCGTGTTCAATAAAAACCGCTTTGCTTATTACGACTATTCACCATAATTACAATCAATCAATGCAAGAAACATTAATACCACAATGGCTCAAGAAAATACAATGCCTTGTTATACAAAGGATTGCGAATACGCTTTACTAAGACACTAAAGCGCATACCTAACCGATCCCGACCTCTAACCTTTACTCGTCTACGGTGAGACATACTCCGTGTCAACCGGAGTATTCTTCAGACTGAAAATAAATGCAAATTTTGGGTGAGTTTTATGAACTCAAGAGAAACCATCATCGATGGTTCACTCAAATCATGCATTACGCCCATGGCGTCTAAAGACAAGACTGATTATCATCAATTACCAAGAATAGTCAATAACGATATCCAAGAATAAAAACATTCACGAGAATTCATCCCATTACAAAGCAAGACATGTCACGTAATACCATTTATGCAAATGAGATGCATACGAGACTCTTTCCATTATTCAAGATGTGCCCAAGTGCTCACCGGTGTTCAGCTGGGACGCTGTGATTTTCTCCCCTCGGGCTCGAGGCCCCACCGACAAAGATGAGAGCTCAAGCTCTTATCAAGAATAATAGCAACTGGGCACGCCCATTATCGATCATGCAATTATGCACGCAATGACAAGATGCAAGAATGTACGATGTTTGGCTATAAAGCCCAAAGTGTATCGTTGAATCCACGATATGGCTATAAAGCCCAAGATAGCGAGAATTCAAGATAATGGCTATAAAGCCCATCTATCAATATCGATCATTCAAGATAGTAAAATCATATAATACAATCATCCACTTTTATACATGCCAGAAATCATACAATTCACCTTTGCACGTAATTCACGTTAAGCATGTACACAACCAGAAATTTGAGAAACCAACTAGGTTACTCACCTATTACTTCCGAGCTAATGCCGAAAGCCTCTCGTGACGTCGGTCAATCGACGCCCAATCGGGCCTCTATATGAATCAGAAAAGTACGAGTCACTAAATATGAAATTTGTGCTCATGTTGATGAGATATGCATGTTCATGAATTCCCGGTCCTAATTCATATTTTCCCATAATAAAATTCTATCAAAAATTAGAAATCCATAGGCGCTGACGGTGTGCAATTCGGACCTCTATAGGTCCCCAATTAAATAAAACAGTGTTTACAAGTTCCAAAATAGGGCTACGCCAAATTCCAGTCTAAAATTTCCGCTTTCATAATATGAAATTAAATATTCAACGAATCCGATGCCTCTGGAATCAGGTCAATCGGACGTCGGACGGAAAGAAATTGACAAAGGAACAATCGGATCAATTAATGCTAAATAAAATTCAAAATAATTAAAACAGAAATTCCCATACTTTACCTCATGGGCGAGACGTCGCCTCATGAGGCTGAATCACCTTCTTCGTCATGAGGCGATCCGTCGCCCTCGCGACGAGGCCAATTATCTCGCCCTCGCGAGGCGAGAAGTCGCCCTCGCGAGACGGCGAGTTCCCCTGCTTGCCCTTTTCTTTTTTTTCCAGATTTCAATTCCTAATTTCCAACTACTCTAACTTTTAGCACACAAATCAGAAAAATGCCCACTATACCTCATTGGAAAGCTTATAAAAAGCTCTACAATTCTCAAGAAGACCATAAAAATCAATTCCAACCCTAAGGGTGTCAAATAATCCATCAAACCTTCTGCCTTCACAATTTCCCTCAACACAGGGCAGTACATTGACAATTTCATAACTCACTAATTCTTCAGTAATAAATTACCACAAAAATATGGTCAATAAGTTCACAATGTCCTCTACAACTTTCATGAACAACCCAAAATCAAATTCTATTTCTAAACCAGTCAATTAATTCATTTAATGTCACTGTCCCTGAAATCCTTCAATATGGGCAGTAACCTTACAACAAGCATAACTCCCTATATACAAGTCAGTAAATTCAGAACTTTATATCCCTGAAAAATTAACATCTCAAACTTTAATTTTCATGAAGCACTCAACACCCAATTCGATCTCTAACAATTTTAAAATTGTTATGGAAGTTTCTGTTATGATCAGCCACTCATAACCTAATGTAGGGTTCACTTTTGAAGAATCATAACTCCCAATTCTGACTTCTAAAAATTACAAACCATATGTCATTTTCAAGGTAATCTTTTCCTCTACAACTTTTCAGAAGCTCACTCACACCAATTCAGTCCACATAAAATGTTAAAATTGCCTCCAATAAGTAAACTCACAAAATCACACTTAAGCTAGGTTTCATCCAAAATTCTCAAAACCAGTCATTAGTAATAAATTCATATCTCCCAATACACAATTCCAAAAATAGCAAGATCAGTATAAATGGAAAGATAATTCAATATGCTACAACTTCCATGAAGATCATTTTCCCTAATTCCATCTCAATTAATTCATAAAAATCAACAAAACTCAGATGTCATGGTTGCGGTTACTGTTCACAGGCAATGGAACAGTAACTTTCCATTCAAAAATTCACCCTTCTATCATTGAAATTCAATAACACCTATTTCACACTAAATTGAAGACAACAGTCCAAAGTTTCTGTGGCCACTAACCTCACCTCATTTGCATTTCTACACAATTAATTATGAGCAAAACAGTAAACCATGTACAATTGACAATTTTCCAGCTTTGATGTTCAATTCAATTCCTATTATTCCCATGTCCATTCTACTTCAATTAGCACTCAATTTAACTCATTCATTCACCCTAACCTACCCATTTCAACTAACAAAGCTCTCATGCAAATAGATGCAACAGACATCAAAATCAAAGCATTTAGTTACCAAAATAAGAACATAAATACAACCCTTACCTAAACAAATCCCAAGCTTTAATTCTTCCATTTTCTCACCTTTCTCACTACCTCTACTTTCTTCTAACATCAAACATGTATATCATCATCATGAGAAGAGCATAACTTGATGGCATGAAGAAGCTCTTAAGGTTGAAGGAAGTAGCTTAAAGAAGAAGAAGGAAATCAATGAAGATGAGAGGAGGAAGATTTTCTGATGAGTTGAATAAAAGCCATAAAACTCCTCTTTCCTTCCTTCCTTCATTCTTTTGTCATCACCGAGAGAGGGCATAGGGAATTACAAGAAACATGATAAGAAGGCATTAAATGAATGAGATGTTGGCAAGTTATGGTTGGTACAAATTTTCAAAGATAAGTCAAAGGTATAAACCAATGAGTTTTCATCACTTTTTCACCATATCACCACACTTTCGTTACAATAGAAAGGAAACAATATTTCCTTATGTAAAACCGTGGGAGGAGGGTACATTCATGAAAGGGTAGGTGGCTTGGTAGGATTTGTTAAAACCAAGTTGAAAAGTCAACATATTCATACTTTATTCAATTAAACATAATCCAAAATTAACTCAATCAATTCCAATGACCCTAATTTCAATCCCAAAATAATGTATCCAATAATACAAAGGCCATTGGGTAGCAATTTTATCTAAAATCGAATCGGCTCGCCAATCATGCTTTTATCCGTCCGAGAATTTCCCAATTATTTTTCTCGAGAATTAATGAAATTCTCCAAAATTATAAAACATGTAACAAAGGCACTCCAAATAATTTTTCAATCACGAAAATCACCTTTTCTACTCCAAAACAAGTTTAGGCCGCCATCAAGATTTTGCGGTCCGAATTTTCTCCGGAAAATTCCAGAAAAATTCCTGAAAATCCCTTAAAATCGAAAACGCTTAATAGCGCACTCCGAACAATTTTTCAAATCTCATAACCACGTTAATCACAATAAAATACCGTTAGGCCCAATTACCGGGAATGTCATGAATGCATATACCGTGATTCCATGTACACAATTAATACTGTGTATCAATCCTATTATGCATGAACAGTAATAATTATTTCTTATCAATCTCATCCTATGCCAATTTTACTATTTTACCCTTCCAGGAGGGGGTGGGATGTTACATTCTCTTTGTGTAATTTTTCTCAAAACAGCAAGCTCTTCAGTTTTCGACTTCGACTTGTATTTATAGCCTTCGTCTCTAACTGCTTCTTGATTCTTGAATCTTGAATCTTTAAAGAAATGGTTAATCACTTGAGTTCAGAACTAACTCGAATCGACTCTTGCAGATGTTTCTTTTCTCGTCTGCGTCCTTTTCTTCGTCCGTATCTACATTTGCGGCGCTTTTGTTTCTGCGTCTGTGTTGACTTTTTACTTTGACAATCTTCGCCTCTGTGTTTTGATTTGTCTGTAATGCGCCTCAGATCCGACTTTTTCAACTTAGTCTGTGTCAACTTCGTCTGTATACGTCATCTTTGTCTATCTCCGAATTCGTTTGTATACATCATCTTCGCTCGCCTCCGAATTCGCTCAGATCGCCATCTTCGCTCTGTCTCCAATTCGCTCAGATACGCCATCTTCATCTGCTCCGAATTGCCTCAGATATCGTCTGTGGATCGCTTTTGTTTTTCTTGTATTTGATCTCACTATGTTTGTTATACATCAAAATCATTTTATGTAAAGTCATTTTGACTTAACAATCTCCCCTTTTGAATATAACAAATTACATACAAGAAAAGAAAAGAAAACAAAACAACACTTATCTTCTTCCCGCTCTTCGTGCATTGGGTCACACCTTCTTCATCCGAACATCCTCTCCTCTTCTCGATTATTTTCTTCTTTCCGCTCTCCCCTATTTGTTATAATCAAAATGATTATCGATTCGGTTCTTCGCCAGCTTCGCTATCATCTTCTTTAGATCATTCACCGCCTCCTTCATGTCATTGAGTTCACCACGTAATCTCGACTTCATCGGACGAAGAGGCTTGATCCGCTTCACGATGGAGGAGCGAAAGGAATTGTAGTAGTATAGGCATCGAGGATGGAGTGTATTCTTCATTAATCTCAAAAGTCGGTGGACGAATGAATGTCGCAGCCTTCAGAAGATTTAGATCAAAAGGAACCGGCAAAGATCAACAACCGCCTTCCTTGCAGGATAGGCATGTTCTTCGATAGACGATGTATTAGACAAAGGGCTAATACGAAGAACTGTCTCAACAAGGAACTCAAGAATGTTCCTGCTTTATACTTCCCCATCGACAGCCTTCCGCACGATTTGTATGGCGCAGCTCGCTTGATCTGGGTCTTGTGCAGAATGCATGCTTCATCAATTTTCCGCACTTCTTCGCAATCGATCATGGACAAATCATTATCAACATTATCTTCGTGAAATAATTTTGACTTTCCTTTGTAAAATCTTTTGACGCCTTGGTTGAATATCCGAACAACCTTTATCTCTGTGTTCTCTCGTGATTGGGAACATAGTACACGGTGGCGAGGTGGACGCCTTGAGGATATGGCAAATGATCAGTAAGCCTCAAGGTATCGTAAAAAGACTTCTCTTTTTTATTTATTAACTGCCACGTGATACCATTAATCAACATAGGTTGCACCAGAGCTACTATTTTCTTCACTGGTTCAACATCGATTATAATAGCATTGCTCAGATTGGTAATAACTTTTACCAATTTGATTTCCAATCTATATTTCCTCAAGAACTTCTGGTATTTATATACCTTCAGACTTGGTTCATCATCAGCCAAATCTGGTACTGCAGTTGCTTCTGGTTGTATTCCCTTAGAAGTCTCCTGAATCGGCCATTCTTCTGCTGGTTCCTCCTTTATAATGCCAGGTGTCTCATGAACCGTGCTTTCATCCACTGGTTCTTCTTGTTGAGCACTAGGAATTTCTTGAACTGCATAATGCTCGCTTCGCTTCAACTTGAACAAGACGTTAGCTTTTGTAGACTAACGCCCTCGGCAGCTGAGATGCTCTTCTTTTGACTAACCTTCTAGTCTTTTTCTCTCGCTTCAGCTTAGTTTTGCTGATTTCTTCACAAGAAATTTTCCTTTAACAGATGTTGCTTTTCTCTTCCTCTCGCCTCTTTAGATCTTCCGCCGTATCCTCTTCCGTAATAGAGACTAAGGATCTTGTGGCTTTGGCGCACAAGATTTAGAAGTTTCTTCTCGCCTTTTTCTCGGCAATCTTCTCTCCTGTTGCCTCGTAGTCCCGATTCTTGAGATCTCTTGGCTTTCTTCACAACTTCGCCAAGAGACTTTCTCCTTGTCTCTTTGGCGACTTTGCTTTGCCCTCCGAGATTGACTTTCACGACAAGAGGACTCGCCATTTTCATGAGAGGTCTCCCTAGCACTCTCCTTAATTCAGCAGTAGGCGATTTGATACTTACAGCGATTGAGAACTTGAGACAGAGTCTTCTTCAATATACGCCCCTCGCTTCTTGGTTTCTTTGAAGAACCGGCGTGATCTTTGTTCATCAGATTCGACCCATTCGTCGAATAGTATGAGCATCAATCTTGCTCTTCACTGTAACAGTTCGTCTTATCCCTTGGTGCAGATGAATACTGGATTCCATAAAGATCCTTGTCAAAATCATACCATAAGGATAACTGGAAGTTTCCTTTAACCCCTTAGCCATATAGTGAAAGATTAAGAAGGGTAGATCTATAGGATTTCGATTGAGAAGAAAGAACAAACATTGTTCGTCTAAAGTAGTCACCAAATGCTTTGAACCAACTCTAGGAAGAATGCAATTGAATCGGATTGCATGCAGAACCCTAGCCTTTGGAATCAGATTTGATGTCTTCCTTTCTCTTGAATCATTTGTGCCATAGAGCTGCCTCTTGACATCTTCTTCTTTCATTCCAATCGAGGACATCCATCCGCCTTGGTAGACGCTTTTCACCAACGGATGGGCAATCGCCATTTTCTTATCAAACTTTTGTGACAATAACTAATATTCTATCCACAGATGATACAATATCGTTTTCTACTGCACGAGCTGCTCTTCCGTAACTCAAATACCTCATCCAGATAGACAAGTTCTTGTATCCGAAAGAAGTTCTTCCACCAGCTCTTATACTCTCGTGTTCTACATCCATGCCGCCACCCCTTAGTGATTCAAAGTTCACAAGTCTTCCATAGATCATTGTTGCCCATTGTATAGAGCGAAAGATGATCTTCTAGAAAGCTTTGAGTGAGAAGATTTTGAGAGAATTGGTAAAGTAGAAATGAACCGTCGGAGATGATGAAAAGATCGCTATAATATCATCTTCACCTACTTATAGGGTTATGGACTGATGGGTTCTCGAATCATTAAGAACCTCGAGTTTATCGATATTTCCTCCAAAATCTTCCTTGTGAGAAAAGTTACCATCAGAAACTCATCGTGTATAACGCCGTTAGTTTCTCACGTTATTTTAGCCTAACCGCTCATTTAGCATCACCATATTGAGATTATGCCTTATCTTCTCAAAACGCTCTTCACTCAAAGGTTTAGTGAAGATGTCCGCCCATTGAAGCTCTGTTTCACGAACTTTAGAAGCACCACCTTTCTCTGAACGTAGTCTCTCAGGAAATGATGTCTGACTTCTATATGCTTTACTCTGGAATGCTGAATTGATTCTTTGACAGGTTTATTGCACTGGTGTTGTCGCAATAAATTGGAATCTCCTCCTCCTTAACTGAATAGTCTTCAAGCTGATACTTGATCCACAAATATTCGTGAACAAAGAATCATGGCGGACATGTATTCTGCTTCAGCGGTTGATAGAGCAATTGAGCTTTGTCTCTTGCTTGACTAGGAGACTAGATTTCCTCCAAGAAAGTGACATCCTCCACTTGTGCTCTTTCTTTCGATTCTATCTCCGACATAGTCCGCATCACAAGATCCGATTAACTCAAATCTTTACCTTTCTCAAACATTAAGCAAAGATCAAGAGTACTGCGAGATATCTCAAAATTCTTTTAACAAAGAAGAAATGAGACTCTCTAGATCGGCTTGAAATCTTGCACACAAGCATACACCGAATAGAATATCAGTCTACTTGCATGAAGATACAATAAAGAACCGATCATCCTCTATATGGGTTTGATCCACCTTCTTACCAAGTTCGTCTTTCGACAAAAGGTTTGAAGGATGCATCGGAGTTGCCATTGGCTTCACATTATTCATGTCAAAATTATTCAGCAACTCTTTCACATACTTCTGTTGATGAAAGAAGATCTTCTCTTTGGTCTGCTTAACTTGCAACCCAAGAAAGAACTTTAATTCACCCATCATGCTCATTTCAAATTCTCTTTTCATTAGTCTCTCAAACTTTAAACACAACTCTTTTGTAGTTGCACCAAAGATAATATCATCAACATAGATCTGTACTAAGATAAAATCATTCTGAAAACTCTTTCTAAAGAGCGTCTTATCAACTTGACCTCTGCTGAAATCATTTTCTATTAAGAAGGTACTCAGACGATCATACCAAGCTCTAGGGGCTTGCTTTAGGCGTATAAGGCTTTGTAAAGTCTATAGACATAATCTGGATTTTAACATCTTCAAAGCCGGAGGTTGTTTCACATAGACTTCTTCGTCTATAAAGCCATTCGAAATGCACTCTTAACATCCATCTGAAACAACTTTATATCGTGATGATTGCATATGCCAACAAAATCCTTATAGCTTCAAGTCTCACTCTTTGGAGCATATGTTTCGTTGTAGTCTCTTCCTTCTTGCTGATTGTAACCTTGTGCTACTAATCTGGCCTTGTTACGACTCACTCTTCCTGATTCGTCTAACTTATTCTTGAAAACCCATCTTGTTCCTATAATGGATTTCTTAGAGGTTTTGGAACCAAGGACGACGTTATTCCTTGTGAATTGGTTCAGCTCTTCTTGCATGGCTAACACCCAAGCTTCGTCTTGAAGAGCTTCCTCAACCTTCTTAGGTTCTACTTCAGAGATAAAAGCTACATTAGCTTCTCGTCTGAATCTAGACCTTGTCCTAACTCCTTCTGAGGTCTCACCGATAATTAACTCTTCTGGATGAGAACTTTTATACTTCCAATCTCGTCTTAGTTCTATAGTTTCTGGAATATCTTCAATCTTATTCTCATGGGTGTCTGACGAGGGAGTTTCTGAGGCATCATCTAGGTTCTTTGAAGGACCTTCAATCTCCATGTCATCTTCCTTATGGGTTTGAGAACTATCATCAAATTTGACATGGATCGTCTCTTCAATACCAAGTCGGGTTGTAGACTCGAAATGCCTTAGGCGATAATGAGTAACCTAGAAATATTCTGGATAGGTCTTTGAATCGAATTTATCCAACAGCTCTCTCGATTAAAATGGAACATTTGCACCAATGGATGAAAGTAGGATATGCTTGGTCTTCTTCCATTCCATAACTCAGAAAGAGTTTTCTTTAACATAGGTCGCAACAAGATCCTATTCGAATATAGCATGTCAGTATTCACGACTTCCGCCTGTAAATACTTAGGAAGATTAGCCTCACATAGCATAGTCCTTGCCATCTCTTGAATCGTCCTATTCTTTCTCTCAACAACTCCATTCATTGTGGAGTTCTAGGGCCGAGAAGTTGTGGGAAATTCCATTCTCCTCACATAAAACTCTAAACTTCTCATTCTCAAATTCTCCGCCATGATCACTCCTGATACTAGCTATAGACATTCCTTTTTCATTCTGTAACTTTCTGGATAGAGTTCTAAAGTACTTAAAAGACTCATCTTTGTGTGATAAAAACAATATCCAACAAAATCGAGTAAAATCATCAACAATGACAAGTCCATATTTCTTTCTGCCAAGACTTAATGTCCTTGTAGGACCAAACAAATCCATATGAAATAGTTCTAAAGGTCTTGAAGAAGTTACAAAATTTTTAGAAGAGAAAGAGGTTTTAACCTGTTTTCCTTTCAAACAATTTTCACAGAAAAATTCTTTGTTAAAACTTATTTTTGGTAAACCTCTTACCAAATCATGTTTTACCAATTTTGAAATATGTTTCAAAGAGACATGACCTAGCTTTTATGCAGATTAGTCTTTCTTCTTGTAAGATAGAAAACATGAGATATTTTGACTTTGAAAATCTTTTAAGTTGATTTTGTAAGGTTGTTTCTTCTCTTGGCAGAGAAAAGTATAGACCCATCTTTGTTTCTGACTTCACAAAGATTTTGATTGAATGTAACTATAAAACCATAATCACACAACTGACTCACACTAATCAAGTTATGCTTTAGACCATCAACAAGCAGTACATTATTTATGCATGCAAAGGAATCTTTACCTATTTTCCCGATTCCAATGATTTTGCTCTGCTGGTTGTCTCCGAAAGTTACTGATCCTCCCTTCTTATACTGAAGGTCTAGGAACATAGACCTTCTTCCCGTCATGTGTCGCGAGCATCCATTGTCTAAATACCAATGGTGCTTACCGTATCTTCCAAGGAAGGATATCTGCAGGAGAAACTATTTTATTTCTTGGTACCCAAATTTTCTTGGGTCCTTTATGGTTAGTAGTATGCACATGATATGATCTTTGATGCATATTACTCGGACGTTGATTAAAATATGTTATCCTATTTCTTCCTTTTTGAGAGACAAATTTATTACGAGACTGAGTATTGTTTCCAGTAAACCCTAATCCAGTCTTATCACTAGGATGTCTACATTTTCCTAGCATATCATTCATTTTCTTTGTACTCTCTGTGAAAGTAACTAGATCAGCTGATAGATTCTTGATCCTCAGTTTGAGTTGATTAATCTCATCTGATCTGTCTACAAGTTTCCTTTAACTTCTAACTCCTTTTTAAGCAAATATTTTCTCTCTATTTTTTCAGTATTTCTAATATTCTCTACATACTTTTTCTTCAACATCTTGTACTGTTTCAGAATAGCATGAGAATCTTCTAACAGTTCTGAATATGCATTATGCAAATTTTCGTAGTCGGATTTTACCTCCTCATCACTATCTTCCTCGGCCATTAGGCAAATGTTTACATGTTCTGATGACTCGGAGCCTGTATCTGATTCAGATGAATCTAGGTCCTCCCATGTTGCCATTATGCTTTTCTTGCCTTCTCTACTCTTCTTGGGTTTCTTCTTGAGAGTAGGGCATTCGGACTTTAGTGTCCAGCTGATTGCACTTTCGTAACAAATGATAGAAGACTTTTCCGGCTTAGCTTCATCTTTTCCATTCTTTCGAATGTCCGTTACTTCGGGCTTCTTCTTCCACATCGCCTTATCTTTCGGAAATGAAAGATAATTCGTCATCTTCATCACTCGATTCTGAATCTGATTGGCTAGAGTTGTCATCCCTTGATTCTTCAATTTTTAATGCTTTTGATGACTTCCTCCTTCTCTGAGTCTTATGATTCTTTTGTCCAGCCTTCAGTTCTATTGACTTCTCTCGCTTGGGCTTATCTTCAGCGTTGAGTTCAACTTCATGAATCTTTAAGGATCCCAGCAACTCATCTAGCTTTAATATGCTCAAGTCTTTGGCTTCTTGCACTACCGTAACTTTTGGTCTCCATCTCTTAGGAAGACTTCTTAGAATCTTGCGAACGTGATCTTGATTATTGTATGTCCTTCCAAGAGCTTTCAATCCATTGATAATTGTTTGAAATCTTCCAAACATTTGATCAATAGATTCTTCATCTTCCATCCTGAAAAGTTCATATTGATGTACAAGAATACTTATCTTGGATTCCTTAACTTGACTTGTGCCTTCATGAGCAATGGACAATGTGTCCCACATTTCTTTTGCTGTGTCGCAACCATGCACTTTGTCGTACTCGCTTCTACTTAGGGCACACGTTAAGAAAAATTTCGCCTTTGAATTCAGTTGTATTCTTGCTTTCTGATCAGTCGTCCATCTGCTTCGTGGAATAGAACTACCTTCGTCATCTACAGGTATATAGGGTCCGTTCTCTATTACGTCCCAAAGGTCTACATGTGTAGATTTGATGAATAACCGCATTCTATCTTTCCAAAGAATGATAGTCTTCTCATTGAATGCTGGAGGTCTAGTGACTGAGGCTCCTTCAGCGATGTATACATGTGACTCCGCCATTATCTTTAATCCACACTTCGCCAAAGTGATTCTTGGATACCAAGCTCTGATACCAATTGAAGTGAATCACACGTTAATACAGCACTTAATAACACAATAGAATGCACGAGAAGGGGGGGTTGAATTGTGTATTCCCCTTTTTGAATATCTTTTAGAATTACTTGTTAGAATTAAGATTCTTTACAGAATTCTTATTAATCCTGATTGATCAAACTTTTCAATGCTTAGTATATGAATAGTAAATAAAGATCAACTTTGAAACTAAAAGTGAGATAGAGAGTGAGAGTAGTAGACACGCAGATTTATCCTGGTTCACCCCAAACCGTGGGCTACGTCCAGTCCTCAGAGTTTCTTCTGAGATTTCACTATCTCTTCAAACGTTACAGTATTCTTTCACGAGCCTCTTCAGGTCTCTACAACCAGTATTCTTTCACACTTAGCCTCTGCAGGCTATCTCAGATAACTTTTCTTTTCGAAAATATTTGAACACTCATTATGTAAGGATAGCGTTCACTAATTCGCACTTAATCGCTTTTTCTCTTTGTGTAATTTTTCTCAAAACAAGAAGCTCTTCGGTTTCGACTTGACTTGTATTTATAGCCTTCGCCTCTAATCGCTTCTTGATTCTTGAATCTTGAATCTTTAAAGAAACAGTTAATCGGTTGAGTTCAGAACTAACTCGAACTGACTCTTGCGTCTGTTTCTTTTCTGCGTCTGCGTATGCGTCTGCGTCTGCTTTTGTTTCTGCGTCTGTATCTACATTTGTGTCTGCTTTTGTTTCTGCGTCTGTGTTAACTTTTTACTTTGACAATCTTCGTCTGTGTTTTGATTTATCGTAATGGCGTCAGATCGACTTTTCAACTTAGTCGTGTCAACTTCGCTCAGATACGCCATCTTTGTCTGCCTCCGAATTCGCCTCATATCGCCATCTTCGTCATCTCCGAATTCGCCAGTATCGCCATCTTCGCTCATCTCTCAATTAAATCAGATACGCCTCATGGATCGTTTTGTTTTTCTTGTATTTGATCTCACTATGTTTGTTATACATCAAAATCATTTTTATGTAAAGTCATTTTGACTTAACAGCAATGTCTCATGCCATCACAGCACTCAGTAATTATCTCAAATCAGTTATCATATTTGTATGCAATGCATATGTGACTTTTTTTCAGTTTATTTCAGTGTTGTGACCGAGCGCTTATTCAGTGACAGTGTTCAGTGGATGCGTCTAGGGAGTAGGCCCTCATGCAGGATGCACTAACTCCCCTCGAGCTCGAGGCTCGGTTCAGTAACAGTGTTCAAGCTCAAAGCTCTTTTCAGTATTAGTGGCGACTCAGGTCACAACGTTCATTATCTGTTAATGCATTTTTGTATGAAATGCATATGCCCAATAATTCACCGTCATATGGCTGTAAAAGCCCATTTATCTCAATTTTCAGAATCATATAGCAATCACATCCAATTTGTCAAAAGCAGGCATTTCAATCCTAATCATTCACATAATCATACAATTCACAATTGAAATCAGTTCACACAGAGCATTTAACAATCAGAAAAAATGAGGAACCAACTAGGCTACTCACAGTACTCTCCAGATTAGCATTTGCTTTCAATTTCTGGGAACGCATGAATGCGGTACTTGACCTGCACAACATATTTATGCAAGACACATATTGCACACTCATCAATACTTGCACACTTAAAAACATTCATTTATGCACAATTGTAGTAATGGACTATGTAAAATACATGCTTAATGACAATCCCGGATATACGCTCTAATATGCACTTTATGCTCATTTCCATTTCATAATTCATATACGTTTCATACACTTCATTAGTACATGATCGTTCTAACTTCTCCTTTCAATCTTTACCCTTTTTATAAGTCTAGCTTATTCAGAAGCTTACACTTCAAGAACACTTGGTTACTCTATATCATAACTCAATTTCTCATCATCTCTTATCCATCCTCATATGATCTCATAATATCCAAATTCTATTTATAGTTTAGCACTTCATACTTAAACACATTCTTAGGTAGGATTCTTTTAGTTTCTTGAGACAAACCAATTTCCCCTTTTCAATCCCAATTCAATAAAACCCTAAAACTTCAAAAATCACAATCAATGAAATCAACATAAATCAAGCACAATCTTAACCTACCCATAGTCCATCTAGGTTAAAAAACTTAAAACCTAGCTTAGAAACCCCAAAATCAAATGGGTTCTCTCAAATCTTCTTCTTCTACACAAACCCCTTTCTCTCTCTAGAACTTCTTCATTCACAAACCACAACCTATTTCTTTACCAACGTATGAAGAAGATGAACTTACCTTGAAAGCCTTGGTTTCTCTCATTTTTCTTCTTCTTTCTTCTTCCTTCTCTCTTCTTCTTTCTCTACGACTCTCTCTCTCTCTCATCTCATCTTCTTTTATTCTTTTTCTCTTTTTCCTTGTAAGGGTCGTGCTCCACTCTTCTTAAATGACAACTCTTATTGCCAGGTCATTAATGATTGATAAAAGACCCTAAAGCCCTTACTTGCATGCCTTTAAAGCTTAACACTTAAGTAAACTTCCAAAACTGACATCTTGTCTTTTTATTTCGATCAGGTAAATGAAATACTTTAACAAAATTTTCTTCTAGAGAAAGATATTCCTCTATGTCTTATGAATCCATCGCTTCAAGAATCAGATCGATCGGAGCTCTACATCTCAAAATATCTCAAAAATACTGAAGTCTGTTAAGTGGGAAATACCAGCTCATATCCTCTAAGAACACACTCACTGTACTCGTCTCACCTTTTCCACTTAGTATTTCTCACTTCATTTTAGATAGCTTCAATTTTTGTTGGAGATGAATAGAAAGGTCTTATGAATCCAATGGTTCAAGAATCAAGTCATTCGAAGGTCTAGAGAAGAAGTTATGGTCAAAAGAAGCAACCATGTTTATGACCTCAATCGTACTGAACCTGTTTCGGGGAAATAGCTATAACTTTCTATAGAAATGTCTGATTGAGGTTTTATTTGAATGGTTAGAAAGAGGACATGAAGAGCTACAACTTTCGTGAAGGTCTCAAAGGCCAAATGTAACATCCCCTCTCCTATAGGAAGGGTATTTTGGTAATTAGGATGGGTTCGGGATATTAAATTATATCTCGGCATGCGCATACAGCATATAGTCTCTATAATTACAGATTGGTTGCACATGCACATAGTATACATGCATTCATGACAGTTTCCGGCTTAGGTTTTAAATTGAACTTCTGTATGAAATTAATGGGGTGATTGCGTTTAAAAAATTATTTGGACTGCACCATAAATCGTTTTACATTTTTAGGAATTTTTCTGGATTTTTCCGAAGAAAATTCCTGGACCGGTAAAATCGCCAATTTGCGAACCGGTCGATTCTCGGTAGCAAAGATCGCTACCCAATGGCACAGTAATATTGGGCATATTATTTTGGGACTGAAAGTAGGGTCATTGGGATTAATTGGAGTAGAATTTTGGATCTGGATTAAATAACTATAATTTGACTTTTCAAAGTAAAAAGAAACCAATGAGAATTTGCCATTTAAAAGTTACATTAAATGTTTCCTCTTCATTCTCTCTCGTATATGTATGTGTTTAAAGGAAAGGAAAGTTAAATTGTTAAGTGCTTTGGTTATTAACATCCGAAACTTCACTCTTCTTTACAAAGTCCATCGATTTTTGCACTCTTCTTTCTACTTTCTCCACATCTTCAAGCTATCTCTTATTCCATCAAAGCTTAAAGATGAGCTTTGTACATTCTTGAGAAGGGAAGGAGGTTGGTACTTTGGTGGGTGTAGAAGTTAGAAGTTAGAAGTTGGTTGTTGAAGCTTGAAAGAGGTTTTGTATTAGGTAAGTTTTCTTTTAAGTTTTGATCTTTAAATGGTGTATTTACATGGAATTAAATGCCATGATAGTGAGGGGTGATTAATAAGAGGTTTAGGGCATTTATTAGGTTCATGTAGGTATTAAAGTGATGATTAATATGGTTGGAAGAAATGGGTTTAAGGCTAGGGGTTGTTGAGTGGAAATTAATGATATGGTTTGATATTGAATTGAATATGGATAATTAATTGAGTTTTTGAATGGAGGAATTAAATGCTGTAAAATTTTCAGTGTTAACCCTAATATATGTATGACTGTATTTATATTTAATTTGTATTTATTTTGATGTCTAGTGATGTGAAAAAGGAATTAGAAGTGGGTGAACTAAGGTTAACCTTAAATCTGGAAAGTTGGAATTTTTATTGATGTTACTGTGTTATTCATAACTTATTGTGTAGGAATGCAAATGAGATAAGGTTAGTGGCCACTGAAACTTTGGGATGTTGGCTTTAATTTAGTGTGAAATAGGTGTTGTTGAATTTCAATGATAGAAGGGTGAATTTTTGAATGGAAAGTTCCTGTTCCATTGCCTATGAACAGTAACCGCAACCATGACATCTGAGTTTTGTTGATTTTTATGAATTAATTGAGATGGAATTAGGGAAAATGGTCTTCATGGAAGTTGGAGCATATTGAATTATCTTTCCATTGCTACTGATCTTGTTATTTTTAGAATTGTATATTGGGAGATATGAATTGATTACTAATGGCTGGTTTTGAGCATTTTGGATGAAACCTAGTTTAAGTGTGATTTTGTGAGTTTACTGATTTGAGGCAATTTTAACATTTTATGTGGACTGAATAGGTGTGAGTGAGCTTCTGAAAAGTTGTAGAGGAAGAGATTATCTTGAAATTGATATTTGGTATGTAATTTTTAGAAGTCAGAATTGGGAGATATGATTTTTCAAAAACTGATTCTACATTAGGTTATGAATGGCTGATGATAACAGAAACTTCCATAACAGTTTTCAAATTGTTAGAGATCGAATTGGATGTTGAGTGCTCCATGAAAATTGAAGTTTGAGATGTTATCTTTTCAGGGATATAAAGTTCTGAATTTATTGACTTGTATACTGGAAGTTATACTTCTTGTAAGATTACTGCCCAAGGTGAAGGATTTCAGGGACAGTAACATGAGATGAATTAATTGACTTGGTTTGCAATAGAATTTGATTTTGGGTTGTTCATGAAAGTTGTAGAAGACATTGTGAACTTGTTGACCATATTTTTGTGGTAATTTATTACTGAAGAATCAGTGAGTTATGACATTGTAAATGTACTGCCCTGTGTTGATGAAAATTTAGTAGGCAGAAGGTTTGATGGGTTATTTGATACCCTTAGGGTTGGATTTGATTTTTTTGGTCTTCTTGAGAATTGTAGAGCTTTTCATAAGCTTTCCAATGAGGTATAGTGGGTATTTTTCTGAATTGTGTGCTAAAAGTTAGAGTAGATGGAAGTTAAGTTTGGAATCTGGAAAAAATAGGCAGCAGTAGGAGTGGAACTCGCCATCTCGCGAGGGCGATGCTTCGCCTCGCGAGGGCGAGATCCAAAGAGGCAGGTCGCGAGAGCGATGCCTCGCCCTCGCGACGGAGTGAGACGATTTCGCCTCGCGAGGGCGGCGTCTCGCCCCCGCGAGGCGGCGCTTCAGTATATATATATATATATTTATTATTATTTTTTTATTATTATTTGATATTAAATGGTACAATTGTTCTTTTGTCAATTTCTTTCCCGTCCGACGTCCGATTGACCTAATTCCAGAGGCATCGGATTCGTTGAATATTTAATTTTATTTTATGAGAAAACGGGAATTTTTAGACTGGAATTTGACGTAGCCCCTATTAACGGAACATTGAAACACTGTTTTATTTAATTGGGGACCTTTAGAGTCCGATTATGCACCGTCGCTTTATAGATTTCTAATTTTAATATAATTTTATAGGAAATATTGGATTAGGGCGGGATTGCCATGAACATGCATTATACACATTTTACTGATTTCATGTGCATTATTTAGTCATTTCAAGTATACCGATGGTAATGGCTATTCTTTTAATTTGTTATAGAGGCTCCAGTGGACCACCGTTCCACAGATTTGGCAGAGACTTCCCGGCGTTAGCGTGGAAGTTATTAGGTGAGTAACCTAGTTGGTTATTCCAATCTATGTGTTTACTATGATTGATTGCCCTACGGGGATTACGTGAATTATAACTGTGATTGATTGCCCTACGGGGATTACGTGGATTACATGTGGTATTCTTGTTGTGAATTTACATGAGGTAACTGTTTAATTGGATTGAATATTGGATGTGAAATACCATGTTTCTTGTTGTGAAACATGTGCATTCATGCACAAATACATCACATCGTTAAAGGAAAGTTGTGAACCGAGGCGCCATCAGATCAACCGAGCCTCGAGCTCGACGGAGATAATTCTCCCAGACGCGTCTCTCTTGATCAACGCATGCGCTTTCGGTCACAATCCTGAAATGAACTGGAAAAGAGTCACATGTGCATTGCATACTGAACTGAACATTTGACAATGTTATTGACTGCCTGTATATTTACTGCCTGTGACTGAATTATTATTGTGTTTTGTATAACAACTGAGTGTATATTGTTACATGCTTATATGATGCATGAATTGGGAGAACCATCGATGATGGTTTCTCATTGAGTTCGCAAACTCATCCAAAATTGCAATTATTTTTCAGGCATAAGCATAGACAGATAGCTCCCTCAGGACTGTAGAGCCGTATACTGTGGATTGGCGATAAAAGCAATGGCTCAAAGGTCGGTCAGCTGAGCTTTCTTTTGGAGACTGATAGTTAGATCTGTTTGTTATCTGATGCAAGATATGTTATTTAGCGTGCAGTGTTTGGACCATGTGTAAATTAAAAAGTACTGACAGTTGTAAATTACTGAGTTTTGAATGAATGGAATGGAATCTAATTTGGTTTTAAAAAGTAGCCAGTTTCTCATTACTGTCTTATGATTGTGATGCCATGAGGAGTTTAGTAGTAGGTTGTTGTCAGTAGTGGTCTCTTGTCGTAGGATATTTATCGGAATGACCTACGGGCGTTCCGGTGGATACCCTATGGTAAGGGGGCGCTACACCAAATCTTTCATCTGAGGGGTCAAAAACAAAAGCAGACAATGCTGACGTCATTTTAAGATGATGATGACATCATCAGACGATACAGATTGGGAAAATTGCTATAACTTTCCCTACAGATATCGGATTAAGGATTTCTTTATATGGATGGAAAGATAATTTCAAGAGATACAACTCTTATGAAGAACTGAAAGGCCAATTCATTCATCTACATTCAGTATCGTCTCATTGTTTTATCGTCTGCTTTCTTTTGAGTCTGCTTTTTGCGTCTGTTCATATCTCAGTACGAATGTTATAACTTTTGCTACAGATGTCCGATTGACTATGCTTTTAGACCATTGGAAAGAGAACTTCTGGATCTAAAACTTTCGTGAAGACCTCGAAGGCCAATTCTATCATTTTAAGGGCAGAAAATGGATCAGAAGGTAGCAAAGTATAATGGCGAGACGATGAACGAGAATCTTCGGCAATTCAAACCGAGACGCAAAAAGTCAATCGAGACGAGCGATGGCGGGGCGATGAGCGGATGGAGACGATGAACGATAACTCGAGACGGTCAAATTGAGGCGCAAAAAGTCAACTGAGATGATGAACGATGGTGAGACAAAGAACGAGAATCAGACGGTCAAACCGGACGCAAAAAGTCAATCGAGATGATGAGCGATGGCGAGGCGATGAGCGGTGGCGGGGCGATGAGCAATGCAGACGAAGAAACCTCATAACTTGAAATTCTTGTATCTTTCAACTCCGATATCCAAACTTTACAAACTTTATATTGTTGGAAAGACAAAAGAATTATCTACAACTTTCAAGAAGGAAATTTTGCCAAAATCCATCTTTATTAATCCCAAATTTGCCCCTAAAGTCTGAAGACAAATTTTTCATTCATACACCAACACTGCACCTAATTCTTCACTTCATGACAATATTTGGGACTCTTAGACACATAATTGAAATTCGATTTCTTCATACAAAATGTAGCCATATATCTCTAGATTAGTTCAAATCAAGAATCATCTCGTTTGGACAACCACATAAAACGTTATGGCTCAAAGACTGAAACATATTCAGTGAATACTTTCCAGATCACTACCAATCTTGTTTCTAAATCTTTACTTATCACAACTCATACCAAGATCACTCTTTCTACCCCCCTCATTTTCAAAAGTCACATTTAATACCATTTATACCCAAAAGTTGTCAATGAATGCATGTACCACTTTTTATGTGAAAACATTCCGTATTTTTGTACATATATGCTAACATGATGCATGAGCAAGAAAAATGCATTCCTTAGTCTCAATTTCTCTTTGAGCTCGCATGAACTGAAATTTCGGGTCACAACCCTTAATATGGGGACGAGATGTTACAGAAAAGATATAAGCAAAAGAGGGAGAGAGGGTCGGATTAGGTCGGGCAAAACAAAGGTCGGTCGGCCAAAACAAAGGTCAGTCGGCCAAAACAAAGGTCGGTCGGCCAAAACGGAGGTCGGTCGGCCAAAAAAAAGGTCACTCGGCCAAAACAAAGGTCGATCGACCAAAACAAAGGTCACTCGACCAAAACAAAGGTCGGTCCAAAACGCATACTGACTTTAAAGAATTCATAACTTTTTACACAGAAGTCCTAAAATTCACAAACTTGGTATCAAACGAAAGATGAAAGGAAGCTCTACAACTTCCATGAAGAACGGAAAAATCAATTCCGTCTCTAAAGGGGACAAAATCCCAATCAAAGTTACTACCCAATATCATGTCACTCTAAATAGTCACATAACTTCTAAAGTTTCTATCTTTTAACTCCAAGGTCCAAACATGTCATATTTTATATCAATGCAAAGATCAAGAAGCAATCTACAACTTTCATGAAGGACAGAAAAATCAATTTAGCCTCTAAGGGAGCCGAATTTCTAATCAAAGTTTCTGTCCACTAATACTCTTCCTAAACAGTAACAACAACTTGTAAAAATAAGAACTTCTAATTCCATGTTTCAAAAATTTCATATTTTACATTAATGGAAAGATCAAAACATAATCTAAAACTTTCATGAAGAACTTCAAAGCAATTTTAACCTCTAGCTAAGTCAATTTTTTAGTCAAAGTTTCTGCCAGATAATTGATCATCCTATACCACATCCAAATTTCCAAATTTCATATCTTCCAATATCCACAACCAAAAATAACATATTAGACATCATTGAAAAGATCAAATCCTAAGTTACAATCTTCAAGAAGACTTTTTTGTCAAATTTTATCTCTAAGAGGGTCAAAAACTCAGTCAAAGTTTCTGCCCATAAGTAAAATTTTGACAACATTTCTCCTAAATTTTCGCTAGCCAAAATCTTCAACCTGCACAACACTTCACTTATCCACATCTTTCAATTCCCACATCCAAATACAAAACACAATACCTCATCTTTTTATCAACCATATGCAAAATACAAGAAAACCCAATTGTCTTTCATTTTATCAAATCCTCATATATTCATTTATACCTTTCATTCATTTCAAAGAATCATGCCATATTTCCTCATTTAATTTCATTTTATAATTTCAAATTTTCAAGAAAAGTTCGGGGTCCAACATAGAGGGTTTAAAGCTTTAGCCTTGTATTGGTTACAAACTACAATCCCTATAAATCTTGTGAATGCAGTTGAGAGTGATGACTCTTCAGATTTATGGAACAAGAGGTTAGGTCACATCATTGAGAAGGGATTGCATATTCTAGCTAAGAAGAATTTGCTTTCTGGTTTGAAAGGTGGAGAGTTAGACATTATGTTCATTGCTTGGCTGGAAAATAGAAAAGGGTGTCCTTTAAACATCGTCCTCCTTCCAGGAAGGGGGAGTTGCTTGAGTTGGTACACTCAGATGTGGGTGGTCCTTTGAAGGAAAAGTCATTTGGTGGTGCACAATATTTTGTGACTTTTATTGATGACAACTCAAAGACGCTTTGCGTTCAGGTTTTGAAGATGAAAGATCAAGTACTTGGTTCATTTAAAGAATTTCATGCTTATGCTGAGAGAGAAATAGACAAGAAGCTGAAATGTGTTCGCAATGATAATGGAGGAGAATACTGTGGGCCTTTGGATTCATAATGTAGAGAGCATGGTATTAGACACCAAAAGACACCTCCTAAGACTCCACAACTGAATGGCTTGGCAGAAACGATGAATAAAACTTTGATGGAGAGAGTTAGAAGTGTACTTTCAGATGCCAAACTACCTAATTCTTTTTGGGGTGAGGCATTGTATGCAGTTACACATGTTATCAATCTAACTCCTATTATTACTTTGCAAAATGATGTTCTTGATAGATTCTGGTATGGTAGAAAGCCTTCCTATGACCACTTGCAGGTATATGGTTGCAAATGTTTTGTTCATGTTCCTAAAGATGAAAGATCTAAGCTAGATTCCAAAACAAGATAGTATATCTTCATTGGCTATGATCAAGATGAGTTTGGCTACCGATGTTATGACCTTATTGAGAAGAAACTTGTCAAAAGTCGTGATGTAGTCTTTGTAAAAGATTAGACTATTGAAGATATTAGCAAAGTGGAAAAATTAAAGCCTCAGATTCAAGGTTTGGTTGATTTAGATATAGTTCCTTCAGCTCTTACACCTGATACAGTTGATGTTGAAAATCAGCTTGATCTTCAGGATAATACTCAAGATACAGATGAGGTTGATATTCCTGTAAATGATGCAGTTGATGATCAATATGAGGTATTTGGTGAGGAAAAAGAATTTCCACTCAGGAGGTCTACTAGAAATCGCATACCATCTACTAGATATTCATCTAGTGAGTATGTGTTGTTGATAGATGCAGAGGAGCCTGAATGCTACCAAGAAGCTATTAAGAGTGAGGAAAAGGTGAAATGGGTTGTAGCTATGAAAGATGAAATGCAATCCTTGTATGATAATGAGACCTTTGAACTAGTCAAGCTTCCTAAAGATAGAAAAGCCTTGAAAAATAAGTGGATCTATAGGGTGAAGCAAGAAAAGAAATCATCATCTCCACGGTATAAAGCCAAATTAGTTGTTACAGGCTTTAGTAAGAAAAAAGGGGATTGATTTTGAGGAAATTTTCTCACCAGTGGTCAAGATGTCTTCAATTCGAGTTATTTTGGGTTTAAATGCTACTCTTGATTTAGAGATTGAGCAGATGGATGTAAAAACTATTTTCCTCCATGGTGACTTAGAAAAGGAGATTTATATGGAGCAACCTGAAGGTTTTGTGGTGAAGGGTAAAGAAAGTTATGCTTACAAATTAAAGAAGATCTTGTATGGTTTGAAACAAGCACCAAGGCAATGGTATAAGAAGTTTGAGTCTTTTATGGTCCAACAAGGCTACAAGAAGACTACTTTTGATCATTGTGTTTTTTTGAAAAAAAATTTTGACAATGATTTCATCATTTTGTTGTTATATGTTAACGACAAGCTTATTGTAGGTCTTAACTCTTCCAGAATTTTGAATTTGAAGAAAGCGTTGAGCAAGTCCTTTGCTATGAAGGATTTGGAGCCAGCAAAGTAGATTATTGACATAAGAGTCATTCGTGACAAAAAGTGTAAGAAGTTATGGCTTTCACAAGAGAAGTACATTGAGAAGGTACTACATTGGTTCAATATGGCTATGGCTAAGACTGTAAGTACACCTCTTCCTCCATCTCTTAGATTGAGTTTGAAGCAATCTCCTTCCAGTGAGCAAGATAAAGAATACATGCAAAAGGTTCCTTATGCATCTGCAGTAGGAAGTTTGTTGTATGTCATGGTTTGTACTAGACCAGATATAGCTCATGCAATTGGTATTGTTAGTAGATTTCTTTCTGATCCAGAAAAGGAACATTGGAATGCATTAAAGTGGATTTTAAGATATCTCCGTGGCACTTCAAGTTTGAAGCTGTGTTATGGGACTTAAAAACCTATATTTTGTGGTTACACAGATTCTGATATGGCTGGAGATATTGATTCAAGAAAATTTACTTCGGGCTATTTGATTACCTTTGCAGGGGGAGCTATGGCATGACAATTTAGGTTGCAAAAATGTATTGCTTTGTCTACTACAAAGGCTGAATTCATTGCAGCCACTAAAGCATGTAAGGAGTTGTTATGGATGAAGAAGCTTGTGAATGAGCTCGGGTTTACACAGAAGAGGTATGTTCTGTTTTGTGATAGCCAAAGTGCTATTCATCTGGGTAAGAATCCTACTTTCCATGGTAGATCCAAACATATTGATGTGAGATATCATTGGATCCATGATGTTTTGGATTCTAAGCCTTTTGAGCTTGAAAAGATTCATACTGATGATAATGGTGCTGATATGTGCACAAAAGCTCTACCATGGATGAAGTTTGAAGTTTGTTGATTAAGTGCCGGCTTGGCAACCTCCTCCACATAGTTGGGAAGGGGTAGAATTGTTGGGTTTTGGTTCCCTTTTATGTGGTAAAACCCATAAATTTGTTAAAGCTCATTTTCTTTTTAACCTATTAGGGTTAATTTTTATATTGTCATTAAAACCAAAAGAAATTCAACAACTACCAAGAGTGAGAGAAGAGAGAGATTTTGTTCTTCCTTCAACCTTCACAAAAGGAGAGATTTTTACACCCAACCTGTTTTACATTTCCAGCAACTAAGAATTCGTTCACCGTTGGATCAGTCTCATTTTTGGTATACAGTTTGATCTCCATTATGAACGGTGGAGATTTGGTTTCGAGGTCTGAAGGTTGAGTTTTTGGATCCAAAATTAGACTGGTCTCAAGGTGTTTCTAGAACTGACGAGCTTCACCATATTCTGATTTTGGTATGTCTTTCTTTATCTGATCGGACTGAATTTTGGTGAGCATGTTCCTTACTCATTGTTCTTTGTTTTGAATGATAAAGATTGGATTTGGACGGCTGGAACTGTTGGGACCCGATCCCGAGATCGGACCCCAACCGAAAAACGGAACGAACGAAAACGAAATCGAAAGAAAGGAACACATGACGGAAGCAAAATCATATACGAATCAATTGTCAAATCGGATAAATTGAATTCGAAGGCGAATCGAATAACACAAAGCGGAAGCAACAAATCGATTATCAGATTCGCCAAGCAATGACAGATCTAAGATCAAAGCGAAACAAAATCAATTTCCGACATCCGTGAACAAATATTTTAGGAATCACTGTCGCGTTGGAAACCTTAGACTTAAACTGTCCAAAATTCGGTATAATTTTTTTTCCTTTTCTTTTCTCTCTTTTCTCATTCCTAAATCCAAATACATTCACATACAATCGCACTATCCAATGTCCAATACACGTTCATTCACATTTTTCCATATACAAATCATGCTTATATCTCAATTGAACATACAAAATTTATATGACATATCCATGTGCAATACCATAACTCAATAGTCTCATCAAAATCTCATAATTCAATTACAATTTATACACCATTTCATAAATCAAAGTTTTATACAAAACATAGTGGCATTTTCAAGCCTTATGCATTACCCATAACCCTAAACCAAAGTACACAATACACAAAAAATTTTAGACTTCTCAGCAACCACCTAACTTAACAATAATACAATATAAACACATGCAAACAGAAATCTTTAATTTTCTTTACCCGATCTTCTTCTCGTCACCTGTGGATGGGAATGAAGGGGGTGAGCTTATAGCTCGTGGGTAATAGTTTGTAACAAATAAATAAACAAAAACCCTTGAAATTCTTTTTCTTTTCTGTTCTTAGAAAACATTTCTTTGAAATCCATAAAGCACATTTTCAAAAAGTTCTTTTCTTGCCGTATTCAAAATCGCAATTTGCAAAACGTATGATTTTTAGGCTTTTAGCCATAAACCCATAGGTTACAAAACATGAATGCATCAACTTGACAATTCACATATGCAGTGGCAAATCACATATGCAATGCATACAATTGGCTCGAGAGTTCCATAAACACGACGAAAAACTGAAGTTTTACCGTAAACACAACGAGTCCGATTTCTCAGGATCTCGTAGCCCAAGCGGGCAGCCGGGAGAAGGCTATTTATATGTCGATGTGCACGTGACTAATGAAACAGGTTCTCTCTTACCCAAACAAAAGCACATATCATGCTCAAATCAATTATCGAATGCTCTTTCCCGAATATACAGAATGCATTGAAATCTTTCAATGCATAACACAATGTCTTTTGCATTTCATCACAAGTTCATGTATCGAATCAATAATGATTTTTTAAATCATTCATACAATGATGCAACATTTATGATGCAATTGAAATCAGAAAATCTCTTGTTTAAGGAAAGCAGTAGTGGCTTATAAATCTATTATAAACAGGTACCTACCTCGAATCGATGCTAGAAGCTTGTCCTTAGCTTCAATTTGACCATTTCTTCTTTTATTCTCCCAATTGAAAATTCCCTACACCAATGTCACACAAATTAAACCTCATAAATGACATAATCCTTAATATTGAACTTAGAAAACACTAATTCCACACATAATCAAGCCATCTAAATCACCAATTTTCAAAAACCCCAATTCATAAAATTGGGCATAACCCTAATTAATTTCCATCCAAAATTAAACCCATAATACTAAGCAATCACCAAAATTGACTTCATAATACACAAACTCATATCATTTTCCATGATTCTAAACCAACAATCTTCCAAAATTCACAAATTAAAATTTCGGGTCTTACCTCATCCTTCACAAATTTTCAGATTTCTTAGCTCATGTTGGATCTCTTGTCATCCTCCACTTTTTTCCTTCATGAAGAAACATGGAAAGCTTGCTTGAAGACCCCTAAAAATCAATCCCTAGCTCTCTCTCTTTTCTTTCTCCTTTACTCATCCGAAGTCTTGCTCTCCCTTCTCTCTTCTTTCTCTTATTCTTTTCCTTCTTTTGTTTCTATCAATTGTCATGCATTCTCTCCTTATAAAGGACCACAATCTTGCCATGTCATTAAATGACTTAAAATTGACTCATTTGCCCTTACTCATAAGCCTAAAACTTAACTCTTTAAGTAAACTTCTAAAATTGTCCCTTCCTTTTTGCCTTAAAAACTTTATAGAAATGTCCCTCTATGTCTTACGAATCCATCGCTTCAAGAATCGGATCGATTGGAGCTCTATATCTCAAAATGATCTCAAAAATACTGAAGTCTGTTAGATATTTCGTTTGGACCAAAACTAAATCAAGACTGATCACTACACGTAATTTCACTCTAGAAGTTGAACATCTTAGAGGCTAAATTGTTGATTGGCTCCTTCATATAACTTGTAGATCTATGTCTCTAGTTTCATTTGAAATAGAAATCACCTCATTTCGACCTCTACTGATTCAGAAAATATCAAAATACTGAAATATGTTCAGTGGGAAACACCAGCTCAAATCCTCTAAGAACACACTCACTGCACCCGTCCCACCTTTTCCACTTAATCTTTCTCACTTCATTTCAGATAGCTTCGATTCGGTGGAGATGAAGAGAAAGGTCTTATGAATCCAATGGTTCAAGAATCAAGTCATTCGGAGGTCTAGAGAAGAAGTTATGGTCAAAAGAAGCAACCATGTTTATGACCTCAATCGTACTGAACCTGTTTCGGGGAAACAGCTATAACTTTCTATATAAATGTCTGATTAAGGTGTTATTTAAATGGTTCAAAAGAGGACATGAAGAGCTACAACTTTCATGAAGGTATCAAAGGCCAAATCTTTCATCTGTGGGGTCAAAAACAAAAGCAGACGATGATGACGTCATTTTAAGACGATGATGACATCATCAGACGATACAGATTGGGAAAATTGCTATAACATTCCCTAAAGATATCGGATTAAGGATTTCTTTATGTGGATGGAAAGATAATTTCAAGAGCTAAAACTCTTATGAAGACCTTAAAGGCCAATTTCAACGTTTTAAGGGTAGAAAATGGATCAGAAAGTAACAATATATAGTAACTGAGACGGTCAAACTGAGATGCAAAAAGTCAAACTGAGACGATGAACAGTACTTCATCTCATTTCTATGAACAGTAACTGAGATGATGAACAGTACTTCGTCTCATTTCTATGAACAATAACTGAGATGATGAACAGTAACTGAGACGGTCAAACTGAGACGCAAAAAGTCAAACTAAGACGATAGGGTGAACAGTAACTTCGTCTGACTTTTTCTCCAGAACGTCTCAACTTATAAGACACATAACTTTTGACTCAGAACTCCAAATTTGACAAACTCAGTGTCTATAGAAAGGTAAAAGAATCCTCTACAACTTTTATGAAGGCCTTAAAAATCAGATTGACCTCTAAATTGGTCAAAAACTCTACACAAAGTGACTGGTCGATCAGTTTCACACTAAACAGCATCAGAACTTCTAAAAATCATAACTTTCTACTCCCTTGTCCAATGTTTTCGTGCTTTATATCAATGGAAAGATAAAAACAAACTCTACAACTCTCAAGAAGGCTACTTGATCCCATTCCATACACATCAGTCCCGAATTTGCATCGATCACAGCATACACAAAACTTCCCTATGAACACATCAATTCAAAAATTTGCAGCATCTGCACTCAACTTCAATAACTCACATCTCCCAAGCTCCACATCCAAAAATAGCACATTATACATCATTGGGAAACTATGGAGGTCCTCTATAACATTTAAGAATGCCATTTGACATGGCCTTATGTGCTACATACAAATTAGTTTCGACATGACATGTGCAATAAGAATATCATACTTTATGTAAATTTCTTCCACTGAGGCTCTAAAATTAATCCCTTTTCACTTTAAAATAAGTATCACAGTAATCGACAAAAGGAGCATATAGCTACATTACAATTTCAACACACAATATTGCAATTAAATATATAGGAATTGAGTTAATTTCACTTATTTACTTATATATTTGAATTACATAGAAATATATTATTTAACTTCATAGATAAATAAATAGTAAATTTGGACCAATAATTCGATTAACTTTTTTAAAAAAAATAAAGTAAGAGATTACAAGAAATACAAATAACCAAACCAAAAATAAAAGAGACCTGGTCGCGAACAAAATTAATTTTCCGGTCAGAATAAATCCAGCTCTGGATCTCAAGCTAGACTTGAAATAGGAACCAAGAATCTCAGACTAAGTGGAAGGGTTAAAGAATACAAGAACAAATAATTAAGTCAAAATCATTGACTTATACAACAAGAAACAATTAGAGTAGAGCTCATTCTGAATTGAATTTTGATGATTAATCATAAATATAAATACAAAGCAAGACTTTCAGTTGTTTTTTTAAACAAATGACATATTTTTTCTTCAGGTTACGACTTACACTTGGTGTTCGTTGTTTCAAAAAATTAGGACATTAATTGAGAACTGATTAGGGATAGCAAAAATATTTTTTACGACTTTTCTAATTAGATCTCAATAATTTAATAATTTGAAAAAATCATAAATCATAAAACATAATTAAATCGTACTTTATTCACATTCTTACAAATTTTGTTTTACAAGATGTTAACAACGAGTTGCCAAAATGTTCAGCATTTAACAATATCTAGAAAGCAAAGTAAAAGAACTTAATCTTTTAAGAGGAGAATGCAAATCGACTAGTTCCTTATGCCTATTACATATTTATAATTCTAATTTATTTTAATAAAATTAAATATCTCATTTGATCTATGAAGTTTCTCAAACTTCAAAATTGAATCTAACTCAATTTAAATTTGTACAACAAATACAATCGGAGACAGCATATTCCATTCCATTATTGTCTATTCTTGACTAAGAATTATCTAAAGTAATTTATTTTCTACTTTGATTTATAGATTTATATTTATATAAATTTATATAAATATACTCTAATATACTCTTTATATATATATAATTTAAAGTAGAAAATAAAAATAGAATATTCAAATCTAATATTATTTATTTATTAAATAAATTATTTATTAATTTTATTGTAATTAATTAATTATTTTCTGTTTCAACTGTTCTTTTATGTGTACTCATTAAGTTCCTAATATATTAGTAATGATTATAAATTATAATTAGATAAACTAAAACTTTTTAATTTATTTTAATTATCTAATTAAATAATTTTAACAATATGTCATGACCATCTAAATATTAGGAATGTCAAAGTGGTTTGACTTAACCTATCTATGATAGAATTATGATGCATAATTTAATCATTTAGTCATCTAATGTTTCAATTGGATATAAAATATAGATATAATGTCTATTTTTAAAATTTTAATTATGTTCATTCTTGCTAATTAATTAATAATTAATATTTAAAAGTATTCTTGATCAGGAGTGACATAAGAAATTATCTGGTTATAGAATTTCTGGAATCACTACAAATGAATAACATTGGAACACCTCTCTAATTACTTTTGAGTTTTTAATAACTTGCTAAATATCTTCGTGTGATTCATAGTATATTCAAGTACTACTAATTGAGCTACCATAAATATAATAATAAATATAAATTGAATCTATGATATAATCATAATTTTAATTTCACAATAATTATTCAAAGATTTTGCCTTTAGTATTAAAATATCATATATAATTAAAAAATGTCAAATATAATTATATTCCTGTTTTCCACTTTCCTTTTCATTATCCTTTTGTAGATATCATTTGATATTTATGAAAGTAATATTCCCTAATTAAAGACTTCTCTAATCATCAATTTTGATTTTATATTGTTTAATTGATTTAAATAATTTTATTAAATAAGTTAAGTGAAAAAGTTTGAAAATGCTAGATGATTTACATGAAAGAATTTGAACATTATAATAATTTTATTTGGGATAATTGTTAAAATATCATGAAATATATGTGTTTTATAGATTATATTGCCAAACTTAAAATTTATTTGAAAAGCACAAAATTATATAAAATAAATTAAAAATAGCATGAATCCCATTAATTCAAATATGCCTTACACCATTTAAAAATTTGACAATTTTTATTAACATAACAGCTTCATTTAGTTTAGAAATAGCTTCAATCAATTGAAAAAAAGTAAAATGTAAACAAATCTCAAAACTAAAAAAATACACTAGTTACACAACCATTTCCTATGGCCCGTTGTTATACTTTTGTTTTTCTGTTGTGATTTTTCTTTAATTTTCTTATTAAAAACCTGTTTAGTTGAGATTTACAAAAATATTAAAATAAAAATATTTGAATGAGATTTGTAATAAAATTAAAAGAAAAATATATTTATTTTATCATCCTATTTTATTCTTTTAATTATATTATTAGATGTTAATATTAAATTTAATTCATTTATTTTAATATATCAAATTATATCCTTAAATTAATTAATTATCATTATAGTTAGAAATAAAATTTATGAATATTTGTATAGCTAAAGAAATTAAGACATTACTTGTATATAATAAAATTATATAAACTATAAAAATTACATTAAGTCATTCTAACAAAGAATAATGCTTTAAAACATAATAGCAATATCATGTACAAAGCATACATAAATTGATTAGAACTAATATAATAAATTTACATTTGTCTAACAATTTTATCCCATATTTGAAATATACTTCAAAGTTGTGTTGAAATGAAATTATACTTTAATTGAGAACTTACAACTTCATTTACAATTTCCTAATTTGCTTTTCGTTTTAACACAACTATCCAACAATTCATCTACTTGTCCATCCATTATAATATAATTGTGTATAAAATAACAAAAATAAAGATGCATTTATGTTTTTTAATATCATAACTCAATATGTTTAAAATTATAGGAAATATTGCTTTTAGAATGCCAAAACATTTTCCAATAATATTACTTAATGAAGAATGCATGTAGTTAAATAATTCCTAGACTTTGAGGTGTTCCTCTTTCTCTGTAATCTTGTAAATAATATCTCTCACTTTAATATAATGAAAGAAATCCAGGACATATAGGTGTAGTCTGAATGAACTAAATAGAGCTTATCTAACATATAAAGAACATAATGTTAATAAATGGCTATTAAAATTAATCGTAATTACAAAGTTTCTTTAAAATGATGTAATACCTTATAGAGGCATAAGAAACTCGTTCACTGAATTTGTTGTTATTTTTAAAATAATTTGACAGACATTTGTAGTATTTTCCCATCCAGTCATTACATGTACAAAATGTATGTCAAATAAGCAACAAAACATAATATTTTAAGTTATATTGCTTCTTTTACCCTTATATGGTATTTGTTCAACAGGTAGAATTTATGCATCTATATGTGTATCATTTATTGCTCTTATGCAATCCTAAAAAGTAAAATTATACTATTAAAATAATTATTAATTGTAAGGACATAATGAAAATAATAATTAAACATATTAATGTACCTGAAAATATGAAAAAAATATGTTGAATATCGGAGGTGTATTAATAAAGGATGACGGAGTAATGACTTTTTTTATAAGACAATTAACTGCATATAAGACTTTGTTAAATACTTCAAAATTGTCTAAGTCAAAGATTGAAAGTGCTCTATATCAACTCCACTTGTCTCATTATGTCCTATAATCATCAAGAAAATTACTACTTGTTCCTCTACTATTAAATTACTTGTTGTCTTTACACCTCCTAAACAAATTAACTCATCATATAAGCTCAAGAAAACTATGTTGCTCATTCTTAAATTATTATAAATTCTTGTAGAATTCTCATTCAAAAGTTTTAATATCCAATGATAACCAAATAAAAGTTTTGCATAGTTTCTTATGTAAATAAAATACTAATTCTCTTCCTTAGAACAAGAAATAATAAATCTCTTCATCGAATCTTATTCAAACTTTGATAAGGAATTTATATATCTAGAATACTAGCATCAAATAATTAATAAAATGGTTCAATCAAAAGGTTCATATCTAATATTCATACAACATATAGACTTAAAAATTTGAATTATGGAATAGTTTTTAATATAAAAGTGTCAAAACCAATATGACTTCAATATGCAATAGCATGAAAATATAACTAAAGAGACATAAACCAATCCAGCTTCCTTGCATATGCCATCTTTCTAAAAATCTTCCTATAAAATGGAAAATCAAGTAAAGCTTTCACTGCTTTCCCATACTGCACACCTTCGATACCCAATTCATTTAAAGAATTCAGGAATTCCATTATTATATGAGTCTCTTGATTAATTTATAAGGCTCTAAATCTATTTTTTTTAATGGATGATGTTGAGACAAATTTTTCTCAAGCAAATCATTTTTTTCCTTTTGATTGTACATCAATTATAATCAAGAACTCTTCTAAAAATGTTATAGTGCATGTTCTTTGCTTTTTTATTCTTAGAAGATTTATTTTTCTTTGAAGAAGAACTTGCAACTTGATCTCCTTTTCATTAATTGAGCAATCTTCATTATCGTCATTTATATATTCCTCTTATAAACTATTCAATAGAGAATTAGTTAATCTATGTGCATGCAAACCAATTTTACTAGCATCTCCAAAAATATGACACAAGTTAGAAAACTCGTTGCATCATTTTTTTAATCTATCAATCATTTTATGCACTTATAATGGTGAAAAGAAAATCATAAACAATTATATAATATGATATATTAATTAACAAAGAAATATTTTTACCTTAAATGGATTTTTCTAACATTCATCTATAGGATTAACTTCACTAGTGAAGGAGTTGTAATCAGATTTTTGTTTATTTGAATAAATTCTTGAAATTCTTTAATATGACTTTGAACCCATTATACTTATTCTTGATTGAAAACTAATGTACTCTTTATGGACTTTTGTTTAAAGAGTTGCCATAATTTTCTTCCAAACCAATTTGGAAAAGGTTGTAGTTGTTCATTTTACCTTTTTTTTCACTTCTTTAACCATTATTACATTAGATGTATCTCTATGGTATCAAGCTTTAATTACTAAGCCTCTGTTTTGTTAGGCTTATATTAGTAAAGCTTTTGTCAATATAGCTTTTTTTTGTAGAGCTTTTTCAAGAAGAATTTTTCTAAGAAGCTAATTGACTGTTTGATTGTCATTTAAAAAGAGTTTTTAAAAAGAACTTTATACAGTAGACTGTTTGACAACATAAATATAAAAAAGCACTTTTAATTTTAATTATATTTTATTTTAATAAAATTATTTATGCATACCAAAATTATTTAAAGTATATTAAATAATATACAAAGCATAATATATTAATTATTATATAAATTTAAACCATATAAAATATAAATGAAAATATATCTAATCAAATCTTTTATATAGATTATAACATAAGTAAACTAATCTTGAAAATAAATATTAAAACATATAAATAACCTAATAATATTATATAAATCTAAAATAAATATCCAAGTTGAGTAAATAGTTAAATACATAATAAACAGAATATGAGTTTGTAGGTATTGTGTAAATTATGTATAAACATAAGGACAAAAGGGCTAAAAATAAGTTCATTAATTGATCTGAAAATCTATATTAAAAATATTTTTGAGAAGTTCCAAATTTGAGCTTTTAAAAAAGTTATATTTTGGTTGACAAAAAAGCCGTATCTATTAAAAAAATACTTTTTTATTTTACAGCTAAACACTCATTAAAAAAAAGCTTTTGTGGTGGAGAGAAGTACTTATTGGTCTCCCAAAAGCCTATCCAAATATGCAAGTGTCTGTTTGAATAGGTTTATATCAGTAAAGCTTTTGGCAGTAAAACGTTTTTGAATAGAACTTTTCTAAGAAACCAGTTGATTTTTTATTGTCAATTAAAAAAGCAACTTTTAAAAAGTTTTATACAATATACTATTTGACAACATAAAAATAAAAAACACTTTTATTAATTTTAACTATACTTTATTTTGTAATAAAATTATTTATGTATATAAATAATATTTAAAATATATTAAACACTGGGTTTTATTTTACAATTGTTTGACAAATTCACTTCCATCTTGTAAGAAATTATTTAAAGAGATGTCTCATTTTTCTTGTAGGAAATAAAACTAATATCAAGAATAAATATTAAAACATATAAAAGGTAAATAATATTATAATATCAAAATAAATATTCAAGTTGAGCAAATAGTTAAATACATAACAAATTATGCATTTTATTGTAATACTAGAAGATTTGCAATATATTCCCTTGCATTATTCATCTCGTTATTATGTGTTCCATCAATTGCTCCAATGTAGTCTTTAAAATAAGGCCAATACTTTCTATTATCTTTTATTTTGCTTAGAATTTCTTTAAAAGTTGGATCTTTTATAATCTGTAATACTATTTCAAATAATCTAGAAATTGTTTCCTATAATGTTGTTATGCAGAAAACTAAAACGTTTCCATCCCAAGACAGGGAAAATGCTTGCAGCTTATAATCCAAATGGTGATAAAAAACATGACTTTTACATTACAAAAGCAAACAGTCAAGTCAAAGACTAAAAAGTAAAAGGCTATTTTCATTCACTTGTTCATAATGAGAGACCCTTTTTTGACCAAAACAAAAGCACAACATAACCATTAACTCAGTAGCATGGTCCTCACAAAATTTCAACTCCAACTCCCTGATCGATTAGCAGTACATAAAAGGAGCCTTTTACATTAATTATCCAACAAACAGAATCAACACCTAGAATGATAGATACTCTTTAATGGGCATTTCTTAAAAAACCAACTAGCCCCCCTCTATCTGGCACCTGGATAAAAAGGGATGCCTTCAAAATCTATTACCTCCTTGCAGAATAGTAGGAGTGGATAATCACATACCATACACATGCAACAATCTACTATAGGCTGAGCAGAATTACTGACATCCTCATACTGTTAAAAACAAAACTTCCAACCAGATAGTGATTTCATTTACTCTTCTTTTGCGGCACTTGAGTATTCAAATCCATGTCTTGATGAGGTTACACCAGATGATGCACTTGATGACAGTAGGAAGGAATTTCGAAGACAATGAAATAAGCTCGGGCAATTGCAAAAAGTTAAGACTAGAAAATCAGAATTCTAAATCATTACTTTGTATGGAATGGACAAAAATTACTAACTGCAAATATAGCTAGTACAGACTAAACAACAAAAGAAACAAACTCTTAATAGCATTGAAACAGTTTCCAATCCTATGATCAAAGCATTAGGAAACGATTTCACAGAAAACTTATTGCCTTGCGCATATAACAATTTGATGGGCAGAATTAAGATTCTAGCTGCAGATAATTATTCTTGAACTATCAATCATTTCCACAAGACATGTAGACCTAAACCACGAAAAAGATAACTAACACTCACAGTGCCATTGCGGAATTCAGCCGAAATGTCTAACTGCACCCACAAGGCTTTAACGAGCAGAAAACATATGAAGATGACAAAAAGGTATAAAGGATTTCTGTCACTAAAAAATAAAAATTCGATTAGCAAAGGAGGCATCATAATCTTTGCGATGAAGAATATTGATTCCATAATGCTATTTGCGGTGTCGACCTTAGAAGAGTCATGAACTCATTGAATCCCAGCACCAACAGTGGAACCATTGCCCATGGAGGGGGTACCAGATGTTATTACGCTTGTTAGCTTCCTGGATGTTGACAAAGAAAAAATTAGAAAGATTCCACAACAAAGAAGGAGAAGTCCATAAAACCAAGCACTTTTTTCCACCCGATAAGGAATTTTATTATCTTTATTTCAGTAAAAATTATCAAACAATTTTCTAATAATTTTTTAAACTTAGGCATGCATTCTGTGGAGTCCAGTATAGGGTCCTCCGACTACAAAAGTGATATAATAGTGCTCTTGAAGAATTATTCACACGGTTAATAAAAACATACCTTATAATATTACTCAACTATTTTAAAACACCGTAAATTCAACAAATCAAATAACTAATATTTTTGAACCACACTATATAACTAGTAATTTTGTGGTATTTATGATTGTTTTAATTAATTTTGTATATTAGGAAGTACTATATAAAAAACAGAAATAATTTAGATTTTTTTTTTTTCAAAATTAATACATCTTGGAGTATACGGATAGTTGGGTCAGAATCTTGAGCACATGTGCTCGAATTCAGCTTATGAGATGGAAGTAACTAATAGAATAGATAAAATGGATATGTTGAACATTTTCCTTTGACATTTCTCTACAAAGTAGTTAAGCATTGTAGAGAAAACAACGTTCATAATTATATTATTGTCGGACACGTCGTTTGTTCTATTAGCTCAGGACGGCAGTAAAACTCTGGGTCTTTTTCGCATAAACCAAACAGGATATAATATAACATAAGCAAGCAACTGAATTGCTCAAATTCTGTCTTTACACACTTCGTTTGGAAAAATACAACACTTATTCCGGATGTGTTGTACTTCTAGATTTAGAATTTAAAAAAAAAAAACATGTAATATAGCTGTCAAAACTTAAAGGACCCAAATAACAAAGACTTCAATATATCTCATTGTCGATTGGTGAGTCACCAGATAATAACCCAAAGAACTATAACCAGTTTTCCATGTAGAGTTGTGGTGGAAACTAATCATATAATATAATTGTTTGTAACCTGTAATAAAACCATATCATAAGATATTACCAAGAGAAGCTTATAGACACTTGTGGATATCATATCTTGATAAACCCTTTTGCAAACCTTATTATGGATCTCTCATTGTTGAATTCTTCATCTATCTTGACAACCCTCTTAAGAACTTCAACAATGGTGGGTCGCTCCAATGTGTTGTCGCTGAGACAGTCGAGTCCAAGCTTTGTTATGGCCTTGGCAGCCCTCGTAGAGCATCCCGTTCTCTTCAGCTTCTCATGTACTGCATGTCCTTTCATGATGCAGTCGCTCCTTGCCCAATCACTGATGTGCACAGGCATAGTGCATCCTACAATTCTTACTTGCATCTTCTTCATAATCAATTGCAGTATGACCACGCCAAAGCTGTAGATATCATTTGGTTTGGTTCCAGCTTCTCCTGTGGGTTGAGCAAACGTTCATTAATTGATGGCTATAAGAATCATGAGAATGGTTTAATTTGAAACTTACCATTGGTCAGAATGAGCGGGTCAGTGTATCCAGGAGTGCCAAGTCTCAAATATTCTCCTTCTGCTGTGACAGTCCCGAAATCAGATAGTTTGGGAACAAACTCCTGTCTCAGTATCAAAAGGATTTAGCAAAAGAGTTGACGGACATCTTAAATCTTAGCAAAAGAAATGTGTGCTTTTGACCTTATCCAAGAGTAGATTTTCAGGCTTGAGATCACGGTAGATGAGTGGAGGTGATTGACTATGTAGCTCCTCCACTGCACGTGCTGTCCCAATGATGATCTTAAGTGTTCTTCCCCAGTCAAGATCTATTTTGAACAGTAATTGTCAGTATAAGCTAATGAATTGATTAGATTTACAAAATGTTTGTTTTCACTTAAGACAAACAGTCTGATTAGTGAAGTTAACATTCTCTTTATGGTCAAATAAGGGCCCAGTATTTTCAGATTACGGTTGAAAAGAGCTCAAAGAAAATATAACTCCTAATTAGCAATATTATTTGTTGGAAAAGTCAATATCTGGAGTGGAAAGTGGAAACAGATCCAATATACATAAAACTCACTACTGTAACTTTTTGCCAAGTAGATAGTAAAGTTAATTTAGTCTATGATGAGTATACGGTGAAGCTAATCCAATAATAAGAAAGGGAAATGAATGAAACCATACTTCAATGGTCATCATGCTTACATGTCAAGTGGAAATGAGTAATAGTGGAAAACAGGTTCTTGTATGAAATTAGGCATTACCTTGTAATTTACTCAGGACATTTCCATTTTCCATTAGTGGATAGACAAGGTAATACTTGTCTTCTGTTTCACAATGGCCAACCAGTTTAATGATATTTGGATGCTTAACTACACTCAGGTACCTTCTTTCAGCCTGAAAAGGACAGGTTTCAAGATTGGTATAATTAGTAATACAGAGTACATGCAGGTTCTGGAACTAAGTTCTGTTTCTGAAATGTCCCAAGTGAAATACAAATACAACCTTTTCATTACGAATATGGCAGAGAAGTATAATGAAAAAGAGAGAATAATAAGAACAATCATAAATAGTCAAAACAGACACTCATATGTACAACAGAGGACAAGGCAGAGTGGCCCAAAACCTGGGTTTGTTACGGAAGCAAATATTTGATTGTAATCGTTTGATGGGTTACCCTCGCATTGTATTGTCATTAACTGTTTCAAGAACAGAAGAGATGAGAGAGAACGAACCATTTTTAGACAATGAAGGGCCTGCTTTCTTGGAATTCCCTTTAGAGTTTTAACAGGGCGTTTGTCCTGTAACCTCATTTTGAAGGGATCTATCCTACAACCTTATTTAGTCCAACTGCTAGGCCTAAAGTGTGGCTAGAATGCAAAAACTACAATGCAAGAATTAAAAATCTTCTTTTGCTTACTTCCCACTGAGTCCTCGTTTTGGTCTCTCCATTGCGAGAGACCTTAACGGCTACTTGCAGGCCATTGGCGTTCTTCTCCTCCCTTCCATGGATGGTGCCACCATAAACACCGCCAAATCCTCCGTATCCAAGAAAGTTCTTCGCTTCAAACTCATCCGTATATTGGTTCAGTTCCCCAGGAGTAAAAGAAAATACAATTCCAGAACCTACAAACAAAATTAAACTGGTTCAGCAGAAAACAGAAGCCGTTCTATAAGTCTTAGAAACTAAAGAAGTATCCCTGATAACAATAAGCATAATCTAAGAACCATCGAATCAATGCAATCGAATACTGTAAGATCTTATAAGTACAACGATCGTGAGTGATGTGAAGATGATTCGAGATGTATATATTTCGATTTTGATGGTGATGGTGAGTGAGAGATTTTGGTCATAATCGCCAAACATATCAAGAGGTTTTTACTACTGAGAAGGTACTATGATATGGGGATAGAACCACTGTGGCCTCGACCTCGCCGGAAAATTTTAGTGCCTCATCGGCGACTATGGCTCCGGTGCAAAATCAGGCTGAAAGACCCTGGAAGCAAGTGCGTCGATCACCGGCAATGGCGGAACAGAAACAATCCTAAGAGGTACTATACGGAGGTTGAGGCAGGACGACATAAAAAGTACAAAAAGATTGTGGTGGACGGCGCCGATGGTGGGGAGGAAGGGTAAATAAGACAAAAGAGCTAGTCTTTGTGTTGTGACGGCCGGTGCGGGAGCCGGTGGCGAATTGCTAAATAAGTTAACGTTGTTAGCAATGAAGAAGGTGGTGTTAAGTTGTTGAGGTTTCCTACCGTCGTCCGCAGCAATCTGCTGCTGTCCGAACCGCCAAAAACGCCACATTTCTTAACTGACCGAAAACGAAACTTACTACAAAATACGGGCAAGGAATTGGCAGAGTCGGAGATTCGGACATGCCAATCAGAAATTCACTTGTTCGGTTCATTTATTATTGTTTTTGTTTTCTTTTAGTATGGACAAGTGAGTTTCTGTGTTAGCGCGTAAAAGTGCTTTTGGACAACAAAGCCCTCGTAGGCTGACACGTTGATGAAGGAATTACGTGGGCAGACAGAGAAACTGCTCATTATTATTTGATGTTGTCGTCTTGTTTTGGATTTAACCTTTTTTACTTTAATTTTTTCAAATAGTTGATGTTTTTAATGGCCTTCAAGGCATTTAGATAGAGAGATGTGAAGATGCCAAAGTGACCAATCCAAATCCAATGTATGCCCTCTTACTTTTCTACGTCATATAAACGAAAACAAGGGTTAGTAGCCTAGACTTTGGCCTGTTTTTCGAAGTCAACGAGGGGAGAAAGAGTTAGGAGGCGCACAATGGCTGATTCAAGGGTAAGATCTGTCTTCTCTCCTCTTTGTTTCAGCTTAATTCTGGCACCCTCTCCTTACATCTGCTTTACTAATTACTCTTCTCTTCCAAGGATCTAGAATTTCTCTAGAGGTAGCTGCTTTAGTACATACATGCTCTTTCTTGCCTACCCTGGTTTTCTGGAATCAAACAACATCTAGTTGGAAGTTTCTGTGTTGATAAGTGATTTTCTATGAAATTAGATGGGATCTGTGAAACTTCAGGTCATGTACAGTTGATTCTGCTTTAGTATAAACATGTCTTCCGTACTCGTTGAGCTTTTGTTGTTACCCTAAAAATTTTCAAGTTCAGTGATTACTGTTTACCTTTTAAATTCAAAGAAAAACAAAGAAAATAGCTTAAAGGACATTTGATAAATTCGTAGGTTTGAAATGTGTTATTGTACGGACAAAGCTGCGTTGTTTTGTTGCTAAATATGCTTTGACAGTTAACAGTTGTAAATTAGGAAACGCCTATTTTACTGCACATGAAAATTTTCCAGTTAGCAGTTAAGAAGTCGAAGTCAAAAACCAACGGTTATTTAACTTCCCTGTTTTTGGATCCATCATATTAAACACGTGCAGGATGACATCCTTTTCTCATGATTTGGGAAATGCTTACAATTTGATAGAGTGAAATATTTGATATGTATACTTGTATATATTTCTTCTAGCTTTTATCTCCCAACGCCTGAATCATGCCAAAACTTGATTTGGAAAAGGAGTTCATGCATTCAGGTCATGGCTCATCATTAGCTTCAGTCTACTCTTATTTTTATCTATTGTTTTTTAAATCAAAAGATCGACAAAAAGAAAAGGTATTAATAGAAAATCCAAATGACAAACTTAACGTTATGGAGATCTCCTATGCTCAGACCTAATTTGTTTTGCTCTGTGATCATGTTATTGTCTACAAACAATGCGTCCTGAATACGTATCTATGCTTGTTTTGCTGCAATATGTGGGTTAGACTTACATATAGACTTGGGATACTTGAATACGTGATTGCTAATATAAAGTTCGTATTATACATGTGGCATGTGTTTTAGTATCTTGAGATGCCACCAAGTATTATTTAAGATCTTATATTTGAATGCATTTATGATGTACTTATTACCTGTTTAGTATGTATGTTTCACATATTATGGTGATCAGTTTGTGTTACTTTATGATAATTAACACCCTAGGAGGCTATTAAATGTGTTTGTATATGATTTAGGATGGTGAAAGGTGATTAGTTGGAGACTTAGCCGACCTCATATTAAAGCATAAATTGATATGTTGTTTGCATCAAATAAGTCAAGACAAAAATGATACATGTGCTTCCTCGTTTCTTGGAGCATATTATTCAGAATTAGATAGGGCATAAACATGTTGGGTACAATAGTGTATTTTTTGAAAAGAAAAAATAAAATAAACAAAAAGGATACAAAAAATTTGACGTAGTCCACTCTTAATTTTAGGTTACGTCTACGGACAAAACTCAAAATAATTCTTTTACTATTACAAATAATAGGTATATAAAAATAAAACTAAAATAGTAGCTCACAAGGTATTTCCCAACCTAAAAATAGTAACCTCATTATTTTGTCACTTATCAGCCCTTTAAAAAAATCTTTCCTAACTTCAGATCATTGTTTTATTCTAGTTTTCCTCTATATTTTTTCATTGTATGAAGCAAAGAGAGCCTTATATAGGCATTCCATCGCATGAGACAGCTGCAAAGGCAGTTGTCTCCTTTCCTTTTTCAACTAATGCGACACCAAAATCGGTGCCACATTTGTTGAGAAAATTTGTGTCATTCCATGTGAGAGACCTATATCCAACAAATCTCCTCCTCTCTATTACATAGAGGGCTTTATCATGTCTGCTACCGATCGACAATATTCCGAGATTATGTGCATGCTAATGATATTGATGTTGATGTTGAGAAATACATGCTTGAATGGTTGTGACTCTTTTAGTAACTAACTTGGGTCCTATTTGTGATAAATTTGACCATGCGGTTATGTCAAAGTATTTGGATGGAAAATTGAGTTATATGGATGAACATGTGTAACACCCCACTCCCGCGTTACCCGAACCTGACATCTTTGGTGATATCCGAGTTCGTGCCCCGCGAGGGTGGCGTGCTACATCAGTCAGTCGAAACTCAGTATCAATATTTTTTTAATTTATTTTTCAGTACTCTCATGTGCACAGTATAAAATTTTGAGCCCAAATGTAAAAGGAAGCATTTTCAGTTATTACAAACAGTCAATAGCAATTTACAATAGTCATGTAATGACATAACCAACATTGGGCCCATGATAAATACAGAGCATTTTGAAATACAATCCTATGGGACACTAATGCAGACGCGACCTGATCCCGACCTCTATATATCCCTTGCGTACGGTAGACATACTCCCGTGTCAAACGAGATACTTTTCAAGACCTGAAAAATATATGCAAATTTTGGATGAGTTTTGCGAACTCAGTGAGGAACCATCATCGATGGTTCGCCCAATTCATGCAGCACACAAGCAAATTACAGTCATAATGCGATCGAAATACCATCTCAATCAATAGATATAAGCATATCACAATTTTATAAGGTAATTGACAGTATTCAGTCAAATATGTATGCAATGCACGTATGACACTTTTTCAGTTTATTTCAGTGTTGTGACCGAGCGCATAAACAGTGAACAATATCCGTAGACGCGTCTATGGAGTGTCTATCTCCCTTCAAGCTCAAGACTCGTTTTCAGTGTCAGTGAGCTGCTCCGGTCACAACTGTTATTATTAGTTTATGCATTAATGTATGCAATGCATATGCCCAAGTTAACAGTCAGTATCACATATAATACCATGATTTCATCAATCGCAATTGAGCACATCATATTTAAGCGATAGAATCGTACAATCAATAAGCGATCATCATATTGGTCATAGCAACGGCAATCGATTCATAATGAGCACATCAAGACACTTCAAGCGATTAATCATAGCAAACAATTGATCACAGTATTTCACAATTGATCACAGTATATCACAGTTGATCACGGTATACATCCAAAACACTTCTATGTCAATTCTCTCAATTCATCGGACCATCATCCTAATCGATCGAAACAATACTCAATCATAATCCCTCCATTATTTCCCACATTCGACATATCATAATTGAACGAGAGTCATCTAGGTCACTCACCTGTACTTCCGAGCTAATACCTGAAAGTCTCAGTGACGTCGACGGATCGACGCTCCAAGAGTTCCTCTATAACAGTGACAGTATACAAACATTATCAATTGGTCATTTAGAATCATGTCAAAATGCACATGTAACAATTAGAAGGTGCACAATGCATGTTCATGATATTCTCGGCCCTATTCTAATATTTTCCATCATAAAAATCCGTTTCTTTTTCCTAGTTTCAAACCGAAATTCATACACCTATAACTCTTTGCACACAATTCAGAAAATTACAACCCATATCTCGTTGGAAAGATCATGAAAACCTCTACAAGTTTCATGTAGAACACAAAAATCAATTTCACCCCTAAGGGTGTCAAAATCTAATCAAGTTTCATCCAATCAATGCCTCTCAAAACAAGTGCGATATTTTGTAAAATCCATAACTTCCCATTTATTCAGTCAAAATTATCAAATAAATACCAATAGAAGGATCAAGACAATACCTACAAGTTTCATGAACAATATGAAATCAAATTCAATTCGAAATAGGTCAAACAAATCAATCAAGAATCGGCCCACTGAATTTACCCAATCTGGACAGTAATGTTCAAAACAGTATATCTCTTTGCACAAATGTCAAAAATTTACATACTTTAAACCCCTAAAAAGATCAAACACAATAATACACTTCTCATGAAGGGCTTAAAAGCGAATTCCCTCTCTAACAAGCTCAAAACTGTCATGCAAGTTCTTACGATCGAAGATTAATAACCTAATCTGAGTTCGGTTTTGAAAACTCATAACTCCCAAATCTGATCTCCAAAAATCACATGCTATATATCATTTTCAAGATAATTGCTTCCTCTACAACTCTTAAGAAGATCACTCAAGGCAATTCAATTCACAGAAATCGCTAAAATTGCTTCCAATCAGAATGCTCACAAAACCGATACTTAGGCTAGATTTCACCAAAATGCACAAAATCAGTCAATAGTCAACAGTTCATATCTCCCAATATACAGATCGAAAAATTGCAAAATCAGTAAAAATGGAAAGCTAACAATATAGGCTTCAACTTTCATGAAGACCATTTTTACCAATGCCTTCTAAATTAATCTAGAAAAATCATCAAAACAATTAGGTCATCAATCCAGTCTTCGCTTTACGCATACATGTCCCCGATTTTCAAGCCAAAATTCAACCTCTTAGAGCTACAATTAGACAACACCTATTTCACAAGAAATTGTAGCAAACAAACTCAAGTTTAATTTGGTCCAAGCCTCACCTCATTTTCATAATCACACAACTAGTTATGATCAAAACAGTGTAATCGGTACAAAACCAATTTTCCAGCTTTGGTACTAAACTTAGATACTATCACTTCCAATGCTAATAAGACATCACTAAGCATCCAAATGGACAAGAAATCAGTCACTAGATTATTCATACATTCACTTAGACCACTAGTCACAATTTGGCAGCACTAAACTCTTCATTTCCATGCAAGAAAAATAATCAAGAATCATCTAAAATCAAGTGAAAACATTTCAATCATACTACTTCATCAAGTCATACTCAAACATAACCTAACAATTCAAACTATAATTTCCATAACATTTAAGCATCATAAATTATGATTAGTAAACAATAACTCTCATTGAATGCATCTAACAACCATGATTTATTAATACATAATTAAAGCTTAAAATAAACCTTACCTACTTAAAACTTCCTACCCCTTCAATCTCTTCAATTCTTTAATGAATACCCTAACTCAATACCTTCTCTACTCTCTTCTAACACCATGCATGTGCATCATCATCATCATGGAAAGAAGTAGCTTGGTTGCATGAAGGAGGGCTCTTAAGATTGGAGGAAGTGTTACTTAAGAAGGAGCAAAATCGATGGAAAGGAAAACAAAGGAAGGAGATGAAGAGACAATTTCGGTTGGAATGAAGAAATAGGTAAAACACTTGACTTTTCCTTCCTTAACAATGAAGTTACCGAGAATACAAGGCCAAGCATAAGACAAAAACAATAAATCCATGTAGGACAAGTGGCATGTTTTGGAAAAAGACAAAATAGAGATAAAACAAAAACTTGTAATAGGATTTAGCAACCCTAATAAAATCTGACTCATTCAAGTCCAATGGCCCTAATTTCAATCCCAAAATAATATACCCAATATTATAGTGCCATTGGATAGAAATTTTCGCTACCGAAAATCGACCGGTTCGCCACTTGGCGATTTTTTCGGTCCGAGAATTTTTCTCCGAAAAAATCCAAAAAAATTCCTAAAAATTCCTTAAAATGTAAAACACATAATGGATCACTCAAATGAATTTTTCAAAAACAATTACCACGTTATTCACAATAAAATTTCATTTAGGCCCAATACCGGGAAATAATCATGAATGCATGTACAGTTATTTTCCTGTGCACAATTTTCACTGTTTGCAAATACCGGTATGCATGAACAATCCTAATTAGTCCCAATCACTCTCATCCTTTGTTAAATTACTATTTTACCCTTCCTGTCGGAGGTAGGATGTTACAATTTTTTTAATTTAGAGCCCGGCCTCTACCGCCATCACTCCAGGTATTGTCCTCTTTGGCACTTGCTTGAGTCACAACTCGAACACAAGACCTCAAGGTTTTGTTTCACTTTAAGTGGACGCCTCTTACCATTGAGCCACTGATACCACAAATGTAGCATCCCACTCTCACAAGACCCGAACCCGATATCGATGGTGATATCCGAACCCGTGCCTCACGAGGGTGGTATGCTAGAGTAGTCAAAACAATTGAAAACTCAGTAAGACATTTTTCTTCCGAAAAACAATCGCGGAAATAAGTGAACAGCATGAGCCCACTCTTATACAAAAACATTTCGATCAAAACACAATTTCAGTAATCACATTACAATTATAACATTTATCAATTTAAGCCCTCTATAATGACAGTACTATTCTGCAGAAATTGCAGAAATATAAATCTAATACAAAACAGAATAACACTAATGCAGAAGTGAACTGATCCCGACATTAAAATCTGACTTGCTAGCGGTAACCATACTCCCGTGTGTCCAATGGGATACTCTTCAATCTCTGAAAAATATTTGCAATGTTGGGTGAGTTTGCGAACTCAATGAGAAACCATCATCGATGGTTCACCCAAATCATGCCTATTGCAAGCAATTCACAGATTCAGTCAATTACACATTCAGTATTATCATATAATAATTTACAGAACTCATGCGATTTCATAAATCAGTTATCACATTTGTATGCAATGCACATGTGACTCTTTTCCAGTTTATTACTGTGTTGTGACCGGGTGCTTAACAGTGATCAGTATTCAGTAGACGCGTCTAGGGAGTAGGAGAGCCCTCTGGGTATGCACTAATTTCCCTCGAGCTCGAGGCTCGGTTCAGTGGCTCAATGGTAAGAGGCGTCCACTTAAAGTGGAACAAAACCTTGAGGTCTTGTATTCGAGTTGTGACTCACGCAAGTGCCAAAGACGATGCACAGGTGATGGCGGTGAAGCCGGCTCTACATTAAAAGGCGCCTTTTAATGTAGGCTCTACTCTCGCCATCACCCGTGTATTGTCTCTTCACACTTCATGCGAGTCACAACTCGAATACAAGACCTCAAGGTTTTGTTTCACTTTAAGTGGACGCCTCTTACCATTGAGCCACGACAATACCTGGAGTGATGGAGGTAGAGGTCGGGCTCTACATTAAAAAAGAGGACAATACCTGGAGTGATGGCGGTAAAGGCCGGGCTCTACATTAAAAAAAACATATTGATACTGAGTTTTGACTGACTGATGTAGTACGCCACCCTCGCGGGACACGAACTCGGATATCACTAACGATGTCGGGTTCGGGTCACGCGGGAGTGGGGTGTTACATTTAGGTGGTATCAGAGCCCAACAATACGAATGTATCTGGGCACAGGCTAAAACATAGGTTAAGGTGCATGCATTTGAGTCGTGTCATTGCAGACCATAACAACTGATCCCCAATCTGAGTCACACGAGTAGAAATCCTACGTGTACATATGTGTTAAGTGATTAAGTGTGAGAAAAGTGAGACCGTATCAGAATGTGAACCCATGAATGTGTTTGGGCTAGTAGGAAGGGGAAAAAGGAAAAATGGATAATGAGATTTATATTGTACTGTGGTTATCAACCCAGAATGTGGTATATATATGATTATGTTGGCATGGGATGATTGAGGAAAGAAATGATATCAAAATGAATCCCCTGATTTAAAATGGCAATATTACGGCGAAAGAAAACGAACAATTTCTATAGCATGGAGAGGTCCACTGTGGATATGAGAAACATATTGGTTAAAGTAGGCCTATGTGAGATTAAAAGTTCGAGATGATTAGGTAATGAGAGTTGTGACTTGTATAGTCGACGAAATGGGAAATGGAAATGAGCAAAAAGTATATGGTTCGATCAGGTAGATATGGATCCACTACATTTGTGTCAATGTATCTTATAGATGATGATAGCGAGATTGTACTGAGATCGATATTGCACCGTAACGGTCTACCTATAACTGAAAGAGCGAAGTGACTATAAGGGTAGGAAGAAGTAGAAATGGTGAGACGAAAGTGTACAGATGAACTGAAATGGACTCGTGAAACGGTTATGATCATGAGCGCATGAGTTTGGGACCCAAATGGTTACGCGAATATTGTGCTAAGAGTTTGTGCATCAGTATAAGGGGATAGTAGAGGAAAAGGAAGACTGAAAATTTCTACTGATAGTGTATCGGAAAATTCTGGATTGGTTGAATATGTGTATTTGGAAACAGAAATGGTAAATGGATGGGTAAACAGATAGAGATGCAGTGTATCTGTAGCTATGAACGTGATTTTTTTTGTCGTGTTTTGGGTGATGAGTCCCCGAATGTACTATCAATGTGGATACCCGATCATGAATTGTTTGAGGAACATACAGAGATAAGTAGCAATAATGAGATGACAGTGTATAAGCCAAGCTGATATGACCTTAAAAGGTCAAGCTTGCACGTAACTGAGATGGGAATAAAATAATGTGGCATACAGTTCAATGACACATGGAGAATGAAATAAGGATCTTGGAGAATGAAATAATGATCGTGATTTATGAAAAGAGTTGTCGCATTTAGGTTGATTTACCGTTGGGAGTATATATTGGATAGTGAGTTTTTCACGTTTAATGAAACAATTGAGCTTATGTGAAAAAATTTATATGGAAATAATAGAGGAAACGATCGGTGATTGAGCGAATAAGTGCTAATCATAGTTCCTATAGGTCAAGGAATTTAGAATGTTCGCTTGGGAAGAAAGTACACTTTCAAATGATGCATCATATGTACAGAATTTGAGGAGAGAAGAAGGATATGGCATAGTTCCTCTATTCGCGGATTGGCACAAATGGAAAGGAGTTTTAGGGAATCCTGAGTAGTATAAGCTACTAATGAGTTTCTGGATATGATGAACTGACATTTGGTAGAAAATAGTTGGTTGATGAGAATTTTGTGAACAGTATAAATGATGGTAGCAAGACTAATGTTCATGACGGGAACAAATCGAAAATACGTATGGACGAAATCAAAAGTGAAATGGAGTCATGTCTCAAGAGGAGACTCAGGCATAACAAGTGGATTTCCACTCCTGAAGTTATAGGTAGTGTGAAAGAAATTGTTTAGTGCCTCAGCCTCACAGAACCCGAGTGCAAAGGATGTTCCAATCTAATCAGAGCATAAAATTGTTCGTAGTGAGATAATAAGTATCGTTGATATTGATTTTCGGGAGATACTACGAAAAATGTTGGGAGATCGTAAATTGGATCTAAGAATAGATTAATCCCAAACCGCGAAGCGAAATACTCAAATGGAGTGGAATGTAAGGAAATACAGAGAATGAATAGGCATTAGCATATGTCGATGTGCATGAACAGAAGTGGAATGAAGAGAAAATAAGTAGAGACAAGAAGTCTAGTGGGACACTGAGACTGACGTGAAGTAATGTTACCTTCATTAAGGGATTGAAAAATAAAGTAATCATGGACCCAATGAATAACAAAAATGTGAGTAATGTCTGTTGAAGTTGACAATACCCCAATAGAGATTGATGTGAGGTAAACAAATGGTATCAACTGATAACTATAATCATAGATGTAATGTGTTTGAAAGTGTTGCAAAGTAAAAGAGTTATATGAATAATGGAGGAACCTGACACTGATAAGAAGCATACCTTATCATACCCTTGGAGATTGCGTAGTGTGTGATGAAGTGTCAATATGTTAGAACGGTATAGTATGAATTGAGTTGACTTCGATAAATGGTATTGGTGCTATGATCGAAATTGTTTAAAGCCTTGGAGATCTTGAATTCCTATAAGGTATACATCATGTAACTTGAGAAAAGTTTAGAGTTGAACGGCATACACAAATGAATATGATACTGGTCAAGGTCGAGTGTAATCTCAAATAGTGAACAGATAATTCTGAAATGAACAGACCAAGTGCAGACATCGGGGTTTCCAAAGTTAAAATAATGAAGAAGGAAAAATGTCAAGTAGAATATGGGGTAACATGAAGTGTTACTAGAGCATTGAAGTTGTAGATTTAGTGGCACCGGATAGAGGTAAGAAAGTTTAAGAGTTCAGGAGTTACAGTGGTGAGTCCCATAATGAGTCTGAATTTTCGAGAGAAGCATATGTACCCGACAAAAGTGATTGAGCAAAGGAATTGGTGAGCAAAGAAATTGAACAATCGAAGCTAGACATTCTAGTAGGAATACGCAAAGAGTGAAATTGAGTTACTACGGGTATAGAACGAAGTGATTATAGGTTTGAATGTTCCACAGGAAAAGTGCTTAAGTGTTTTGGACTTCATAGGATTATGACCTTGTTATATAGTTTTGACTGAATGACTATAGGGCTAATGGTGATCATAAAAAGGGATTTTACACGCTTGTATTACACAGAAAAGTGCCTAACAAGAGTCAAAGAACAAAATTGAGTCGAGATACTTGTGATGAGTGAAACAAAGGAAAGTGACTTAAGAAAGCTGAATGGGTTAGAGGAGATGGATCAGGATCGGACAAATGAAATAGCGTAAAATGCATATACGAATAGAGTTCGTGAACACTAAAGAATAGTGAATTGTCAAAGAAAGGTATAGTCAAAGAAGAATAGTCAATAAGGAATGTAGGAAAAATGAGTTAGGTGATTGAACACCGGTTTTTAGTGAAATAGACATAAGTATCACTGTGTTGGTACCAAAGGAAAGTGAAGTATCGAAGACGAGATAAAATATTTTTGTGTAAGTATCACATTGAAAAAGTTGTACTCATAATTGGCAAAAAGGGTATCAATGGAACATGAATGAGTCTGTATGTTACTGGAGAAAACGGTATTGGATTGATAAAACGTGATAAGTGGACAGGTTCTGAAATAATGAACTGAGCCATAGCATACGAAATACAGTTAGTGTCTACTCTGAAATTGGCAAGTGAGATAGGTAAGATAGCGAGATAGCCACATAAATAACTGACAGCCTTACTGTGATCTCGAAAAATGAGTCAATGCGTGAAGAAGTGTATGAGAAATGTAGGGACATATGATAACTGTCATATTGAACCATTGACTGAGAATTTCGCGGACGAAATTTTTATTAGGAGGGGAGAATTGTAACATCCCACCCCTGACAGGAAAGGTAAAATAGTAATTTAACAAAGGATGAGAGTGATTGGGACTAATTAGGATTGTTCATGCATACTGGTATTTGCAAACAGTGAAAATTGTGCACAGGAAAATAACTGTACATGCATTCATGATTATTTCCCGGTATTGGGCCTAAATGGAATTTTATTGTGAATAATGTGGTAATTGTTTTGAAAAATTCATTTGAGCGATCCATTATGTGTTTTACATTTTAAGGAATTTTTAGGAATTTTTCTAGATTTTTTCGAAGAAAAATTTCCGGACCCGAAAAATCGCCAAGTGGCGAACCGATCGATTTTCGGTAGTGAAAATTTCTATCTAATGGCACTATAATATTGGGTATATTATTTTGGGATTGGAATTATGACTATTGGACTTTAATGGGTCAAATTTTATTATGGTTGCTAAATCCTATTACAAGTTTTTGTTTTGTCTCTATTTTGTCTTTTTCCAAAACATGTCACTTGTCCTACATGGATTTATTGTTTTTGTCTTATGCTTGGCCTTGTATTCTTGGTAACTTCATTGTTAAGGAAGGAAAAGTCAAGTGTTTTACCTATTTCTTCATTCCAACCAAAATTGTCTCTTCATCTCCTTCCTTTGTTTTCCTTTCCATCGATTTTGCTCCTTCTTAAGTAACACTTCCTCCAACCTTAAGAGTCCTCCTTCATGCAACCAAGCTACTTCTTTCCATGATGATGATGATGCACATGCATGGTGTTAAAAGAGAGTGAAGAAGGTATTGAGTTAGGGTATTCATTAAAGAATTGAAGAGATTGAAGGGGTATGAAGTTTTATGTAGGTAAGGTTTATTTTAAGCTTTAATTATGTATTTAATAAATCATGGTTGTTAGATGTATTCAATGGGAGTTATTGTTTACTAATCATCATTTATGATGCTTAAATGTTATGGAAATTATAGTTTGAATTGTTGGGTTATGTTTGAGTATGACTTGATGAAGTAGTATGATTGAAGTGTTTTCACTTGATTTTGGATGATTCTTGATGATTTTTCTTGCATGGAAATGAAGCGTTTAGTGCTGCCAAATTGTGACTAGTGGTCTAAGTGAATGTATGAATGATCTAGTTACTAATTTCTTGTCCATTTGGATGCTTAGTGATGTGTTATTGACATTGGAAGTGATAGGATCTAAGTTTAGTACCAAAATTTGGAAATTGGTTTTGTCTGATTACTGTTGTTTTGATCATAACTAGTTGTGTGATTATGCAAATGAGGTGAGGCTTAGACCAAATTAAACTTGAGTTTGTTGGCTACAATTTCGTGTGAAATAGGTGTTGTCTAATTGTAGCTCTAAGATGTTGAATTGTGGCTTGGAAAATCAGGGACATGGGCTGTGTAAACAGTACCCGGATTGAGGACCTAATTATTTTGATGATTTTTCTAGATTAATTTAGAAGGAATTGGTAAAAATGGTCTTCATGAAAGTTAAAGCCTATATTGTTAGCTTTCTATTGTCACTGATTTTGCAATTTTTTGATTTGTATATTGGGAGATATGAACTGTTGACTATTGACTGATTTTGTGCATTTTGGTGAAATCTAGCCTAAGTGTCGATTTTGTGAGCATTCTGATTGGAAGCAATTTTAGCGATTTCTGTGAATTGAATTGGCTTGAGTGATCTTCTGAAGAGTTTTAGAAGAAGCAATTATCTTGAAAATGGTATCTGACGTGATTTTGGAGATCGATTTGGGAGTTATGAGTTTTCAAAACCGAACTCAGATTAGGTTATTAATCTTGATCGAGCGATAATTTGCATATTACGCTTTTGAGCTTGTTAGAGATGGAATTGTCTTTTAAGCCCTTCATGAGAAGTGTAGTATTGTGTTTGATCTTTTCGGGGTATAAAGTATGCAATTTTTTACATTTGTGCAAGGAGATATCTTGCTTTGAACATTCTTGTCCATATTGGGTAAATTTAGTGGGCGATTCTTGATTGATTTGTTTGACCTATTTCGCAATTGAATTTGATTTCATATTATTCATGCAAGTTGTAGGTATTGTCTTGATCCTTCTATTGGTATTTATTTGATAATTTTGACCTAATAAATGGGAAGTTATGGATTTTACAAAATCTTGCACTGCTTTGAGAGGCATTATTTGAATGAAACTTGATTGAATTTTGACACCCTTAGGGGTGAAATTGATTTTTGTGTTCTACATGAAACTTGTAGAGGTTTTCATGATCTTTCCAACGAAATATGGGTTGTAATTTTCTGAATTGTGTGCAAAGAGTTATAGGTGTATGAATTTCGGTTTGAAACTAGGAAAAAGATACGGATTTTTATGATGAAAAATATTAGAATAGGGCCGGGAATATCATGAACATGCATTGTGCACCTTCTAATTATTACATGTGCATTTTGACATGTTTCTAAATGACCAATTGGTAATGTTTGTATACTGTCAATGTTATAGAGGAACTCTTGGAGCGTCGATTCGCCGACGTCACTGAGACTTCCAGGTATTAGCTCAAGACAATGCAATTGAAGAACTTTAGATGACTCGTTCAATTATGATATGTTGAATGTGGGGAATAATGGAGGGATTAGGATTGAGTATTGTTTCTGACTAGATTCCGGACAGATGGTCCGATGAATTGGAAGAATTGATATAGAAGTGTTTTGGATGTATACCGTGATCAACTGTGATATATTGTGATCAATTGTGATATACTGTGATCAATTGTGAAATACTGTGATAAATTGTTTGATATGATTAATTGCTTGAAGTGTCTTGATGTGCTCATTATGAATCGATTGTTGTTGCTATGACTAATATGACAGACTGTTTATTGATTGTACAGTTACTGCTTACTTATGATGTGCTCAATTGTGATTGATGAAATCATAGTATTATATGTGATATTAACTGTTAACTTGGGCATATGCATTGCATACATCAATGCATAAACTGATAATAATAGATTGTGGCCGGAAAGCAATCCATCGACATCGAAAATGAGCCTTGAGCTCGAAGGAGATAGACACTCCTAGACGCATCTACTGGATCTCGTTCACTATTTATCGCTTCGCTCACAACACCGAAATAAACTAGAAAAGTGTCACACGTGCATTGCATACATATTTGACTGAATACTGTCAATTGCCTTATAAAATTGTGATCTGCTTATATCTATTGATTGAGATGGTATTTACGATCGTTATGACCGTAATTTGCTTGTGTCTTTGAATGAATTAGGCGAACCATCGATGATGGTTCCTCACTGAATTCGCAACTCACCCAAAATTTGTATCTATTTTTCAGGTCTTGAAGAGTACCCCGTTTGACACGGGAGTATGTCTACCGTACGCAAGGGATAGATAGAGGTCGGGATCAATTCGCATTTGCATTAGTGTCCCATAGAATTATATTTCAAAATGCTCTGTATTTATCGTAGGCCCAATGTTGGTTATGTCATTACATGACTATTGTAAATTTTTGTTGACTGTTTGTAATAACTGAAAATGCTTCCTTTTACATTTGGGCTCAAAATTATATACTATGCACATGAGAGTACTGAAAAAAAATAAAAAAAACATATTGATACTGAATTTTGACTGACTGATGTAGCACGCCACCCTTGCGCCATTTTAATGTAGAGCCCGGCCTCTACCGCCATCACTCCAGGTATTATCCTCCTTTTTAATGTAGGCAGGCCTCTCTATTATCATTCTAGGTATTGTCTTTTGACATTGCGTGAGTCATGGCTGAATAAGACGCCAAAGTTTTGTTCGATTTTAAGTGGGCGCTTTACCATTGAGCCAGTGGCTCGATGGTAAGAGCGCCCACTTAAAGCCAAACAAAACCTCGGCGCTTCAGCTCGAAGCCATGAACAAGCAAAGTGATCCTGAGATGATAATACTCTGAATACATAGTCGAGGCGGATCTATTCAATGAATCATGAGAGAGTAGATGGCGAAGATGAGAGAAGAGATTATGCAGATGGCTTAGTTGCAACAACAACTTTAGATATTCGAACTCATTATTTTAAGGTACAAACATAACAATTTATGTTCACTTTGATGTGTTTTTATTCAATTGTATAACAATTGACATTATTTAAACATTTGATGTACTGGTTGATTGTGGAAGTCCAATTTTGTACATCCAATTGTATAACAATTGACATTATTTAAACCTTTGATGTACTGGTTGATGTGTGGATGTCCAATTATTTATGTACAACCTAATGGTTTATACCAATTTTATATCACCGACGGAATACACAATTCCGTTAGTATAGGTTCGCCGTCGGAATGCAACATACCGTCGACACAGAACCTGAACTAAATTTGGCGACGTGCAAATTACCATCGGTTATAGGTGAAACTTTTCGACGGATTATATTTCCGTCGTTAACGTTATTACTTACTTCCGAAACGTAGCGACGGTGGTTCCGTCGGTGATATATGAATTTCACCGACGCTCAATGTTCGTCGCAACATAATAACAACGGATAATATTCCGTCGGTTTTTCGTTGATAATACACCGACGGTCATTTTCTGTCAGTAAGTTATAACGACGGCCATCTTTACGACGGTTTCTTCTTTCGTCGCGTTCCGTCGGCACATATAATTTCCGAGGGAAATATCCATTTCTCCTATGGAATATTCCGTCGGAGAACGTGAGTTTTCTTGTAGTGAAAAAATCATGCTTTTAGGGATAATATTTAGAGAGAGAAGTAACTAGCGGAAACAGAGGCAATGTTTTCATGGATAATGTTCAGTATAACATAGGCAAACTTGACGACATATTCATATACTTATTCAAGATATTCAATCAATAGCCAAAGTTATGCATATAAACAAAACAAAATCTGCTCTGATACCAATGTTAGATAATCTATAAACATATCATAAACTATAGGATCGATTATATATATACATATGCGTGGAAAACAAAACATACTTGTTGATGATTTGTCTAGAATTCCACCGGCTAAGGAACACAGAGTTTGCAAATCCAACGTTTTTCTCTCTCAAAACTGTAATACAAAAAAAATAGGGAGTTCTTCCAAACCGTTGGCTTTGCCTTTAAATACAATATGAGAATAACTACCATTAGCTGTTATTCTTGCACGCGGATTGTTTAGACCCATCATGGGTGGAAGAAAACCATTACCTAGTCAAATCTCTTCTATATTATAATTTATTTTCTTTTGTTTTCATTTGGTACTTTTCGTATGGCACGTTGAGGTGAGTAGGTAAAGCTGAACTCGATTTGATAAAAACTGGCACATCTTGCCACTCCCTGCACTGTTTTCAGAATCAAATGTTACTTACTAGTCATGTACGATGGAGGAAGAATGGAGATGGAAGACGGACAGGGACCTAGTGTCCTTGCGAGCAATGATTGAATGGTACAAAGTACCTTGCGTCTGAAGTCATATCATGTTTCCTTGATCGATTCCAAAAATTGATGCAGCAGTAACCATCCAGCTTTGGTTGTATTTTGTTTACTCACTTATGGCAATGGAGAACCATTCGGAGGCAATCGTTGCAACTCAATATAGAGCATCAAAGGACTAGCTATGAGTTGTTGGTGAAGTGTTTGTATGCATGAATATTGTTGTAGTTTCTCTATTATATTTATACATAGAAATCAAAATTTATGGAGAAGTGATATAAACTAAAAAAATTTAATACTGTCACGTTACTTAAGAATAAATAATAAAGTTGACTTTTATGAATTTTATATGATAAAATATAAACTAAAATAAGCTTTGACGATAATTAAAATAAAGGATTGGATAATTTATTAAAAGAGAATTTAATTAAATAATTATATTAAGATTAGTACTTTTGATTCTATGATTCAATTAATTTAAATGAACATATTTTCACCTCTAATTTGCACACAATCTTATATACAATCATGACTCGGACGGTATTACTTATCGCAGTTGATTAATGTAGACAATGAGTATGAGCTAGTTATACTGTATTCAATTAATAATTGTAATTTTTATATTTTTAATTAAAATGACCTCTAAATTTTTATAAATAATATCATTTTGAGGTTAAAATTTTCACATTAACTTAAAAGAAAAAATTGAGTAAAATAAGATAATTTAAGACTAAAGTCAAACATGTATTTTAATGTACATCAATTATTAAGGAGGATTTATATAATATTTAAATGATTTAAACTATTTTATATATGAATCACTTATCTTCCTCTTGAATGCAAATTAATATGATATGATAAGTTTTCCTTTTAAATAAAGATTAATTAAAAGTTAGTTATTGACATAAAGAGATTTGATGATGTATATGTTGTAAGTGAATCACTCCATTTTCGTCTAAATGCAAATTAATGAGAAGGTGGAACAAATCCAAATGAAGGTCAAATTTTGAGCATTCTTAACCCATTTCGGCCACAGCCAGGCCTTTGGGTTTGGAAGAAGGGCCTTTGCTAGGCTTCTTTAGTGTCTTTCTTCTCATAAACTGGGTTGATACATCTTACCCTTGAGTAATAAGGTTCTGTTTTATTTTCAGTTTTTATTTTTAATTTATGTTTTTAAATAAAATAAAAATAATTTAGTTTTAATTTCAATAATTACCTATCACATAATTCTTATAAACAATTTATTTTATAAATAAATAAGATAAATTTATTTATTTTAATGGTAAATTATCAATAAATATTATTGTAATTTATTAAATAAAATAATATATATTAAAAGTATTTTAATTATTAAAGCAAAATTTTGATTCAAATATATATATTTTGAAGATATTTTAACTTTTAAATTATATTTATTAAAATTATTCAATTAGAATTATTTAATTTTAAAATTAATATCTAAATTAATTATAGAACTTAAATTATTCATAATTAATGCTAAATAATTACATAAATTATAAATTGAGTTATTCATAATTTTATATTAATTAATTATTAGCAATAAAATATCAATAAAATTATTACTCATTATTTATAGAAAATAAATTATAAATAAATTTTAAGAAAAGACATAATATACTATTACATTAAACAAAAAGAATTAATATACTCATTATATGCATTTCTATTCATATAATTGATTGGAGGTTCATTAGCGTTGAGGATTTCTTTTAGTTCATGTTCTATCCAAAGTGTGAGTTTAAGGAGGTTAAGGTTTTTTAGCCTTGGGTTCTACATCATTTGATATTAAAGCTTGGATCGAGATAAATTCTTATTTATCTTGTGTTTATTTGCTATTATTATTATTATTATTATTATTATTATTATTATTATTATTATTATTATTATTATTATTATTATTATTATTATTACTAATATCTTTATTACTACTACTACTATTACTTCTACTATTTTTTTCATTAGAATTCAAAATTAAGGTTCATCGTGTTCTAGTGTTTTTTTTTTCTTATTTCTTTATATTTCCAAGTTTGTTCTTTGAATCATCATTGATCTAGTTATCATAAAAAATAAACGAAAAAAATCAATTGCTAACATTAAAAAAAATCGGTTGCTAGCATAAAATATTTTTAAAAAATTGCTAGAGTTTTAAAAAAGGAAAGATTTGATTTGGTTGGTGGCAGATTTTGTTTCTATACATATTTTTAGGTAGCATATATCATTTCCTCTTGTGTGCCCTTTTTGCTTTATTCGTTTCGGTATAATTACTTCTAGTTTTGTCCCCATTGTCTTTCTTAGATGTTTTCATCGCACTTCTAAATTTTAATATGATGTTTGTGAATTACCTTGACTGGAAACTGAATTCGAAAGTGTAATTGAGGACAACAAGCTTGAGCGTAAAAGGGCTTAAGTGTGTAGCTTAAACGAGGGTAAAAGCCATATTTTGAGTGAAACATGAGTGGAGTGCCATTTTTTGAGTGAAACACGAAAGGAAGTGAATTATTGCAAAACATTTTCTTGGAGCTTTTTGTTATAAGAATGGCCAAAAAAATAGATGGAAAGGAAACAATACATGAGGAGGATGAAAATGTGCTTGATTTGAAAGCGATGTATAAGGCATTCATGAATGAATTTAATAAGTTATCTACTAGGATGGATGAGATGGATGAGAGAATTAATGAAATCAATAGAATCTAAAAACCATAGTAGATCAATTGGCTGTCATAAGAATAGGGAGGAAGAATTGCTAAGAATGCATGATGAGTATGAAGATGAAGTACAATCCGTGAGAGGAAGAGTAAGGAAGGACGAAAGAGTAAAGAGTAAAGATAGCAACATTAATGCCATCAAGATGAAAATTCCACCTTTCAAAGGTATGAATGATGCTGAAGTGTACTTAGAATGGGAAAGAAAGGTGAAGATGATTTTTGCTTGTTACAACTATTTTGAAGATAAGAAAGTGAGATTGGCAGCAGTGTAATTATCTGATTATGCGTTAGTTTGGTGGGATGAATTAGTAAAGAATAGGAGGAATACAAAACCACCTAAAAGGACCCATCCTAGAGTTCCCTTTCTAGAACCTGAGTGGAGCCCTCCCAACGACTCAACAGTAGCCTTCCAATAAATATATAACTCAACTAAAGGGTTCCTATAAAGCCTAGCCGTTCAACTATTAAAAAACCTTTTATACTTTAACTTTTATAAGCGTAGAAATTAATGAAAATTTTTTAAAAACATTTTATTAAAAAATTTCAGCAACATAACGACTGCTTTTCTAAGATTCCCAAATTTCAAAAACCTACATAACAGATTTTAAAACACTTCTATATTCACACCAATTTCTTAACTACAAATTATGGACTTCAAGTCTACTCACAAGCAACCCCAACAAATAATTCTCAATAGTCAATACAATAAACTTTTAAAAGCTAGAACATATTCATGCATTTCATTTAAAAGCTTTTATAAACATCAATTCTTTACATAAATGTACATATCAAAATGGCATAAACATAGCAGCACCTAACAATATAACTAATCTTGAGGCGAAGTCCCAATTACCGTAGAACTATACAGATTCCTAGAGTGAGTTATTTAAAAACATAAAAATAAGGGTGAGCTAAACGAGCTCAGTGAGTGTAATTAGTTTACAAAAAAATAAACTTTTCATAATAATATAATTGTAATATTCCATACAATCATAAAGCTCATGGTAAAACATTTTTCATAACAATTGGTTCGCGCATCATCAAATCTAGTAATAACATAACATTTTGTAAAACTCAATTTCAATTTTTTGAAAAAAATATTTCGAAATGCTTTTCGAAATTAAACTCATTATGTAAAAGTTTCCACTTCCCATTTTCCTTAATCAATAAACAGTGGTGGCAATAAGTTTTCTGAAAACTTTAATACTGAAAAATAAGGTAACCACTAGCATTGGTATCATACAGTACCTCTCAAATCACTTTTAACATAAATAGCGGTGGCATTACTATTTTCACATTTTTCCTCACTCATCACAGCCCACCACAAGTTTCTTTACCATACGGTACACCAGGCATAAAGTCACAAAGCTGATTCTACATCGCTTACCTACAACTTATTAACTACTATTTACAAAGCTAGTTTTGCATCTCTTACCCATAATAGGTTAACTGCTCTAAACTGGTATTTACAGAGCTAGTTCTGCATTGCTTACCTATAACAAGTCACAGAGCTGATTCTACATCGCTTACCTGTAATAGGTTAACCATTATAAATATATCAATATAATAACATGCATAAAACCCAGTGGTGTACTATAAGCAAAAGCAACTCCCAATCACATAAAAGTTAACTTTCAAGTTAAAACTCTTATATTGCCAAAGCATACACTTATGCTAGCAATATTCACTTGCAAAATATCATTTGCATAAAACTCAATATAAAGCGATCAAATGAAAACCATTTGCATACACTTAATTTAAAGAACACTCACATGTCATCAATTCTTTTACAAAGAATTAAGTCATATAAAACAGTTAAAATGCACTCATATGTCATCATTTCTTTTTTAAAGAATTTAGTCATATAAAACAAATAAAATACACTCACTGTTTTTCAAACTTATCGTCAAGCACACTCACACGTTCGGTACGTCTCTTTTACCTACACAAAATGCATTTCACTTAGGCATTTATTTCCAAATTAGGAAATAAGGCATTAAAACTATATATTTGGTTTAACTGAATTCGAGATTTGTATCTAATTGTGTAACACGTATGCTAATCATATTTATGCTTACTTCCATAAGCTAACATATTGGTCATCATTTCCAAATCTAACTTCAAAATTCACTTAAGTATATCTTTTATCCATTCAATTTACCAATTCCTTCAAAACACAATCTCACCCAATTTAATTCACCATCATGATGAGTCACGGTTATGAATCATGTTCAGAATACATACCTCCACTTTTCCTTTAATTTTTACATAATAAACGTTCAAATTAGGTTTTAAGGACTTCGGGACATTTGTTCTCTTATGTCTCTAGTTTCTATATCATTACAAATCATGCCATTTCAACTTCTAAATCATGAAACATATACCAAATTTCACAAGTTGTTTCAACACAGGGGCAATATCAGGTTACCACTTTCGATCTCTAATTTCAATATCATTCATCCAAAGTTAGGCCTAGGTCTCTTTTAGAGATTTTTAGCACTATGTCTTAGGTTTTAGCTCCAATTTTAATCACTCAATTTAAAGGTATGTAGGTTGAATTATGGCTAAAACATTGAGACTGTTTAAGTTAACCTAAGACAGAATCCCATTACATATTCCTCTCTTGTTATATTCAACTAATTCTATACAAAGAAACATTAAAGTAATACCAAGACAACATTGATCTTAAAAACTTCCATCTCACTCAAGAAAACCCATTAAAATTATAATTTAAGATAGGAAACTTACCACTTTTTCCTCTAATCTTTTGATTATTTGATGAATACTTAAAGATTTCTCCAAATCACCATCAAATTCCATTAAAAATGACTACACTCTTCTTCCTCTCTCCTTAGCTGATGTTTACCCTCAGCTTCTCTTCTTTTCCCTTTCTTTTTTTTTTTGTCTCTCATGTTACTACCTCATCACTCTCACGTTTATGGTGAAAGAAAGAAAATGTCTTAAGTTTTGCTTTTTATACTCACTTAATATATTACACATGTAACCTTCCTATTTGTCATAACTAATGACCCATGTCATCATCTCAATGGTCATTGTTAATGACTCATCAATCTACTAATATCATGTAAAAAGACCAAATTGTCTTTAATTAGTACAAAAAGACCAAATTGTCCTTTAATGCCTTTAACTGACCGACTAACCGAATTAAATCAGAAAAACATTCCACAACCGATGAAATACTTTAACTAAGATCAACATTTATTGATTGAATGCTTTTAAAAATTTTGGATGGGTTTAAAATCATCAATACCCATTATTTTCCATAAAGGGCATTTTAGTCCAATAGTTTTAGATTACTCAAATTATATTCAAACAACCTCCGTTTTGACCCATTTCAATTTCTATAGACTTCAATCCTAATTTTGAAGCTTTTCATCATATTTTGAAATTATTTGGTAACTTTTTGGTTGCCTAAAAGAATTTTTGAATTGAATCCAAAAATCACTATCACTGAAATCGTCTGGATTTCATTTGAAAGTATTAACTAAATCTTCAAAGCACATTCGGGGTTTTTAAAGCTTGTTCGGACTCATTCCGTAGCTTTTTTAGACTTTTAAGAAAATTTTTTAGAAATTTTTGGTCGAGTCTAGAACCGTCTTTGGTATATCCGAGTTCTCCTTTATAACCTCTATAATATATTTAAATGTTTAAATTACTCTAGTACATCATCAATAGACCATACTCTATAAAATGCATGTACAACACATTACACAGTACTATAATCAAACTAAGATATTACAACACCTATATCCACTTGGAATAGATGAAGAAGAGGTTTGTGCCACCTTATTACTATAGAAAGTTGTACCAAAAATTGTGTAGACTCACACAAGGAACTAGATCAGTAGAAGATTACCATAAAGAGATGGAGATGTTATTGATTAAAGCTAAAAAGGGAGGAAGAAGTGACAATGACGTTGTTCACGGGTGGATTGAATAGAAAAATTGTTGATGTGGTTTGGTTGCAACATTATGTAGAGAAGGAGGACCTAGTAAACATTGTCATGAAGGTAGAGAAGAAACAAAAACAAAGAAGGGCAACTAAGTCTTTCTCAAATTCCAACAGTAAATGGAATCCAAAATGGAGCAAAAATGAAGATAAGAAGAGGGAGCATTATTAAGATTCCAAGGAGAAAGGCAATGAGCCAAAAAAAGGCAAGGATAAGAGTACTTCAAGTAAAAAAGGTACCATTAATCCATCCTCTAGAGCTTCTAAATATAGGGATATTAAGTACTTTAAATGTCAAGGGCTTAGTCATTATGCATCTAAATGTCCTAATAGGAAGACTATGTTTATTAAAGGTAATGATATTGTTTCTAAGTTTGACAATGGTAACGAGTCTGAGTGGTAGTGATTTAAGTATGCCACCTTTGGAAGATTATTTTGATGTTGATGAGAATATTGAGTATTGTAGTGCCCCCTTACCGTAGGGTACGCACCGGGACGCCCGTAGGTCTTTCCGATACATATCCTACAATAAGGGTGCGCTATCAACTGACAATCACTCTTAAGACATTCTAATTCAACTATTCAAACCCAATTCTTCCATAATTCTCAAACAAATCGTAATCTAACATAATTATCTCAAAATTTCACAGATCATATCATATTCACGATTCAATACTGGAAAATGTCAGAAATGCATGTACATATATGTGCATGTGCAAAATAACTCCTTCCTCTATAATTAGAGGCCAAGTGAATGCTCAATCAATAATATGCAATGAAAAAAAAATCCTAACCCATCCCATTTTACCAAAATAACCTTCCCATGGGTGATGAGATGTTACAATTCTCCCCTCCAAATAAAAATTTTGTCCTCGAAATTTCATACCTGAATTATCGAATAGATGGGGATACTGCCTCCTCATATGCTCCTCAGTCTCCCAAGTTGCTTCCTCAGTTGAGTGGTTTCTCCAAAGGACTTTTACCAGTGGAATAACCCTGTTTCTCAACTGCTTGACCCGCGATCCTAAAATCTGTATCGGCTCCTCTATATAACTCAAATTATTAGCCACCTCAATCTCCTGAGCCGGAATCACATGGGTCGGGTCTGATCGATAACTCTGGAGCATACTTACATGGAAGACATCGTGTAACTGGGATATCTCACTCGACAATGCCAATCTATATGCTAAAGGTCCTATCCTCTCGATAATCTCATACGGACCAATATACCGAGGGCTCAACTTGCCCTTCCTACCAAATCTCAAAACTCCTCTCCAAGGTGACACTCGGAGGAAAACTCTATCTCCCACACTGTATTCCATCTCTCGCCGATGCTGATCCACATAACTCTTCTATCTATCCTGAGCCGCCTTGATGCGACTCCGAATCAGTTTCACCTTATCTACAGTATCCTGAATCAGCTCGGGCCCTCAATCGTCCTCACACCCTCTTCATCCCAATACAGAGGCGATCGACACTGTCGCCCATACAAAGCCTCATACGGCGTCATCCCAATAGTGCTGTGATAATGATTATTATATGCAAATTCAATTAGGGCCAAATACTGATCCCATGCTCCTTTGAACTCTAATACATAAGCCCGAAGCATATCCTCAGTAGTCTTAATCATCCTCTCACTCTGCCCATCTGTCTGAGGATGAAAAGTTGTACTGAAGTTTAATTTAGTACCCATAGAAGCCTGTAAACTTTTCCAGAACCTTGAAGTAAATCTGGGATCCCTGTCTGAGACTATAGACACCGGGACCCCATGCAAACGCACAATCTCTGCCACATACCTTTGGGCCAACTGATCGAGAGTATGATTCTCCCTCACTGGCAAGAAGTGGACCAATTTAGTCAACCGATCCACAATGACCCAGATCGCATCATGCTGCCTTGGTGTCCTAGGCAGCCCCATGATAAAATCCATCGTAATATGCTCCCATTTTCACTCTGGAATGGGCAACGAATGCAATTTCTCCACTGAAGCCTGGTGCTCAAACAACAAAAAACGAACTCTGCCACCTGCCTCTTCATGCCAGGCCACCAGAAATGTGGCTTAAGAGTGTTATACATCTTGGTAGAACCAGGGTGCATAGCATAGACGGCCATATGCTCCTCTTCCAGAATCTCACGTCTCAGATCATCTACATCGGGCACACACAGTCTCTAACCCATCCATAATGTCCCAGCTCTCAACTCGAAATTAGAGGTCAGATCAGATTTTACTCTCTCAATCAGTCTCACCACAGCAGGATCCTTGTCTTGAACTCGCCTGATCCTGTCATGCAACATCGACCTAAGCCTCATAGTAGCTATCAGAGCCCCATCCTAATCCAAATCCATCTGCACATTCAGAGCTCTCAACTGAATTAAGCTAGGTAATCTCCCAATATGAATCTGAGCTGCACTTATGTGAGATCTCCTGCTCAATGCATCTTCTACCACATTGGCCTTCCCTGGATGATACTCAATCGTGCGGTCATAGTCCTTCAGCAGCTCTATCCATCTCCTCTGTCTCAGATTCAGCTCTCTCTGACTCAACAAATACCTCAAACTCTTATGATCAGTATAAATCTGGAATGTCTCGCCATACAAGTAGTGTCTCCAGATTTTCAGGGTAAACACAACTGCAGCTAACTCCAAATCATACTCAGGATAATTAGCCTCATGAGACCTCAACTATCTTGAGGCATAAGCAATCACTCTCCCATGCTGCATCAAAACACACTCCAATCCCTGCTGTGAAGCATCACTAAAAACCTCAAAACCTCCAGTCCCTGTTGGCAGAGCTAACACCAGTGCAGTAGTCAACCGATGTTTCAGCTCCTCAAAGCTCCTCTGACACTCCTCAGTCCATCTGAAGGCCACATTCTTCCTCAGAAGTCTTGTCAGGGGGGCTGAGATCACTGAAAACCCCTCGACAAACCTCCGATAATAACCTGCTAATCCTAGGAAACTCCGCATCTCTGACACATTCCTAGGAGCCTCCCAATTCATCACCACCTCAATCTTATGAGGATCAACCTAAATACCATCTCCAGTCACAATATGGCCCAAAAACACCACCTCATCCAGCCAAAATTCACACTTACTGAATTTGGCATACAACTGTTTATCCCTCATAAGCTGCAAAACAATCCTCAGGTGCTCAGCGTATTCCTGTCTATCCCTCGAATACACTAATATATCATCAATGAACACAATAATAAACTGGTCAAGGTAGGGCTAAAAAACCTTATTCATCAAAGCCATGAAAGCTGCCGGGGCATTAGTCAACCCGAACGGCATCACTAGGAACTCGAAATGCCCATACCTGCTCCTGAAGGCACTCTTAGGCACATCGGCCTCTGCTATCTTCAACTGGTAATATCCTGATCTCATATCCAACTTGGTGAACACCTGAGCTCCCTACAACTGATCAAACAGATCATCGATCCTAGGCAGTGGATACTTGTTCTTCACTGTCACTAGATTCAACTGCCTGTAATCGATGCACAATCTTAGAGTCCCGTCCTTCTTCTTCACAAACAAAACTGGAGCTCCCCACGGCGAAACACTAGGCCTAATAAATCCTTTCTCCAATAGCTCCTGTAGCTGAGCCTTAAGCTCCCTCAGTTCCACCAGTGCCATCCTATATGGAGGTATGGATATAGGAGTGGTACCTGGAACGAGGTCAATTGAAAACTCCGTTTCCCGATCTGACGGCAAACCCGATAACTCCTCGGGAAACACATCTGGAAATTCCCTGATCACGGAAATATCCTGCAACCTCTGCTCAACTCTGGAATCAACCACGTGGGCCAGATAGGCCTCACATCCTCCCTGCATCAACCTCAGGGCACTCATAAAAGAAATCATGCGGGCTGGCACTGCCTGACTAACTCCTTGAAACACTGCTCTGGGCTGATCAGGAGACTCCAATATAACCTCCTTGGTATAGCAATCCATAACAGCCCTATGGGCAGTGAGCCAGTCCATCCCAAAATCACATCAATCTCCCTCAAAGACAGCACTATCAGATCTGCACTCAACACTGCTTGATCTATCTGGATCAAGCACCCCTTGCAGACCTCTCCCAAAGCAGTAGTACTGCCTAGAGGTGTACTCACATCTAACCCATACTGCAACATCTCCCTATCCCCATGCAATCTACATGCCACATGCGGTGCAATAAAAGAATGCGTGGATCCAGGATCCAACAATGTATAAACCTCAAAATAAAAAATTAGAAGCGTATCCGTAACCACATATGGGAAATCCTGAGCCTCCTGCCGAGTCATGGCATAGACTCTAGCCTGGGACTGCTATCGGCTGCCCAGTCCCTCTGTCCTCACAACGGACCCCTCAGCTCTACCTCGACCTCTACCTCGGCCTCTCAGTCCAGATCTACTACCACGACTCTGCTGTACCGTGGTGTTGCTGCTAGATCTCCCAGTCATAGCAGACTGAGCTCCCAAAGTAGCGGGGCAATCCCGAATCAGATGATCCATGGAGCCACAACTCAAACAGGCTCCAGTCAACCTCCAGCACTCCCCCCGGTGCCTCTTGTCACAATGCTCACAGACCGGAGGAATCTGTCTTGGACCTTTAGCACCGCCACTGCCACTATCGGTCTGAACAAATCTCCCTCTCTGCCCAAATCAAGACTGTCTAGCTCTTCCAGATGACCTGAAGGTCCTGCTCTGGTGCCTGCTAAAACTCCTACCAGAGCTGCTCTGACTATCACTCAGCCTCTTGCCCCTGGACCCTTGACCAGTCTCAGCATGACTCTGTCTCAGAAACTGTTCGACCCGCACTGCAGCAGCTTTCAACTCAATAAAGATGTCCATATCAGATCGGGCCAACCTGGTACGGATCTCCAGATTGAGCCCTCCCTCAAATCTCTGGCACCTATCAGCCTCCGTAGAAATCAGGACAGTAGCATATCCCATGAGCTCGTTGAAATTAACCTCATACTCTGCCACTGACATCGTACCTTACCTCAACTCTAGAAACTCTTGCATCTTCATCTCCAAATAAACCTTGGGCATATAATTGTCCCGAAACTCCCTCAAGAAGTCTTCCCAAGTCAGAATACAGGGTCTGGTGGTACTGCCCGGGACAGTCTTCCACCACTGATATGTCGGACCCTGAAGAAGAGAGACTGCATAGTCAAATCTCTCGTTCGGATCACAATCCATCTGGTCGAGGACTCTTTCGGTCCTCTCCAGCCATCCCTCAACCTTTGCGGGGTCTGTGCTGCCATAGAAGTCAACAGCCCCTGCTTGCGCAGTCTATCATACCTCCTTTCCCGTCGCATGGAAACTCTAGGAGGCAACTCCTCAGAACGAGGTATCGACGACTCTCTACTAGCTCCAACTGATCCTTGGTCAGCTGGTTAATCTACTTGATCCCCAAGAACTGATGACCTATAATAAAACAAGAATTCTTATCAATTTCTGCTTTTCTCACTGAAATTCAAGCCTAAATATGCACTATGCCCAACAGATGCCAAACTATGCTCTGATATCACCTAAATGTAGTGCCCCCTTATCGTAGGGTACGCACCGGGATGCCCGTAGGTCTTTCCGATACATATCCTACAATAAGGGTGCGCTATCAACTTACAATCACTCTTAAGACATTCTAATTCAACTATTCAAACCCAATTCTTCCATAATTCTCAAACAAATCGTAATCTAACATAATTATCTCAAAATTTCACAAATCATATCATATTCATGATTCAATACCGGGAAATGTCAGAAATGCATGTACATATATGTGCATGTGCAAAATAACTCCTTCCTCTATAATTAGAGGCCAAGTGAATGCTCAATCAATAATATGCAATGAAAAAAAAATCCTAACCCATCCCATTTTACCAAAATAACCTTCCCATCGGTGATGGGATGTTACAAGTATGTTATTTTTGGTAAATATTTAGTTGCTAGACTTGCATTAAGCTTAAATGTGAAGGAAGATAGCCTAGAACAAAGGTAGAACATATTTCACACTAGATGCTTTGTAGGTGGGAAAGTTTGTAGCATGATTATAGATGGGGACAACTGCACTAATGTAGCTAATATTATTTTAGTCCAGAAGTTAAGGTTGAAATGTGATAAGCACCCTAATCTATATAGACTACAATGGTTGAATGATAGTGGCGAAGTCAAAGTTACTAAGCAAGTAGTTGTCGCATTCTCTATTAGTAGATATGCGGCTGAAGTTATGTGTGAAGTCGTGCCTATACAAGCTGGTCATATATTATTAGGTAGATCATGAAAATTTGATAGGTGTGTTATGTATGATGAGTTTAATAATAATTATTCTTTTATGTATGATGGGTAGAAAGTTACCTTTTCTCCTTTATCACCCAAAGAAGCATATCTTAAACAACTGAAAATTCAACAATCATCAAACAAAGATTTAGGTAGTGAGGTGAAAAAGAAATAAGAGAGAAAAGAGTCCATGAGAGAAAAGAATAAAATTAAAAGCCTTATGGTGAGTGACTACACAAGTGAGAAAAAGAAAGTGGGATGTGTAGGAGAGAAGAAGTTAGCGAGTGAAAATAAAGAAAAGAATGTCAAAAATGAGCAAAGAGAAATTGAAAGGAGTGAAAAAGATAAGACAACCATATTTTTATGCAAAAAAGAGAGAGTTAAAGAATGCATACTTAGGCAAGATGGCATTAATCTTGAATTAGTTTGAGGAAACTTTGTTTACTAACATTGACCTTGACCCAAATTTGCCTAGTATGTTGTTGGCCTTGTTGTAGGATTATGATGATGTTTTCCTAAAGAGGTACCTATGGATTACCACCTTTGAGAGGGATTGAGCACTAGATTAACTTGATAATAGGAGCTCAAATTCTTAATCGTCCAGCTTATCGAAGCAATCCAAAGGAGACAAATGGAATTACAAAGGCAAGTAAATGAATTGCTTAAAAAGAGGTATGTGAAGGAGAGCATGAGTCCTTGTGTTGTGCAAGTTCTTTTAGTGCCAAAGAAAGATGGAGGTTGGAGGATGTGTGTGGACTATAGAGTGGTCAATAAGCTCATTGTAAAGTATCGTCATCTTATTCCTATATTAGATGATATGTTAAATGAGTTGCATAGTACTTTCATATTCATCAAAATTGGTTTAAAAAGTATCTATCATCATATTAGGATGAAATAAGGTGATGAATGGAAAACTGCATTTAAGACTAAATATGGATTATATGAGTGGTTGGTTATGCCTTTTCGCTTATCTAATGTACTTGGTACTTTTATGCACTTAATGAATCATGTTTTTATGTAAATGCCTTGGTAAATTTATAGTTTTTTACTTTGATGACATATCAATTTATAGTAAGAACTTAAATGAATATGTCATGCATGTTACAACTGTTTTAGATGTGCTTAGGAAAGAGAAATTATATGTAAACCTTAAGAAGTAAGGTGAAAGCTATCCAAAAATTGTCGACGCCTAAGCCAGTCAGTGAGATTAGGAATTTCTATGGCTTAGCAGGTTTTTATAGGCAATTTGTTAGAGATTTTTCTACTATTAACGCTCTATTGAATAAAATCATTAAGATGAATGTTGGTTTTGAATGGGAGAAAGAACAGGAAAATGCATTTAATGCTTAAAAGAAAAGTCAGGAAAATGCATTTAATACTTAAAAGAAAAGATATGTCTACACCCGTTTTGCATTTGCTAATTTTTCCAAAACTTTTGAAATTGGATGTGATGCTTCTGCAATTGTTATAGGGGCTATTTTGATGTAGGAGAATCGTCTCATAGCATATTTCAGTGAGAAGTTGAGCAGACCAATTTTCAATTTCTCCACTTATGATAAGGAGCTTTGTGCCTTGGTGAGGGCTCTTGAAGTTCAGGAACATTACTTATTGTCTAAAGAGTTTGTGACACACAATGATCATCAATCTCTCAAGTACTTGAAGGGATAAAGGAAATTTAGCAAAAGGCATGCAAGATGGGTGGATTATCTTAAAACATTTTCGTATGTGATTAAATACAAGCAAGACAAGGAAAATGTTGTGGCTGATGTATTATCAAGAAGGTACGCTTTGATTTCTATGCTTACTTCTAAGTTACTTAGATTTGATCATTTGAAAGAGTTGTATATGGATGATGTTGATTTTGCTAATGTATATTAAGCTTGAGATAATGATGCATTTGATAAGTTCTATAGACATGAAGGATATCTTTTCAAGGGTAAACAACTTTGCATTCTTATATGTTCCATTAGAGAGTTGCTTGTTAAACAATCACATAGTGGAGGTTTAATGGGGCATTTTGGTTTGCAAAATACCTTAGGTATGCTTAGAGAACATTTTTATTGACCAAATATGAGAAGATATAGGGAACAGGTTTATTCCATGTGTATTACATGTAAATAAGCTACGTCTAGGTCTATTCCTTATGGTTTGTATACATCTTTACCTGTACCTAGTGAACCTTTGGCTGATATATCTATAGACTTTGTATTGGGTTTACCTAGTACTAGGAAAGCTATAGATAACATATTTGTCATTGTGGGAAGATTTAGTAAAAATTGCTCATTTCATTGCTTGCCAAAAAATAGATGATACAATAAACATTGCTGATTCTTTCTTTAGGGAAGTGGTTCAACTTCATAGTGTGCCAAGAACCATTGTTTTAGATAGTGATGTTAAGTTCCTAAGTCACTTTTAGAGAGTTTTGTGGAGAAAGTTGGGTACAAAACTTTTATTTTCTACTACATGTCATCCACAAAATGATGGACAAAATGAAGTAGTTAATAAGACTTTAGGAACCATGTTGCGTGCAATTATTAGGAAGAACTTGAAAACATAGAAGATTGTTTGCCCTTCATTGAGTTTGCATATAATCGTTTCACACATTCTTCTACAAGTTATTCTCCATTTGAAATTATGTATGGTTTTAATCCATTAAATGTATTGGATTTGATGTCATTACCTTTAACTGAGATTGCTAGTTTAGATGGAAAGAAGAGACTTGGCTAAAACTGTAACATCCCACTACCATAGAATATATACTCTAGCATTAAGAGAACATTCAAGTACATATCATATGATAATGGTATATTAGAGCAAACATAATCTAAATGGAATTGTAAAGAATATACAATATTTACACTTCATTTCATTCATTGACAAAAGTTTACACTACATTTATTGAAACAAATATTTACAATCCTTATACAAAAGTTCTATATGACAAGAAACTACAAATATAAACCATATCTCTTCTGATATTAGTTGACAGACCTTTGAGTCATAAGTTAAGCCAAAATGTTCCTCTAGGCAATCTTAGGAACTACGTCTCCTGTCTTGTACCTAAAAAAGTCACATTGTAATTTTTTTATAAATTTTGCAAACTCAATAAGTGAGCCATCATTGATGATCTCACTCAGGTCAAATATACAAATATCACACAATCAACCAATTTCACAAACATTCTTTCAGAACATGAATAACCCAGTCAATCACATTATCATGGCATATTACTTAATCATCACAATTTCAGAAAAGATTTCGTGATAATATATTTCATAATCTTAAATATACAAACGTAAATGCATATCATACTCTAGATTTGTTATTATTTGTTGTGACTGAGCGTTTTTTAGATACAGATATAGATACGGGCCCTTTGGACTCAGTCAGATATAAAAATCACGGAGTAAAGCTTTACGCATAGAATTATGAGCTTACAACCCTTTCAAACTGGCTATTCAGATCACAACACCTTTATTTGAATATGCATTTTATGAAATGCATCAAATAATAGAATATGTCGTGTATAACATTCATTTACGATGCACAGACAAAATCTCATATTCATCGGACATAAGTCTAGCATTCAACTTTCGTTGAGTATAAAGATATCATTCAAAATTTAGATGCAAACATAACACTTCCAATACATTCCTGAATATCAAACTCCTCGGACCATTAAAGTCCGGAATTCATAATCAAATCACAATCAATTCATTACCAGTTCAATATATAGGAATTAAACAGAAACATAAATAAATTAATCCTAGTAATATCATCTAGGTTGACTCACAATACGCTCTAATTTATGTTATTGCTTGGATGGTCCCGCAATGTCTAACTGGCGTCAGACTTGAGCATCTAAAATCAGACAATTCATAAATAATTCACATTATAAGGTTGATCAATCAAATGCATATTCATTTGTGAACATATATACATATGTCATATTCAATGCATGCTCACTTGTCTTTTCCCTGTATGAAAGCTTATTCAACTTTCTTAACCATTCAGCATCATGCTTTGTATACTACTATTTTGCAATCAGGTTTATCCCTTTAAAATAGCTTGATTTCCACCAAATTCATCAATCATACATTACACTTATCCTTAAACATTTCCATGCTCAAAAAGCTTTTTATAATACACACACAATTGGTACCTTACATCTGAAATTTTAGCAAGCTAAATCTATACATTCATCAAATTTTTTCTGGCAACATATACTCATACATTCCCCTAATTCTCATTTAGAAATACCCTACTTTCTTCAATAATCATTCATCCAAATTTATATGCATTATTATCTAACATTCATTTTCTTGAAGTATAACATCAATTAACAATCAAAACTTGTTACATATTTAACCAACTTTTCCAACATCAATTATGTTCTTTTAAAACATTAATCAAGTCCAAATGCTTCATAGTTAAATACCTTATCCTTAACTATTTTAAGAATCACAAAAAAGAACATTTTCTTTACTTCCAGGCAATTTCCACAATCGTACATGGCTTCCCATAGTCGTGGGATGGGTTATCCAAAAGGTCCCATCCAATTCCTTCATTAGTTTCCCAGATTTTTCAAGATAGGTTTCGGGTCAGTTTGTATGGCTATTATAACATAGAAAATGAAGTAATTAGGTAGTACATTCTTCTAAAAACATGTTTGCATATGTCTTAGGTTTCTAATGAACTAAAGTTCATACAATTTGGTTTATTATTTTGCAAATTATACCCAAAATTATACAGATTATTCTCAAATAGTGACAGAAGCCAAAAACTCAAATTAAAGATAGAATCAAAAGTCAATTCCTTTATAAAGCTTATAGCAATATGTTCTAATTTAATTTAAACTTAAAGTCATCCCATTTGGATATCTAAAGATCAAGTTATGGCCAAAATACCAATGTATGTTCAGTGAAAACACTACAGCTAACATATTCCAGCAATTCTTCTTTCATTTTTTTCCAGATTGTCTTACACTTTATTCCAAAGTTAAATAACCTCTTTATAGTTCATTAATTATACCTCAATTAGGTTTAAATCATACTCCAATTCCTCATCAATAACATATCTTATTCTAGTTCAAAATTATTCAATTAATATCTCACAAATTATTAAACTGGAAACTTTGACATTATTATGCATATAGTCATAGTTCTTTCCCAATTCAAGAACATCAAATTGACATCTTTTTTTGGCATAAATCCACCTTCATCAGACTTCAAATCCAGACCTAATTCATCCATAAATCAATCTATATCCGCTCACTCAAGTACAGAATCAAATAATAACTTATGTTCTCATTCTTTCTCTTTGGTCTCATTTTACAATTCCCATAGATCTATCTCTATCTCGTAATACATTTTCTCAAATATTCCCCATTTACACATTTACAGAAATCTATATTCATACATCCCATTTGGCTGTGACCTAGTGCTTAAACTGTCCCATAGAAGGGCTCAATAATATCTGACCCTTATCCAATACTGGATACCGGGTTCATTATATGTTGAGCCTAAGGTTCTGAATCAGTCATGAACTCGAAGTTCATTTTTGCACGTTGAGCTAAAAGCTCTAATATTCCATACGACATTAAGCATATCACAATCATTCATACATTCTATAATTAGGAGTACCCCATAACTGTTTTCACACCAGTGTATGGCATTTCGCCTATCATTCAATCAAACATATCAGAATAATTGTAGTCTATACCCATTATCAATAATCAAACATATCAGAACAATTGTGGTGCATGCCCTCCATTATCAATAATCAAACATATCGAATAATTGTGATACAGAACCCATTATCAATTTATATCAGTGTGGTGACCAAGCATCTATACTGTCCCGATAAGGGCACATTAATCAGTGAACGCGTCTTAGGGGTAGGAGAGCCCTCTAGGTATGCACTACTTCTCACGCGTCTTAGAGATAGGAGAGCCCTCTGGGTATGCACTAACTCATCAATCGTTGAGCTTTTCGCTCTGAAACTGTCCCGTCAAGGGCTCATTAATCAGTGAATGCGTCTTAGGGGTAGGAGAGCCCTCTGGGTATGCACTACATCCCACCCGTCTTAGAGATAGGAGAGCCCTCTGGGTATACACTAACTCATCAATCGTTGAGCTTTTCGATCTGAAACTGTCCCGTCAAGGGCTCATTAATCAGTGAACGCGTCTTAGGGGTAGGAGAGCCCTCTAGGTATGCACTACTTCCCACGCGTCTTAGGGATAGGAGAGCCCTCTGGGTATGCACTATTCCCTTTTGAGCTCGAGGCTCTTTTTCAGTAGTTAAGCTTGTAGCTCTGATCAGTAAATCACAGTCATTTCTAATCTATTCCAGATTTTCACATCACAAACACAATTACACTTTCACATTCGCATAACGTTTCTGTATACTATTACTTCAATACTCTGGACCTTCTATCCGGAGTTCACATTCAATATTATCTCATCATTTTACTTCAGAGAATTTAAATTACTGAATTATAACATTTAATACTCTGAGAATCGTCTAGGTCACTCACCTGGCTTCCATGCTAATGCCTGGAGGTCTCTGAAATGTCTGAGACTGACTTTTCAAAAGTGCCTCTATCATAAATCAGAACACATATTTTTAACACATTGTACATTTCAGCAATATTGCACATGTAGCAATCTTATGATAAATACTATGCACTTTCGTGACATTCCCGACACTAACTATAAAAACAGTTCCCGTTAAACTATTCCTCAAAAACAGAACTCAATAGACTCTCAATTTATACAATTAGTTTCTGAAATCCGAAAATCATTGCCCAACATATATGGACTACCATTATGCCGAAACCATACTTTACACTAAACTTTCATTCAAATTTGAGAACTTTAACAGAATGTTTTAACCCTGTTCTTTTTCATAAACGTATAAACCCCTTAAAAACCAAACATAACTTTCTGGAACAGTAGCTCGCAGCGACGTGAAGAAGCTCACTGCGGCGAAATCCAAACGCTCACCCTCGTCGCGATGTGAACGCTTGCCCTCGTTGCGACGTGCACAAATTCACGCACCGCGATAAAGATGAGTAAACGCGTCGCGAGTCTGATTGATGCGCCTCGAATTCGTCTTTCAATCAATTTAATCTAATTCTTCCAATCTATTCAACACATAATTCATCTCTATTCCAATTTAACACTCAAACATCATTTTCCAACTCAAATCCAACCCATATCATTTACAATTCATCAGAAATCTACCCCATGTTCAGAAACCCTAAACCAACATATACATAGCCCAATCTTTACCCATAAAACTCAAAACATAAATCAATCAACAAATCAAGAGGAAGGATACTTGAACTTACTTGATTTAGCTCACAAACTCCATGAGCCCTTCATGATTTCATCGAAAATCCTTTTCTTCTCCTCTTCTTCTCTCCCACGGCATCTCCCCATTTCTTTTCTTTCATCAACCCTAATTTCCCTTTTTATACCCATTTTAACAATGAAAAGTCCATTTTGCCCCTTCCTTTAACTTTAAGCCTTTTTCTCTTAAGTATCTTGCCCAAATTGCCCTCATACCAAATTCTTATAACTTTACTATTTACAATTCGAGAGTTCCGACTCTTAGGGACTGATTTGAAATTCAACTCTTTCCGAGTCACTCGTTTTCATGCCCATCAATTTTCCAATTCAATCATTTCATTTATTTTGACTTTCCTAAACCTTTCTAAAATTCAATAACGAGAATTCCTAAATCATGTCTTTAATCGGAGTGTCAATGGTACAGTTATTGTACCGGAAATCTCATCGGTACCCACTTTGCAATTTAATGCTGAATACAGAAATCAATCCAATTCAATTAACACACAATTTCATATTTTCACAAAGACACAAAAACTGGGAATTGTCACTAGTGAATGCATACCGAAGTTCATATACACAATCACAACCCAATCCAAAATTTACTATAATATCACTCCCATCGGTGACGGGATGTTACAATTCTCCCCTCCTAATAAAAATTTCTTCCTCGAAATTCATTTTGACACTGAATACGATAGGGGTATTGTTTCTCATATATCCATCCATTTCTTATATCATCCAACTTATTCGATGGTTCCCTTATTGCCTCATCATTAATGTCGTCCAAAAGGTCCTTCCATTCATTAAATAGAGATCATACTATTTGCATATGTTTTTGATGAGTTTTCAGAAATTTTTAACCCATTACTCCCAATTACAACTCCAACAGCTATCTGATTGAAACATTTCTAGCTACAAATTCACTTATAAAGCCATTGGTATAAGACTCACATGTGTTCTTATCGTTGTGATCGAATGCCCGTAAGCTCGGTCAAATCAGAATACTGGCCCGTAGGTTCAGTCAAATCAGAATACTGGCCCGTAGGCTCAGTCAAATCATAATACTGGCCCGTAGGCTCAGTCAAATCAGAATACTGTTACGGAGCATAGCTCAACGTGGAGATGCTACAACTAGGCGACTCAATCACAACTCCTTAGTATTTCATGCATTCATGAGAAGGAATGCATCACTTATATGCCGGAACTTATTCGAACATATTCACTCAAGTCCCCATTTTTAGCTACCCATTTGCTCTTTTGGGGTCCCCTTACTAGGACCTTTCTATAAACGCTAATACACATGTGTCGGTGTTATCAACATCCCCATATCCACAATTTGGGTTTTCCACATTTCCTTGGTTCCACTTAACTCGACACCATACCCTCTTTATTGCACTCGATCTAGTAACCCAGTATCCATAATTATGGTACTTTGCTATGCAATGCTCTATTTGATACAATTTATTGGAACATAAGTTCCTCAGCCCAATCCTCTCAATCTTTCCAATTTCTATTCATACCTTAATCACTACTTATCTGTCTAGTCATTGCATAACTCGTGTGATTCTGCCCACATCATCATTCTACGCTTTCGATCCAATTACTGTTGCAGAAGTTTCTAATTCACGTGTCTAAATTTAGCTCAGGCAGTTATTCATCTTTAGCAACACTAAAATCATGTTATACATTTCAACCAATTTCCCCATAATCATAAATTCATCCTCATTAAGAGCATAGTCACTAATTGATATTCTTATGCTCAGGTCCCATTAACCTTTTATAACAATATCAAATCAGAGCATAATTAACACTAACAGGTATAACCTCTTATTTTTAGCTCATGAAATTCCTTGAATAACAAATTCCTCTGACACATGTTATCCCCAATTTCTCGTTAAACTTCCTATTTCTCAACAGATTTCCCAATTCTTTCAAATTCCTACAAATTCCTCATTGAATCATACAAATGTCTGTTCATTCATATCTGTTGCTCCACATATTTCAATCGGTCTAAAATCATAACTTCCTGTGTTGGAACCCCTAAACATTATGGAGGATTTGTGGTTCCCAAACACACATTTATACCCTAAGATGCAGACCAAAATTCTCCTCACATAAACAAAAGTGTTCCCTTGAAGTACCCGAATCCCCTCATACACGTAGATATTTAACATCATTAACTCCAAAATTCCTTCACATGATGAAGAATTTCCGCAAAAGCAGACCGATTGTATCAGGTAAGGAACTTTCGACCTTTAGATCATGAAAGAATTACCAGATTCCATTGTTGACACGTTGACAACCTCGGTATAATCATCATCTATTTTCCATATGTACTTATAGGTCCTTTTTGAAACTTTAAGAGAATCAATTTTCACTTTTCCTACTATCGTAATAGGATCAATTCGTATCGCCCACTCTGGTCAATGCATCCTCGATACTAAGGCCCAATGAACTATAAAGAAATCTCTTATTCTATACAACCCAGTAAATTTCATGTAACTCTTACTATCTCATCTAGAGATGTATTTATCTCACATTTCAATCATTCACAATCACTAATGATACCAACATTTCTATATACTCTAGAAATCATTTCTATTCCTGTTCCTGCCCATAAGTAGGGTTCACCTTATGACTTGGTGACCCGCAAGTGCTCTGCACTCGTTTCTCATACTAATACACATATTAACAGAAATTCTTTTCGATTTTCCATTATTTAACTCCCTTTTGTAAACAACAACTCGTCATAAACATTTTTGAGTGCTTTTACACTTCTCCTTTGAGTTATCATAATTTCCAAAAATGTATACATTAAACAATTCAAATCGAAGCACATCCCTAATTGTCCCCATATTAACATAACATGAATCACATTCCAACATTTGTAACATCATAACCCTATAATTTTATCGTCCATGCGCATATTCCCAATCCACTTAGAATTATAAATACAGAAGCATCAAGAAATGCAATCCCAATATTCAGGCTATTGTCACATTTCAAAACCACTTTTACTTAAATCATTTCCTTTTTAACCAAGCTTACACATTTTATTCCTTCCATTTCTACTACTTTTTGTCAATATCTTTTCTTCTCTATTCCCTTGAAAGGAAAAGCATTTCAGTCTCATATCAATACACTACATTATCCACTAACACGAATACAATCAATCTATATTGACCTTATCAGATCACGTACCTTTTTTCCCGTTTCCATTTTTTTCCACTATAATAACCATACAAGTCAGAATCATAATACCTGATCATCCTGACCCTTTTTTTCTCATCGACATATCCATATACAAATTTATACTCTGGTCATTTTAACCGTTATTCTCCTCATGCCTACATTTGACCAAGTCCAGACCTTGGCGCATTTCGTTTTCTTTTTCTCAATTTGTTTACTTACGCTATAATGCAGTCCATCATACCCATATAGTAACACAAATACAGTAAATCCATTTCTGTCTTTTTCTCATTTCCACATATCCTTATTTATCGAACAACTCATCAGAATCACAATTGCCTAGTTCTCACTGAGCTTTGGATCAACCAAAAGCATATTTTTATACTCAATCGTACCCCTGATCACTCTTTACAGATGTTGGGCCCCAAAATTTTTTTTATGATGTTATTAAACATAAATTGTGATAATTGTGTGGTTATGTCTTAGTTTGATTAAATTGGGAGTACTAGTGGATAATTGAGCTTTAATTGAGTTTAGTGTGATTTAAATGAGCATGAAAGGGTAAAATGTGTGAGGGCATTTTGGGAAGATTACTTGAATTGAAGTGGTTTAGGCTTTGTTAAGAGGGGTACTATGGTCTTTGTCCCTTCCCATTAGACTTAAGAAAGAGTTAGAAGAGTTAGAAGGAAAGGAAAAGAAGAGGAAAGTGAAAGAATTAGAAAGGAAAAGAAGAAGTGAGGAGAGTGTCGTAGGTAGGGGTGTTCATGGTAGGGTAACTTTGACCTGCTCATAAATAACTCCGAACTCGAACACGAATGTCGTTCAGCAATTTCACTTAACACGAACCTAAAGAACCTATAGGATTGGTTAACCTATTTTCGTGTTTGGTTTTGAGGTAACGAACCTATTTATATCAATATATATGATAAAATTATTAAAAAATTGGTAAAAAATACAAATTATTCATAAAAGTATGCATATAAAACCCATCAAAGATTAATCCAATATGTTAAACCAAAGCAAAGTAAAATAAGCCAACCAATGTCTTATAAAAGATCCATACTAGAAAAAAGATAAAATATTAAACAATTATTCTTTGAATAGAATGGTAGGATGATTCAACATTATACATGAAGTCACATCTATAGAAAATAAAAATAAAAAGAGTTAGACTCTTTATTTCTTTTTAATTGAAAAGATTTTTTAATTTATTTGTATATTAAAACAAGGTAAAGTAAATTAGATTGCCTGATTCAATTTGTTCAAGTTTTTCAAGTCTCTCTTCAACGTAAAGAGGAGCCTGTGATTTTCTCAACCAATCTTATCTACAAACAAGAGTCTCCACCATCTTTGGAGTAAGAGAGCTACGAAATGAATCAAGCACTCGACCTCTTGTACTAAAAGTCAACTTATATGCAATAGTGAGGAACGAATCATTTATTAGATCTCATTGATTAAAAAATAATGAAACTATTCTTCTAACATCATTAAATCTTATTTTATCATGTTAAAATAAATAAATAATAATAATAAACTAATAAGCAAAAAAGTATCATTCTTCTTATTGCAACTTAGTGTAAAAATGCAATTAATATCATAGTTAAAACTTCAAATATTATATTATAAAAGCGCGATCGTATAAAAAAATACAATCCCATAGTCTATTACTAAATCAACTCATTTTCATTCATTTCTAATAAATAAAACTATGTTTGTATTTATACAAGACAATATTATTATATTCTTATTATTTATTAGCAACTATATTATATATTTTTAAGAATCGGTATTACTTGCTAGTTTAATGTTTATAATATCTCATGAATATCTAAACTAATATAGGTGCCTTAAAAACTAAAATTGTAGGATTTTTTAATAAATGTGTTTTACATTAATTTCTTTAATTAATCTCTAAACGATTATATTATTTTAATCAATGAATGTTTTTATTAATAGTTTAATACTTGATCAATAACTTTGACACATATTAATTACTATTTGAAGTAGAAGTATTGAGTGTTATGCATTAGTTGTTACTTATAATAGCAATGTTTAATATTAACATTTAATAACATAGAAGTAAAATAGTTTTTTTTCTTTTCCTTTTTTTTCACTCAAGAATTAATATAGTAAATACTAGTGAATTTATTATTATTGATATCCTCTTAAATTGTATCTAAATATATGATAGTTTTTTTTAGGTATTTCAGGTTCAGGTTTAAACCTAAACCTATAAATCAGGTTCGGTTCGGTTAACTGCTATAGGTGCGGTTTAGGTTCGGTTAACCTAGAACCGCAAGTTAGAAACCTGAACTTGAACCATGAACCTGATTTTTCAGGTTCGGTTCGAACCGAACCTAAACTCAGGTTCGGTTAACCTTATTTTCAGGTCCGATTCATGCGGTTCAGGTCCGGTTCACAGGTTTGCGGATTTTTTTGAACACCCCTAGTCGTAGGAAGAGGAAGAGAAAGAAGAGATTAAGGGTTTTCGATTTCCTTGAGTTTTTCTACAGTTTCGGGCCATTTCCGGGTAAGTTTCGCTTTGTTTAATCTTGTTTCGGTTGGATTAAACCTAAAGATAGGTTGAATGTGTGAGAATCGGTGGTTTAGGGATTTTAGGGCAAAAATGGTTAGAATCTTTGGGTTGTTGATTTTGTGCATGTTTTTAAGTTGTTAATGGGTTAGAAACGTAGTATAAGACTTGAATCAAGGCTTGGATGTGTTGCATGTGATTAAGGGAAGAATTGAAGTTAGAAAAATGCTAGAAATTCAGGTTTGGAGTCATTCTCCAGGCCCACACATCGCGATGTGCTTATGAACACGCCGCGACGTGCGAGTTCGCCGTGACGTGCGAAGGGTAGCACGCCGCGACGTGCGAATTTATATTCACTGCGACGTCTTAGGGGTGTTACCATACAAGACGCTATGCTTGCGCCATGCCGAAGCGAAAACCCGTTCGCCACTACGAGTCCTCGTTTTCCAAAAAAATATATTTTGGTATTTTTGGGCATATCTTTTGGTGTAGATGTCCAATTGAGGTGATTTTGGATTCGTTGTAAACTAGCGATGAAGGACTACGAGTTTTATGAAGAAGGAAAGTTTGGAATTTGCCTCTTAGGTTCGGAAGTTTAGATGGAAGTCGAATGTAGACTTTTAGTGTTAGTAATTGTGATTTTCACGCTTATTGAATATTTTCTTTTAGATATTGATTGAATGGGAACTTGGTTTGTTATAGGAAACCAAACCGATCTGACCCAATCGCAAGAGGAAGGACAACAGTGAGTTGGATACTCAAACGATATTAGGTGGGTAATGTAATTATAATTATTGTGTGATTAGGCAAATTCTTGCCTATGTGTGAATATATGTTATGTGTTATATATAATGAGATGCATGACATTTTGATCGAATATGTGGTTCATTGTTAAAACATGATTTGTTATAAGATTTGAAGAAGCATGAGAATCAATAGAAATGAATCTTGATTCTGAGCATGTTATGCCTCGACTTCGGTCATGGCATTTTGAATAAATGGAAACTTGAAAGCATACCATCTGATAAAATAATTCTAAGCATGATTATGTGCTTTTGTTTGGGCAATAGTGGAACCATTTCGTTCGTCACGTGCACGTCGACAAGAGCCTTCTCCCGGCTACCCGCTTGTGGCTTATGAGCTCCGAATGGACTCATTATGTTCAAGATGTAAACTTTGGTTTCTTCCTTTTGTTTCCATGGAACCCTCAAGCCATGTGATGTGCATTGCATATTTGATCTGTTCTCTATGAAGCATACTTGTGACATGTTTTGTGCGTTGAATTCAATATTGCTGAATGCGTAAATTGTTTGGTTAGCATGTGAGTGCTAGAATTATTGCATGTATATATATATACATACATATGCTTGAATTTGTGCTAGTTATCGATGGCTATGATTATATTAGCCACTGAGCTGTGTAGCTCAACCCATTACTTTCCCTCCTCAGGTGCAACTTAAGACGTCAATTGATCCTTGCCAGGCATCGAAGAACTCCTCAATAGTTAGATATCCTTGCATTAAGTTAGTATTTTTGGTTAGCCTACCGAGCATGTCATCATGGAGCATTTTTCATGTATTTTGGATTTAAACTTTATTCTGTATTATGCTATTTTGAGAATGCTTGTTTGAAATTCTTTCGGATTGTTATGGCATGAAGCCCTTGGCTTATGGTTTGCCTAGTTCATAGTTAGAATGTTTGTGTGTATGTTATTATGTGTGCGAAAATGCATGTGTGAATCGAAATTATGTCTAGATGTTGGGATCGGGTCTGAGGTTTGGGAGCTCATCGCTGGCGTAGCCCGAGGGGCCATCTCGGGATCGGGGATCCGAGACCCGGGCCCAACAACCGATATCTCTTTCATATTGAAATCTAATCTTTCCAGACTATCGTAATTTCATTTTCTTACAACCCAATTTATGCACTTTAAGCCTCATTACTCAATCGATATCACTTATTTCCAAAATCAGTCCATACCACTATCTTCACATTCCTATCGCATTCAAGAGTTTATGACTACAGTACAGTGTGAATATTATTTACAATGTGTAGGACCTCGGCCTCTCGGGCCTCGCGTCCTAAAAAAGGGCCTTGGCCTCACGGGCCTCGCGCCCTCACAGTTTCACTTTTCCCATTCCCAATTGCCCATAATCCACATTGACTCATACGCTGATGTTTCGTTTCTCTTTTCACACTAAGACACTTAATACATGAGCTTAACACTTTTTCATGCGCAAGACTCATTCTCATGGAACTCAGATTAGGGATCAGTCGCCAATGTTTGCTATAACATGTCTTTACTGTATACGATTTGACTTATGTTCAGAAATGCCCATGTAAGTTCGTACTTCTGGGCTCTGATACCACTAAATGTAACACCCCACTCCCGTAAGACCCGGACCTGACATCGATGATGATATCCGAATCTGTGCCCTGCGAGGATGGGATGCTACCTCTCTCAGTTAAAACACAGTACCAAAAATTTTGTTTTGAAACAATCATACACTTACATATATGTATGTTACGGAAAGCAGTTTACATAACCAATCTGGTAGATACAATGACCACGAGGGTCCTCATATAAAATACACAATAACGTATAAACAAAGTCTTCACTCTAATGCAGACGCAACTGATCCCGTCCTCATCTGGCACTCTACGATCACTATACACCCGTTACCTAACGGAGTATTCTTCTGAGTCCTGAAAAACAATTGCAAATTTTGGATGAGTTTTTGCAAACTCAATGAGTGACCATCATCGATGATTCGCTCACTCAAGTACATAATCAAATAATAGCTTATGTTCTCATTCTTTCTCTTTGGTCTCATTTTACAATTCCCATAGATCTATCTCTATCTCGTAATACATTTTCTCAAATATTCCCCATTTACACATTTACAGAAATCTATATTCATACATCCCATTTGGCTGTGACCTAATGCCTAAACTGTCCCATCGAAGGGAATAATATCTGACCCTTATCCAATATTGGATACCGGGTTCATTATATGTTGAGCCTAAGGCTCTGAATCAGTCATGAACTCGAAGTTCATTTTCGCACGTTGAGCTAAAAGCTCTAATATTCCATACGACACTAAGCATATCATAATCAGTCATACATTCTATAATTAAGAGTACCCCATAACTGTTTTTACACCAGTGTATGACATTTCGCCTATCATTCAATCAAACATATCAGAATAATTGTAGTCTGTACCCATTATCAATAATCAAACTTATCAGAATAATTGTGGTCTGTACCCATTATCAATAATCAAACATATCAGAATAATTGTAGTCTGTAACCCATTATCAATTTATATCAGTATGGTGACCAAGCATCTATACTATCCCGATAAGGGCACATTAATCAGTGAACGCGTCTTAGGGGTAGGAGAGCCGTCTGGGTATGCATTACTTCCCACGCGTCTTAGAGATAGGAGAGCCCTCTAGGTATGCACTAACTCATCAATCGTTGAGCTTTTCGCTCTAAAACTGTCCCGTCAAGGGCTCATTAATCAGTGAATGCGTCTTAAGGGTAGGAGAGCCCTCTGGGTATGCACTACTTCCCACGCGTCTTAGAGATAAGAGAGCCCTCTGGGTATGCACTAACTCATCAATCGTTGAGCTTTTCGCTCTGAAACTGTCCCGTCAAGGGCTCATTAATCAATGAACGTGTCTTAGGGATAGGAGAGCCCTGTGGGTATACACTACTTCCCATGCGTCTTAGGGATAGGAGAGCCCTCTGGGTATGCACTATTCCCTTTCGAACTCGAGGCTCTTTTTCAGTAGTCGAGCTTGTAGCTCTGATCAGTAAATCACAGTCATTTCTAATCTAATCCAGATTTTCACATCACAAATACAATTACACTTTCACATTCTCATAATGTTTCTGTATACTATTACTTCAATACTCCGGACCTTCTATCTGGAGTTCACATTCAATATTATCTCATCATTTTACTTCAGAGAATTTAAATTACTGAATTATAACATTTAATGCTCTGAGAACCGTCTAGGTCACTCACCTGGCTTCCATGCTAACGCCTGGAGGTCTCTGAAATGTCTGAGGCTGACTTTCCAAAAGTGCCTCTATCATAAATCAGAACACATATTTTTAACTCATTGTACATTTCAGCAATATTGCACATGTAGCAATCTTATCATAAGTACTATACACTTTCGTGACATTCCCGACACTAACTATAAAAACAGTTCCCGTTAAACTATTCCTCAAAAATAGAACTCAATAGACTTTCAATTTATACAATTAGTTTCTGAAATCCGAAAATCATTGCCCAACATATATGGACTACCATTATGCCGAAACCATACTTTACACTAAACTTCCATCCAAATTTGAGAACTTTAACAGACTGTTTTAACCCTTCTCTTTTTCATAAACGTATAAACCCCTTAAAAACCAAACATAACTTTTTGGAACAGTAGCTTGCCGTGATGTGAAGAAGCTCGCCGCAGCGAAATCTAAACGCTCGCCCTCGTCGCAACGTGCACCAATTCGCGCGCCACGACGTGCGCATGAGCATGTCGCAACGTGCGAGCCCGATCGTGCCTCCCGAAATTTAATCCAAGTCTTCCAATCTATTCAACACATAATTCATCTCTATTCCAATTTAACACTCATACATCATTTTCAAACTCAAATCCAACCCATATCATTTACAATTCATAAAAAAATCTACCCCATGTTCAGAAACCCTAAACCAACATATACATAGCCCAATCTTTTCCCATAACACTCAAAACATAAATCAATCAACAAATCAAGAGGAAGGATACTTGAACTTACTTGATTTAGCTCAAAAACTCCATGAGCCCTTCATGATTTCATCGAAAATCCTTTTCTTCTCCTCTTCTTCTCTCCCACGGCATCTCCCCATTTCTTTTCTTTCATCAACCCTAATTTTCCTTTTTATACCCATTTTAATAATGAAAATTCCATTTTGCCCCTTCCTTTAACTTTAAGCCTTTTTCTCTTAAGTATCTTGCCCAAATTGCCCTCATACCAAATTCTTATAACTTTACTATTACAATTCGGGAGTTCCGACTCTTAGGGACTAATTTGAAATTCAACTCTTTCTGAGTCACTCGTTTTCATGCCCATCAATTTTCCAATTCAATCATTTCATTTATTTTGACTTTCCTAAATCTTTCTAAAATTCAATAACGAGAATTCCTAAATCATGTCTTTAATCGGAGTGTCAATGGTACAATCATTGTACCGGAAATCTCATCGATACCCACTTTGCAATTTAATGCTGAATACAGAAATCAATCCAATTCAATTAACACACAATTTCATATTTTCACAAAGACACAAAAGCCGGGAATTGTCACTAGTGCATGCATACTGAAGTTCATGTACACAATCACAACCCAATCCAAAATTTACTATAATATCACTCCCATCGGTGACGGGATGTTACATGGTGGACCAATCCAAGTTGTTGGAACGCTTCGATGACAATGCATGTAAGATAGACTTATCAAGTGAGTATAATATTAGTGTTACTTTTAATGTTTTTGACTTATCTCCTTTTGACTTTAATTTAGATTTGAGGACGAATCCTTTTGAAGAGGTAGGAGATGATGTAAGCACGACCATGGTACTTGGTAAGAGATATGAAACCAAAAGATGAGCTAGTAATGCCGGAGGGACTAATAATAAGGTCAAGAACAAAGAAGTTCAAAGAAGCGCTTCAATCCTACATGGGCCAAATTGTAGATGACATAGAATCTCAAGAGACAATAAGGGTCAATGACATCATAACTAATCAACTAAGGCAGAATGTGCAATAAGACTTTTATTCTTGTTTAATTAATTATTTTAAGTTAGAACCATAACTTTGGACAACCCACTACTTATGTTTTTGGTTTTTTTTAGTAAGATAGACTTTTTTAAAAAACTTTCAACTCATTTAATTTAAACCTTTTAGGTTTAATGAGTGGTATTTTAATAGTGGGTGTTCCCGTCATATGATAGGAGAAAGAAGCTACTTGATGCATTATCAAAGTTATATGGATGGTCACATTACATTTGGTGATGGGAAGAAAGCAAAGGTAATTGGTAGAGGAACTTTTTCGTCTGGATGGACTACCTCACTTTAAAAACATGCTTCATGTGGATGGTTTAAAAAGTAACTTGGTAAGTACTAGTCAACTTTATGATGATGGGTTATTAATTAACTTTACTAATGATGAATGCAAGGTGTTGAACGAATAAGGAGAGTGCTTAGTAAAAAAAGATTGGCGGATAATTGCTATATGCTGCAGGCTATTACTTCTTACAATTAAGTTATATATGATAATACGACTCTATGGCACCAAATGATTGATGAAGTAGTTGAAAAAAAACCCTTAAAATCACCCTCACACATTAGAACAGACACGTAAGGAAGTTAATACCAGAAATTGTCAAGATCTATAGTTAGTTATTACTGGAAAAGAAACCAACTAGATAAGGGACCAGTTAGTTGCTTCTGAGGGAGAAACCAATCAGACATTTGATGATAGAGATGGTGTGATGAGGAATAAGGCCAAGTTTGAATTTCTTCGAGGGGCATAGAGACTGTGTGCTTTACATTTTTAAAGTATATTGATGTTGTTTATTAAACAAACAAAAAAATATAAAAGGAGAGCTCGAAGGAGTTAACGTCCAGACTTTTTTTGATTTATGGGTTTTCTAAGATTTCGGTGATTGGTTTGTGTCTAACTTTTCCTTGTTGAATGATATATTTGATGTGAAAATGAGACTCAAGTTAATGATTTGAGAGTTCTACTTTTGGGTTTTAATTTATAGAGTTATGTCGAAAAAATGTTGATACTTGGTTAGAGACTTGTAGGAAGATTCAGGTTTTTTCAAGTTTTATCTTAGTTTGTCTCTATATCATGGGCTATATAAGTTTGGGCAATATAAGTTAGCACTTGAATTGTTTCTTACTGCATTCTTTCTTTTTTTAACACTGTTCATTTTTTAAATTAGGGCAAACACATTTGTTTACTTAAACTTTTATCTAAAAAAACTTAAACATAAGAGATTTAATAAGAATGAGTTAAAATTGTGCAAATTCAATTATTATGTAAAGACTTTGATGCATTTTAGTGCAAATTTAAAGTCCTTACTAGTCTTATAACACCTTGCAAGAGATGAATGTGCAACTATAGCTAATAAATTATCACTGTAAGGTAACTAATATGTCATATGTGAAGTGAATCACACGTTAATACAGCACTTAGAAAACAATAATAGAATGCACGAGAAGGGGGGGGGGTTGAATTGTGTATTCCCTTCTTTATAAGTCTTTTCAGAATTACTTGTTAGGAATAAAAATCTTTACATAATTTTTATTTATTCCGATTGATCAAACTTCTCAATATTATGTATATGAACAGTAAGTAATGATAAAATTTGAAACTAAAAACGAGATAGAGAGTAAGAGTGGTAGACATGCGGATTTATCCTGGTTCACCCCAAACCGTGGGCTACGTCCAGTCCTCAGAGTTTCTTTTGAGATTTTACTATCTCTTCAATCGTTACAAGTATTCTTTCACGAGCCTCTTGAGTCTCTACAACCAAGATTCTTTCACACTTAGCCTCTGCAGGCTATCTGTACACCTTTTTCTTTTCAGAAAAATATTTGAACATTTTGTTACAGTAAGATAGCACTCAGCTAGTTTGCACTTAATCGCTTTTTCACTTTGTGTAATTTTTCTAAGATCGTGAGCTTTTCGCCGACTTGACTTGAATTTATAGCCTTCGCCTCTAATCGCTTCTTGATTCTTGAATCTTTAATCTTTAAAGAAACGTTAATCGTTGAGTTCAGAATTCAACTCGAATCGACTCTTGCGTCTGCTTCTTTCTTTGCGTCAGATCTGCTTCACATTTGCGTCTTTGTATTTGCGTCTGCGTCACTTTGTATTTGTGTTGCGTCTCGCTTTACTTTTGCGTCTCGATTCGCTTTGTATTTAAATGTCTGCGTCGCTTTGTATTTATGCTCAGGTTCGCTTTGCATTTATGTCTGCGTCACTTTGCATTTGCGTCTGCGTCATGCTGCATTTATGTCTGCGCTTGCATTTGCATGGTCGTCTGCGTCTGCTTTGCATTTGCGTCAAGGTCTCTTTGCATTTGCGCTCAGGTTCGCTTTGCATTTGCGTCTGCGTCACGCTTTGCATTTAAATGCATGTTCTGCTTTGTTTTCTTGTATATGATCTCTTTTGTTTGTTATACATCAAAATCATTTTTATATAAAGTCATTTTGACTTAACAATCTCCCCCTTTTTTAATATAACAAATTACATACAAGAAAAGAAAACAGAACAAAGTAAATTTACAGATTTTGCAAAGTAGAAAAAAAACTTATCTTCTTCCTTTCTTCGTCTGTTGTGGTCACACCTTCTTTGTCTGAACATCCTCTCCTTTTCTGTTGATTATCTTCTTTTCCTGCTCTCCCCCTATTTGTTATAATAAAAAATGATTAACGATTCTGGATCTTCAGCAGTTCTGCTATCATCTTTCTTAGATCATTCACCGTTTTCTTCATGTCGTTGAGTTCACCTCGTAATCTGCTAACTTCATCTGGTGGATCAACCGACGAAGAGGCTTGATCAACTTCTGCTGATGGAGGAGCGAAAGGAATTGAAGTAGTGTAAGCATCAGAGGATGGGATGTAGTCTTCATTGATCTCAAAGGTAGGTGGACGAATGAACGTTTCGACCGGGAAGATCTAAATCAAAAGGAGCAGCAAAGATCAAGAATCGCCTTCCTTGCGAGGGTAGAGCTTGTGTTTCAATAGACGATGTATTAGACAAAGGGCTAATACGAAGAACCGCTCGAACGAGGAACTCAAGAAATGTTCTTGTTCTTATTCTTCCCCATCGACGATCTTCCTCACTATTAGTATGGCTGCGCACCGCTTTATTTGACTTACATGCGCAGCGCATGCTTCATCAATTTTTCGCAACTCTTCGCAATTTGATCTGCGGACGGATCATCACTAGCATCATCTTGAGGATATAATTTTGATTTCCCCTGGTAAAATCTTTTGGGAATCTTGGCTGATATCCGTGCAACCATTATCTCTCAGTATTTTTAGTGATTGGGAAAATAGTACACGGATGGCGGGGACGTTTTGTAGGATATGGCATAGTAGTAGCAAATCCCAAAGTATCATAGAAGATCTTTTCGTCTTCTTTGAGTAACTCCCATGTGTTATGATCAATCACCATAGGTTGTACCACAGCTACTATCTTCTTCACTGGTTGAACACCGATTGCAATAGCAGTCTTCTGTCTGGTAACTACTTCCACCATTTTGATCTTCAACTTCTGTTTCCTCAAAAACTTGTGGTAGTTGTATACCATTAGACATGGTTTATCATCCTCTGAATCTGATAATGTTGTTGCTTCTTGATGTGCTTCATTGGGAGTCATCTGAACCGGGCTCTCATCTACTGGCTCCTCCTGTTGAGCAACAGGTGTTTCCTGAACCGTGCTTTCTTTAGCTGGTTCTTCTTCTTGTTGAACAATAGGGTATCCTGAACAAGAACCTTTCACTTCGCTTCTACTTGAATAGTATTAATAGTTTCTTTCTGTTCACTAACGTCCTCAGCAGTTGAGATGATCTTCTTTCGACTAACCTTCTTAGTCTTTTTCTCTGCTTCAGTTAGTTTTACTAATTTCTTCGTTGGAGATTTTCTTTTCTCAGATGTTGCTTTTCTCTTCCTCCCAGTCTCTTTCGATTTTCTGGCCGTATCTTCTTCCAGAATAGAGACTAAGGATTTTGTGGCTCTGGGTGCACAAGATTTAGAAGTTTCTTCTCGACTCTCTTCCGCAATCTTTTCTTCCTGTTGCCTCGAGTCCTAATTCTTGGTGATCTCTTTCTTTCTTCACAACTTCGCTCAAAAGACTTTCTCCTTGTCTCTTTGGCGCACTTTGTTTTGTCCTCTGAGATTGGCTTTCTTTGAAAAGAGGACTCGCCATTTTCATGAGAGGTCTACCTAGCACTCTCCTTAGTTCAGCAGTAGGTGACTTGATACTTATTGAGACCGAGAACTTGAGACAGAGTCTTCTTCAATACACTCTCCCCTCGCCTGGACTTCCTTGAAGAGTCGGCTTGGTCTTTGTCTCTCGTGTTCGGACCCATTCGCCAGATCGTGTGCATAGATCTTGCTCTTCACAGAACAGTTTATCCGATACTGCAGTGCATTTAATATCGGATTCCTTAAAATCCTCGTCAAAATCATACCATAAGGATAACTGGTAGTTTCCTTTAACCCTTAACCATATAGTGAAAGATTAAGAAGGGTAAATCTATAGGGCTTCGATTCAAGAGGTAGAATGCATATTGTTCATCTAGAGTGGTCACTAAATGTCTTGAACCGACTGGGTAGAATGCAATTAAACAAAATTGCGTGAAGCACCCTAGCCTTCTAATCAAATTTGATGTCTTCCTCTCCTCGAGTTATTTGTGCCATATAGTTGCCTCTTGATATCTTCTTCTTTCATTCCGACCGAGGTCATCCATCCGCCTTGGTAGATAATTTCTCACCAACTCGATGGACAATGGTCACCTTCTTTATCAAATCCTTTGTGATAAGAATGATATTCTCTCTACAGAGGATACAATGGTATTATCTATCGACGAGCGCTCTTCCGTAACTCATATACTTCATTCAGATAGACTGGTTCTTGTATCCGAAAGAAGTTCTTCCAACCAGCTCTTATGATTTCGGTTCTACATCCATGTCGCCTCTTCTTAGTGACTCAAAGTCCACAAGTCTTCCATAAACCATGGTCGCTTCCATTATATAGAGTGAAAATATCTTACGAGAAATTTTGAGCGAAATGTTTTTGAGAGAATTGGTAAAGCGTAAATGAATCGCCGGGAGATGATGAAAAGATTGCTATAATTTCATCTTCATCTACATATAGGGTTATGGTCCGTGGGTTCTAGAATCATTAAGAACCTCGAGATTATCGATTTTTCCTCCAAAATCTTTCTTGTGAGAGAAGTTACCAACAGAACTCAATGTAACTAACACCGTTAGTTTCACGCTACTTTAGCCTCGATCGCTATTTAACATCACCATGTTAAGATTATGCCTTATCTTTTGAAACCGCTCTTCACTTAGTGGTTTAGTGAAGATGTCGCCCACCAAGTTCTGTTTCAACAAACCGTAGAAGCACCACTTTCCTCTGAACATAATCTCTCGTGAAATGATGTCTAACTTCTATATGCTTCACTCGAATGTTTGAATTGATTCTTTGATAGATTTATTACTGGTGTTGTCGCAATAAATTGGAATCTCCTCCTCTTTAACCGAATAGTCTTTAAGTCGATACTTGATCCACAAATACGTCAGTGAGCGAAGAATCATGCGGATATATATTCTCGCTTCACGGTTGATAGAGCAATTAAGCTTTGTCTCTTGCTTGACCAGAGACTAGATTTCCTCAGAAAATGACATCCTCCACTTGTGCTTTTCTTTCGATTCTGCTCTCAAAGATAGTCCGCATCGCAATATCCGATTAACTCAAATCTTTACCTTTCAAACATTAAGCAAAGATCGTAGTACTGCGAGATATCTCAAAATTCTTTTAACAATAATAAATGAGACTCTCTAGGATCGGCTTGAAACCTTGCACACAAGCATACACCAATGTAATATCAGTCTACTTGTTGCAGAAGATACAAGAAAGAGCCGATCATCCTCTATGTAGGTTTGATCCACCTTCTTACCAAGTTCGCTCTTCACAAAAGGTTTGAAGGATGCATCTGAGTTGCCATAGGCTTCACATTATTCATATCAAACTTATTCAACAACTCTTTCACATACTTTTGTTGATGAATGAAGATCTTCTCTTGATCTTTAACTTGCAACCCAAGAAAGAACTTTAACTCGCCCATCATACTCATTTCAAATTCTTTCTTCAATAAGCTCTCAAACTTTAAACACAACTCTTTTGAAGTAGCACCAAAATGATATCATCAACGAGATCCGTGCTAAGATAAAATCATTCTCAAAACTCTTCTAAAGAGCGCCTTATCAACTTGACCTCTCTGAAACCATTATCTATTAGGAAGGTACTCAGACGATCATACCAAGCTCTAGGAGCTTGCTTGAACCGATATAAGGCTTTGTGAAGTCTATAGACATAGTCTGGTTTTTAACATCTTCAAAGCCGGTGGTTGTTTCACATACACCTCTTCATCTATAAAACCATTCGAAATGCACTCTTAACATCCATCCAAAACAACTTTATATCATGACAGATCGCATATGCTAACAAAATCCTTATAGCTTCAAGTCTCGCCATTGGAGCATATGTTTCATTGTAGTCTATTCCTTCTTGCTGATTATAGCCTTGTGCTACTAATCTAGCCTTATTACGACTCACTCTTCCCGATTCGCCTAACTTATTCTTGAAAACCCATCTCGTTCCAATAATGGATTTCTTAAAGGTTTTGGGACTAAGGACGGACGTTATTTCTAGTAAATTGATTCAGCTCCTCTTGCATGGCTAACACCCAAGCTTCGCTCTCAAGAGCTTCCTCAACCTTCTTAGGCTCTACTTCGTAGATAAAGGCTACATTAGCTTCTTCTTACGAATCGGACCTTGTCCTAACTCCTTCTAAGGTGTCACCGATAACTAGTTCTTCTGGATGAGAACTTTTATATCTCCAATTTTGTCTTAGTTCTATAGTTTCTGGAATATCTTCAATCTTGTTCTCATGAGTGTCTGACGAGGGAGTTTCTGAGGTATCATCTAAGTTCTTTGAAGGACCTTCATTCTCCACGTCATCTTCCTTAATTATCATCAAACTTGACATGGATCGTCTCTTCAACAATCTTTGAAGTCAAGTTGTAAACTCGAAACGCTTTAGACGATAATGAGTAGCCTAGGAAGATTCCTGGATAGGTCTTCGAATCAAATTTATCCAACAACTCTTTCGTATTCAGAACGGAACATTTGCACCCAAATGGATGAAAGTAAGATATGCTTGGTCTTCTTCCATTCCATAACTCGTAAGGAGTCTTCTTCAACATAGGTCACAACATGATCCTATTTTGAATATAGCATGTTGTATTCACAGCTTCTGCCCAAAAATACTTAGGAAGATTCGTCTCACATAGCATTGTCCTTGCCATCTCTTGAATCGTCCTATTCTTTCTTTCAACAACTCCATTTTGTTGTGGAGTTCTAGGGTCGAGAAGTTGTGGAAATTCCATTCTCCTCACAAGATACTCTAAACTTTTCATTTTCAAATTCTCCACCATGGTCACTCCCGACATCGGCTATGGACATTCCTTTTCATTCAGAACTTTCTCGGATAAGATTCTAAAGCACTTGAAAGACTCATCTTTGTGTGATAAAATAATATCCAACAAAATCGAGTAAAGTCATCAACAATGACGAGTCTATATTTCTTTCGCTAAGACTTAATGTCCTTGTAGGACCAAATAAATCCATATGTAACAGTTCTAAAGGTCTTGATGAGGTTACAAAACTTTTAAGAGAAAGAGGTTTTAACTTGTTTTCCTTTCAAACAATTTTCACGTAAAAGTTCTTTGTCAAAACTTATTTTTGGCAAATCTCTTACCAAATCATGTTTTACCAATTTTGAAATATGTTTCAAAGAGACATGACCTAGCTTTTATGCCGATTAGTCTTTCTTCTTCAAAGATAGAAAACATGAAATTTTTTTTGAAAATCTTCTAAATTGATTTTGAAGGTTGTTTCTTCTCTTGGCGAGAAAAGTATAGACCCATCTTTGTTTCGACTTCAAAGATTTTGATTGAATGTAACTGTGAAACCGAATCACACAATTGATCGACGCTAATCAAGTTATGTTTTAGACCATCAACAAGCAAGACATTATTTATGCATGCAAAGGAATCTTTACCTATTTTCCGATTCCAATAATTTTGCCTCGCCGTTGTCTCCAAAGTTATCGATCCTCCTTTCTTATAATCAAGGTCTAGGAACATAGACCTTCTTCCCACATGTGTCGCGAGCATCCACTTTCTAAATACCAATGGTGCTTGCCGTATCTTCCAAGGAAGGATATCTGCAGGAGAAACTATTTTATTTCTTGGTACCCAAATTTTCTTGGGTCCTTTATGGTTAGTAGTATGCATATGATGTGATCTATGATGCATATTATTAGAATGTTGATTAAAATGAATCATCCTATATCTTCTTTTTGAATGATGATTTTTACGAGATCAATCTTGTTTCAGTAAACCATAATCCAGTCTTATCACTTGGATGTCTACATTTTCCAAGCATCTCATTCATTTTCTTTGTACTTTCTGTGAAAGTAGCTAAATCAACTGATAAATTCTTAATCCTTAGTTTAAGTTGATTAATCTCTTCTGATCTGTCTACAATTTTCTTTTTATCTTCTAATTGTTTCTTTAAACAAACATTTTCTCTCTCTATTACCTCAATATGTCTAATATTTTCTACATACTTCTTCTTTAACAGCTTGTACTGTTTCATAATAGCATGAGAATCTTCTAACAATTCTGAATAGGCATCATGCAAATTATCATAATCTGATTTTACCTCCTCATCACTATCTTCCTCGGCCATTAGGCAAATGTTTGCATGTTCTGATGACTCGGAGCCTGTATTTGATTCAGATGAATCTAGGTCCTCCCATGTTGCCATCATGCTTTTCTTGCCTTCTCTACTCTTCTTTGGTTTCTTCTTGAGAGTAGGACATTCGGACTTATAGTGTCCAGGCTGGTTGCACTCGTAGCAAATGATAGAAGACTTCTCTGGTTTAGCTTCATCTTTTCCATTCTTTCTGAATGTCTGGTTCCTTCTGGGCTTTTTCTTCCACATGCGTCTTATCTTTCTGGAAATGAAAGATAATTCGTCATCTTCATCACTTGACTCTGATTCGGATTGGCTGGAGTTGTCATCCTTTGATTCTTCAATTTTCAACGCTTTTGATGACTTCCTCCTTCTCTAAGTCTTATGATTCTTTTGTCCGGCCTTCAGTGCTATTGACTTATCTCGCTTGGGCTTGTCTTCGCCGTTGAATTCTACTTCATGAATCTTTAAGGATCCCAAAGAACTCATCCAACTTTTAACACGCCAAGTCTTTGGCTTCTTGCACTGTAGTAACTTTAGGTCTCCATCTCTTAGGAAGACTTCTTAGAATCTTTCGAACATGATCTTGATTGTTGTATGTCCTTCCAAGAGCTTTCAATCCATTGACAATTGTTTGAAATCTTCCAAACATTTGATCAATAGATTCTTCATCTTCCATCCTGAAAAGTTCATATTGATGCACAAGAATACTTATCTTGGATTCTTTAACTTGGCTTGTGCCTTCGTGAGCAATAGACAATGTGTCCCACATCTCTTTTGCAGTGTCACAACCGTGCACTTTGTCATACTCGCTCCTGCTTAGGGCACATGTCAAGAAAAATTTCGCCTTTGAATTTAATTGTATTCTTGCTTTCTGATCAGCCGTCCATCTATTCCGTGGAATAGAATTGCCTTCTTCATCTACAGGTGTGTAAGGTCCGTTCTCTATAACGTCCCAAAGGTCAACATGAGTAGATTCGATGAATAATCGCATCCTATCTTTCCAGTAGTGATAGTCTTCTCCGTTGAATGCTGGAGGTCTATTGACTGAGGCTCCTTCAGCGATGTATACATGTGACTCCGCCATTATCTTTAATCCACACTTCGCCAAAGTGATTCTTGGATATCTTGCTCGATACCAATCAAGTGAATCACACGTTAATACAAAGACTTAGAAAACAATAATAGAATGCACGAGAAGGGGGTTGAATTGTGTATTCCCTCTTTATAAGTCTTTTCGAATTATTGTTAGGAATAAAATCTTTACAGAATTTTTATTTATTCCGATTGATCAAACTTCTCAATATTATGTATATGAACAGTAAGTAATGATAAAATTTGAAACTAAAAACGAGATAGAGAGTAAGAGTGGTAGACACGCGGATTTATCCTGGTTCACCCCAAACCGTGGGCTATGTCCAGTCCTCAAAGTTTCTTCTGAGATTTCACTATCTCTTTAATCGTTACAAGTATTCTTTCACGAGCCTCTTCAGGTCTCTACAACCAGTATTCTTTCACACTTAGCCTCTGCAAGCTATCTGTACACCTTTTTCTTTTCAAAAAAATATTTGAACACTTTGTTACAGTAAGATAGCTGTTGGGACCCGATCCAAAAACTGGATCCCAACCGGAAAATGAAAAACGGAGAAAACGGAATTGAATAGGAACGGAAATTTCGCATCGAAATATCGAAGCGGAAACAAAATGCGGAAGCCAATAGCAAACACTAACTCGAATCACAACGCAAGCGGAAGCAAAGCAAATGCGAAGTGAATACAGAATCGAAACGGAAGCAAATGAAAGCGGAAGCAATAACTAATCGAATCAAACGAATAGATTTCGAAGCGAAACGAAATCAAGTAGAACACATCCGACATCCGGAAATAATAATCAAAGAAAACTTATCGAATGAACATAATCGCGTTGGAAAACCTAGACTATCCAAATTTCGGTATAATAATTTTTTTCTTTTTCTCATATACATTTCTTACCTCATTAGTCAACCTCATTCAAATCACACAACCAAATTCCACTTTTGGAAAATCATTCTCATGCAGAACTCTAAGTCTGATCATATTCTTTCTTATCCATACAAATCTTAAATTACATTTTATTCTAATTTTATCGAAATTTCGGCAGCATAACGACTGCATTTATCCTATCCCAAAATTTCCTGCAAAGGTAAAATACACTTCACAAAATTCAGAATCACACAAAGTCATCGGACTCCCGTCCGAATCCAAACACCGCGTAAACACACATCTATACCTAACACTCCAATAATTCTCAAACATCATCGAAACATCCATATCTCAATTCACTCATATACAACCCATAATTTACTTACATCATCATAATCATACACAATTCCATATGCAATCTCATACTCTCATACATTAATTCATAATCTTCGACATTCGAAATACATGCTCGAAATACATTATAATCATTTACTTAACGATAATTCACACCATTTACAAAATATTTCAAATCTCAATTCATAATACAATACAAACGATGCAAAACGAACCAAACGTTTTCACATTCTTTCATCCGATCTCCGCTCAAACCCGGAGATGGGGATGAAAGGGGTGAGCTTCAGCTCGTGGATAACACATTTATAAATCGACAAATAAGCGTAAATCAATTTTTCATAAGCTTTTTGCCAAAAGGGCTAATTTTTCAAACTTTGTAATTTTTCAAACGGTTTCCTCAAACCTTTCAATTTTTCAAACTTTTCATAACAAAATTCACTTTTATTCCTCAATTTTAAACATGAATGCAAAGACACGTAACAAATTAAAACACATAACATATCGAATGGTCCAGCTCGGTCCAAACAGAACGCATTACACTTTCTTAATGTTGGACCCCACACTGGCTAGCATTTCCCACCAGTATGTGTTTCATGGGTTATACCGCTGCATCCAACACAAATCAGTCCGTGATAATGTCCAAGTAAGTGTGGAGGAGTCCGAATCGGAGTCGTACACTAGCGGGCAGCCGGAGAAGGCTATACAAATAGAGACAGTACCGACTCACAAAGGACCTACCAAACTCACATAACACATATTTCAAATTGAAACTTTCAAATTGCCCAAGGCACTTTTTCAAAACACGAACACAAACACACTCACAATTCAAATACTTCATATAATTTAATTTATTCAAACAATCGATGCAACAATTTGCATAATTTGTCAATGCATACACAACAAATGCATTTTCAGAAATTTCTATCAATATATCAAATCATTTAAAACAATGAATTTAAGTTTATAATAATTTTTCAGAAAACAGTCGGAAATCAAAATTTCAAAATTCTTAATCAATTCTTATTTTCAAACGTTTACAATAATTTATCAAAATCCAAACTTTTGCTTTCTTTCATTTTGAAAGTTCGTATATTGCCTATAAATCAAAATATAAATATGCTACCTACCTCAAAATGACACTAAGAATTCGTCCCGATCATCAATTTGACCAACGCTTCCTTTATTCTTCCAAATTAAAATTGACCTAAGCGATAAAATCCAAATTCCACATCATAAATTGCGAAATTTCCAAAATTAACTATCGGAAATTCATAAACATCATACTTCCAAGCTTTCTAAAATCAGAATTTCTAAAATTCCCAATTTCAAAAATTTGACCTAAACCAATACACTCAAATTCAATCTCATAAATAACTTAATTTTCAAAACTAACTTCACAATTCATCAATTCACACTAATTCCAAAATATCTAAATCATCAATTTCAAAAATCCCCAAACCTTAAAATTGGCCTAAACCAATTTATCCAAATTCAATACCATAAAATACAATTTCTTCAAAATTAACCTCATATTCTACAAACCCATATCATTATCTATAATTCTAAACCAAAATTTCACAAAATTTTAATCATAAAATTAAGCCTAAACCTAAATCAAATTTCCATCCAAAATTAAACCCAACCTAAAACATATATATGAAAATCAACTTCATAAATCACAAACTCATATCATTATCTATATTTCTCAATCAAAACTCAACAAAACTCATAGTTGAAAATTTTCTCTTACCTCATTTCTCCACCAAATTCAATTTTCTTGGTTCCTTAGGAAGCTCTCATCATTCTCCACTCTTTTCCATCTTGGAAAATCCCAAAAGCCTTAAGAAATAAGTAGAAAATCAAAGCTTACCTTTCTCCTCTTCTTTCTCCCAACCGAAACTTCTTCATTCTTCTTCTCCTTCTTATTTTCTTTTCTTTCTTATGAAATTCCCAGCCACTTTCGTGGCTTTTAATTGCTCAAAACGGCATCCCTCATGTGTGTTTCATTAAATGATGGTTAATTGACCATTTTACCCTCCATTCAAAGCTTAAAGTCATGCTTACTTGCGGGTTGATTCGCACTATCAAGATGAAGGAATTTGTCCAAACTTCCTTCTAGAGAAATGTTCCCCTCAATCATACGAATCCAATGCCACCAACCGCGCTCAATTTGGATCACTATACCAAAAGTTATGTACAAAACAGTTCGGAAATATCCATATTCTAACACATTTTTCATATACGATTATTTCCGTCCAAACGTTTACATTCTTAATCTCAGAATTGAAACTCAATGTCTTCATAACAATTATAGCCTTATGTCTCTAGTTTAATTCAAAACAAGAATCACCTCATTTCGATTCCCAAATCAAAAGTTATGCTCAAAATACTCTCAGATGTTCCTAATCCAAAATTTACACTTTAATCCGAACTTAAATTTAAAAATTAAAAGTCTTAGGGGCAAAATTGTCATTTCATTTCTTCATATGATTTGTAGCCTCTTGTCTTATCTTTATTTCGCCTCAAGAATCGTTTCAATCGGATCTCTACAGATCCCAAATTTCACAAAATACTAAACCATGTTTGGAAAATTTTCCGACTCACTTTGATTAAATTAATCACCATTAATTTAATCTCATAAAATTATAAATTTCCTATGAGGATGTAGGGAATTGTCTTAGGAATCCAACGCCGTAAGAATCAACTCAATCGGATGTCAGACGGAAAAGATATGAACAAAAGAGTGAACAAAGGTCGAATTAGAGGAGGAATCAAGAAAACTAAAAGAGCAAAACGGCGTCGTACTGGGGCGAGGCGCGGGCTCGCTCGCCCCGGGCGACGCCAACCGGACGCTCGCCATCGCTAGGGCGATGCGTTCAGCTCGCCATCGCTAGGGCGATGAGTCGCCCTAGTGACTGGGAAACTTCATTTTCATTTTTTTTCACAAAAAACCCGAAACTTCCAAAATTCATAACTCTTACTCCCGAACTCCAATTTTGACAAACTTAGTCTCTATAGAAAGCTTGAGGGAAGCTCTATATCTTCCACGAAGGACATAAAAATCAATTTGACTCATACGGGAGTTCATTTTCCGGTCAAAGATACTATCCTCTAATAATCATGCTAAAACCACAATATAAACTTGTAAAAATCATAACTTATTATTCCGAGATCGAAGAATTGCATACTTTATATCGAAATAAAGATCAAAACAAACTCTTCAATTTTCATGAAGAACATCAAAGCTAAATTAACCTCTAACTAGGTTAATTTCTCAGTCAAAGATTCAGTCATACTCAAAGTCAAAAGTCAACCTTATCTACCACATTCTTTGACTGATCATAAATTTCACTCCCGATATCGAAAAATATCAAACTTTATGGCTACAGAAAGCTCTTAACATAACCTACAAGTTTTCAGAAGATCATTTTCTCAAATTATGCCTAAATCAAAAGTTAACTTTCAAAGGCCAAAAAGCCAACTATTTCACAATTTTTCATATTTTCACTCTTTCTCTTTTTTTTTGTCATGATTTTCAACTCAATTTCAATCAACTCATCCACTTTATCATTCATATTACTAAGTCAAATTGTCACTCAAGGTTCGGGGTCTAACATTTCTCCCCCTCTTAAAAGAATTTCGTCCTCGAAATCTACTTTATCATTCATATTACTAAGTCAAATTGTCACTCAAGGTTCGGGGTCCAACATTTCTCCCTCTCTTAAAAGAATTTCGTCCTCGAAATTCATACTTACTTAAACTTCAAGTAACTCATTCTTGCATAAATTTCTTTCTAAACAATGATCATCAAGCACTTTCTTACTAATTTCTTTCCAAAACTCATAATCAATTACTCTTTTATCTAAATTACTCATAATACATATTTTCAATCTCTTCGAAATTTTCACTTCCTTAAATCATATACCACTCATATCATATCAAAACACTATATCTATAACTCATTATTTCTTCATATATGGACACAAATTAATGGTCCATTTCTTAAGGAACCCTAATATGGTTCAATCATCATTTAATCTTTATCATCATGTCATCTTTCAAATAGTCATACTCTCATCTCACGTATACAAAGCTATATCAATTTCTCCCAATTCATTTTGCAATTCACATCTCAAGTTCCACAAACACATGTTTCTAATCAATCATATTTTTGACACCCAAATCGAACCAATCACTTGAATTCGTCAAATAGTCATGCACATCAATTTCATATTCCTAAAGACAATCATACTTCTTGTCATCAAAATCAAATAATCACTTAGCATATCCTCACTAATTCAATCTTATCCTCACACACTCTTATCAATCTTATATGCCCAGTTAAGATCCTAATACTGGGCTCTGATACCATAAATGTTGGGACCCGATCCAAAAATTGGATCCCAACCGGAAAACGAAAAACGGAGAAAACGGAATCGAATAGGAACGGAAATTTCGCATCGAAATATCGAAGCGGAAACAAAATACGGAAGCCAATAGCAAACACTAACTCGAATCACAACGCAAGCAGAAGCAAAGTAAATGCGGTTTAATACGAATCTGAAACGAAGCAAATGAAAGCGGAAACAATAACTAATCGAATCAAACGAATAGATTTCGAAGCGAAACGAAATCAAGCAGAACACATCCGACATCCGGAAACAATAATCAAAGAAAACTTATCGAATGAACATAATCGCGTTAGAAAACCTAGACTATCCAAATTCCTGTATAATAATTTTTTTTTCTTTTTCTCATATACATTTCTTACCTCATTAGTCAACCTCATTCAAATCACACAACCAAATTCTACTTTTGGAAAATCATTCTCATGCAGAACTCTAAGTCTGATCATATTCTTACTTATCCATACAAATCTTAAATTACATTTTATCCTAATTTTATCGAAATTTCGGCAGCATAACGGCTGCATTTATCCTATCCCAAAATTTCCTACAAAGGTAAAATACACTTCACAAAATTCAAAATCACACAAAGTCATCGGACTCCCCGTCCGAATCCAAACACCGCGTAAACACACATCTATACCTAACACTCCAATAATTCTCAAACATCATCGAAAACATCCATATCTCAATTCACTCATATACAACCCATAATTTACTTACATCATCATAATCATACACAATTCCATATGCAATCTCATACTCTCACATTAATTCATAATCTTCATACATTCGAAATACATGCTCGAAATACATTATAATCATTTACTTAACGATAATTCACACCATTTACAAAATATTTCAAATCTCAATTCATAATACAATACAAACGATGCAAAACGAACCAGACGTTTTCACATTCTTTCATCCGATCTCCCTTCAAACACGGAGATGGGGATGAAAGGGGGTAGCTCTAAGCTCGTGGATAACACATTTATAAATCGACAAATAAGCAGAAATCAATTTTTCATAAGCTTTTTGCCAAAAGGACTAATTTTTCAAACTTTGTAATTTTTCAAAACGGTTTCCTCAAACCTTTCAATTTTTCAAACTTTTCATAACAAAATTCACTTTTTATTCCTCAATTTTAAACATGAATGTAGCACACAGAACAAATTAAAACACATAACATATCAGAATGGTCTGGCTCGGTCCAAACAGAACGTACTACACTTTCTTAATGTTGGACCCCACACTTGGGCTAGCATTTCCCACCCAGCGTGTGTTTGCGGGTTATACCGCGGCATCCAACACAAATCAGTCCGATAATGTCCAAATGTAACTGTGGAGGAGTCCGAATCGGAGTCCGTGCCACTAGCGGCAAATGGAGAAGGCTATACAAATAGAGACAGCGCTGACTCACAAAGGACCTACCAAACCCACATAACACATATTTCAGAATTGAAACTTTCAAAATGCCCGAAGGCACTTTTTCAAAAACACGAACACAAACACACTCAATTCAAATACTTCATATAATTTAATTTATTCAAACAATCGATGCAACAATTTGCATAATTTGTCAATGCATACACAACAAATGCATTTTCGAAATTTCTATCAATATATCAAATCATTTAAAATAATGAATTTAAGTTTATAATAATTTTTCGAAAACAATGAAATCAAAATTTCAAAATTTTAATCAATTCTTATTTTCAAACGCTTACAATAATTTATCAAAATCCAAACTTTTGCTTTCTTTCATTTTGAAAGTTCGTATATTGCCTATAAATCAAAATATAAATATGCTACCCACCTCAAAATGACACTAGGAATTCGTCCCGATCATCAATTTGACCAACGCTTCCTTTATTATTCCAAATTAAAATTGACCTAAGCCATAAAATCCAAATTCCACATCATAAATTGCGAAATTTCCAAAATTAACTATCGGAAATTCATAAACATCATACTTCCAAGATTTCTAAAATCAGAATTTCTAAAATTTCCAATTTCAAAAATTCGACCTAAACCAATACACTCAAATTCAATCTCATAAATAACTTAATTTTCAAAACTAACTTCACAATTCATCAATTCACACTAATTCTAAAATATCTAAATCCTCAATTTCAAAATTCCCAAACCTTAAAATTGGCTTAAACCAATTTATCCAAATTCAATACCATAAAATACAATTTCTTCAAAATTAACCTCATATTCTACAAACCCATATCATTATCTATAATTCTACACCAAAATTTCACAAAATTCTTAATCATAAAATTAAGCCTAAACCTAAATCAAATTTTCATCCAAAATTAAACCCAACCTAAAACATATATATGAAAATCAACTTCATAAATCAAAAACTCATATCTTTATCTATATTTCTCAATCAAAAACTCAACAAAAACTCATAGTTGAAAATTTTCTCTTACCTCATTTCTCCACCAAATTCGAATTTTCTTGGTTCCTTAGGAAGCTCTCATCATTCTCCACTCTTTTCCATCTTGGAAAAATCCCAAAAGCCTTAAGAAATAAGTAGAAAAATCAAAGCTTACCTTTCTCCCTCTTCTTTTCTCCCAACCGAAACTTCTTCATTCTTCTTCTCCTTCTTATTTTCTTTTCTTTCTTATGAAATTCCCAGCCACTTTCGTGGCTTTTAATTGCTCAAAACGGCATCCCTCATGTGTGTTTCATTAAATGATGGTTAATTGACCATTTTACCCTCCATTCAAAGCTTAAAGTCATGCTTACTTGCGGGTTGATTCGCACTATCAAGCTGAAGGAATTTGTCCAAACTTTCTTCTAGAGAAATGTTCCTCTCAATCATACAAATCCAACGCCACTAACCGCGCTCAATTCGGATCACTATACCAAAAGTTATGCGCAAAACAGTTCAGAAATATCCATATTCTAACACATTTTTCATATACGATTATTTCCGTCCAAAAGTTTACATTCTTAATCTCAGAATTGAAACTCAATGTCTTCATAACAATTATAGCCTTATGTCTCTAGTTTAATTCAAAATAAGAATCACCTCATTTCGATTCCCAAATCAAAAGTTATGCTCAAAATACTCTCAGATGTTCCTAATCCAAAATTTACACCTTAATCCGAACTTAAATTCAAAAATTAAAAGTCTTAGGGGCAAAATTGTCATTTCATTTCTTCATATGATTTGTAACCCCTTGTCTTATCTTTATTTCGCCTCAAGAATCGCTTCAATCGGATCTCTACAGATCCCGAATTTCACAAAATACTGAACCATATTTGAAAAATTTTCCGACTCAATTTGATTAAATTAATCACCATTAATTTAATCTCATAAAATTATAAATTTCCCATGAGGATGTAGGGAATTGTCTTAGGAATCCAACGCCGCAAGAATCAACTCAATCGGATGTCGTACGGAAAAGATATGAACAAAAGAGTGAACAAAGGTCGAATTAGAGGAGGAGTCAAGAAAACTAAAAGAGCAAAACGGCGTCGTACTGGGGCGAGGCGAGCTCGTCATCGCTAGGGCGATGAGTCGCCCTAGTGACTGGGAAACTTCATTTTCATTTTTTTTTCACAAAAAACCCGAAACTTCCAAAATTCATAACTCTTACTCCCGAACTCCAATTTTGACAAACTTAGTCTCTATAGAAAGCTTGAGGGAAGCTCTATATCTTCCACGAAGGACATAAAAATTAATTTGACTCATACGGGAGTTCATTTTCTGGTCAAAGATACTATCCTCTAATAATCATGCTAAAACCACAATATAAACTTGTAAAAATCATAACTTATTATTCCGAGATCGAAGAATTGTATACTTTATATCGAAATAAAGATCAAAACAAACCCTTCAATTTTCATGAAGAACATCAAAGCTAAATTAACCTCTAACTAGGTTAATTTCTCAGTCAAAGATTCAGTCATACTCAAAGTCAAAAGTCAACCTTATCTACCATAAACTTTGACTGATCATAAATTTTAACTCCCGATATCGAAAAATATCAAACTTTATGGCTACAGAAAGCTCTTAACATAACCTACAAGTTTTCAGAAGACCATTTTCTCAAATTATGCATAAATCAAAAGTCAACTTTCAAAGGCCAAAAAGTCAACTATTTCACAATTTTTCATATTTTCACTCTTTCTCTTTTTTTTGTCATGATTTTCAACTCAATTTCAATCAACTCATCCACTTTATCATTCATATTACTAAGTCCAATTGTCACTCAAGGTTCGGGGTCCAACAATAGCACTCAGCTAGTTTACACTTAATCGCTTTTTCACTTTGTGTAATTTTTCTAAGATCAGCAGCTTTTCAGTTTTCGACTTCGACGTGAATTTATAACCTTCGTCTCTAACTGCTTCTTGATTCTTGAATCTTGAATATTTAATCTTTAAAGAAACGGTTAATCAGTTGAGTTCAGAATTAACTCGAATCGACTTTTCGTCTCGCTTCTTTCTCGCGCGTCTGATCTGCTTCACATTTGCGCTCGCTTTGCTTTTGCATCTGCGTCTGCTTTGTATTTGCGTCAGTATTCGCTTTGCTTTTGCGTCAGGTTCGCTGGATTTGCATCTGCGTCTCGCTTTGTATTTGCGCTCGTATGCTTTGCATTTGCGTCTGCGTCGCTTTGCATTTGCGTCTGCGTCTGCTTTGCATTTGCGCTCAGGTTCGCTTTGCATTTGCGTTTGCGTCTGCTTTGCATTTGCGTCTGTGTCTGCTTTGCATTTGCGCGTCTGCGTCTGCTTTGCATTTGCGTCTGCGTCTGCGTCTGCTTTGCATTTGCGTCTGCGTCTGCGTCTGCTTTGCATTTGCGTTTGTGTCTGCTTTGCATTTGCATCTGCGTCTGCTTTGTATTTGCGTCTGTGTCTGCTTTGCATTTGCGCGTCTGCGTTTGCTTTGCATTTGCGTCTGCGTCTGCTTTGTATTTGCGTCTCGTCGCTTTGCATTTGCGTCAGGTTCGCTTTGCATTTGCGTCAAGGCTCTGCTTTTTCATTTCGTCTGTCAAGGCTTTGGTAATTGGTTCTGCTTTGCTTTGCATTTGCGTCTGCGTCTGCGTCTGCGTCTGCGTCTGCTTTGCATTTACGTCTGTGTCTGCTTTGTTTTTCTTGTATATGATCTCTCTTTGTTTGTTATACATCAAAATCATTTTTATGTAAAGTCATTTTGACTTAACAATATGCATTGACATATTAAATGGTCTACAATCCCTTTTACAGTTAATATAAGAGTTTAGAGATCTAATTTTAATTATCCCTAAATTAAATATGTCATATGCATTGACACATAATTATGAATCATCAACTTTATCTTTGGTAAAATAATTGATTTTATAAGAGGCATTTTAGAGTAGTTTTCCTTTATCTATTTTATCTTTATTTAATTTTTAGTGTACTTAAGATATATAATTCAAATTTAATTAAAATATCTTCCCATCTTTTCTTTTGGAGGAAGCTTTCTATAGATATAATTAGTCAAATATACCATTTGTTAAATTTTTTCCAATAAATAAGTTTTATTAGATCTTAATTAATGAAATGATTAATAATTCATCATTTAGTTTGAATTAAATCATCATACTCAAAATTTGAAATAGTTTAGGTGTGTTTTAGGAGTTATCAAAATTCATGAATATGTAAGACTTGAATTTATACAAAACAACTACATTGGGCCTCATTTAACCATTCATCCTAGCCAATACCTTCTAAATATATAGTATGCGTGTATATGGTTTCTATAAAATTATCAATGGATATTATTGAAACAAAATGTTTAATTATTTCATATTGTGTTTTAACCAAGTAATTAAAGTGAGATCATAGGAAATTAACTATAAAAATATTAAGGAATCTAAATTGAAAAGATTATTTCATTATCATAAAAAGAAGTTATTCACCTTACAATGTATTAAAATAAGTTTTTCCGAACTTTACACCTTAGTCCTCCAAATTTTCCTTTACAATTAAGTAAAAAAGTTGAAAGTTGAAACCAAAATGATACTTTTGTGCAAGAGACTAATACCTGCTTTCCAAAAGTGTCTCAGTTGCCACTAAAATTGAACTCAACTTTAAAAATGACAACTACTTGAAATTAATATCTTCATAGCTTGGTTTCAAATTACTACCTCAAATTAAAATATTATTATGATTAAATTCATTAAATTTCTTTCAAAGTTAACAAACATGGAATTAATCAAATTTATAATATATTTAATTTTTAGTGTTAATTTTACATAAAATTTTCAAATGCTTTTACTTTTTAGATACCATGTAAGATGAATTAACTTACCTAATCGATGCCCAACTTAAAAAAATTGGATGTTAGGTTGCTTATAAATATATTAACTATGTATTTGTGCATACAAGAATTAGTAGTAACAAAATAATGAAAATCATCATGAAAGCAATTATGTGTTCGCATATTTATTCTTCCCAAACATGTTTATTACAACTAAAATTTACATATTACTATACTAACTCTTTAATAGTTACTAAAATTTTAAAAATCAACCAACATTATAATTATGGTCCTAATATAATGAATTAAAGTCAGTTTTATCATAATAACTTATGTGACTACAATATCTACAATAATTCACAATTGAGTATAATCCATAATTTCCAATTTAAAATATCATTAGCAACTTTAATCAGGGAGTGAGTACCATAGACTCTACCAAATACTACCACTCAAATTTCAGTCGACGCAAAATTAAACAAATAGAATGACTGGAGTTTGTTCGACAGCAGGTTACCTCGTTCAGTTTGAATGGGTATAAAACCACCACAAAGATACACGAAAGGCGATCTAGGAAAACAAAGAGGGGAGGGAGGACAATTTACTAACCTGTCGGAGACGAGGAGGAGGAGCGACGGCTGCGACCGGCGACCGGCGACCGGCGGCGTCTTTGGAGGAAGATGAAGGAGGAAGAAAGCGCGTCGTAGGAGGAAGAGAAAGGAGAGTTAGGCCTGCGTCTGCGTTCGTGCGAGGAAGAAGAAGGCTGTCAACAGGCTTAAATTAAAACTAAAACGACGTCGTTTACGTTTAGTAAACGGCACGTAATCGATGTATTCACCGACATCTTCATCGACTGAAATGGGCGTCGGTACATATTTTCACCAAATTCAGCGACCGAATTGTTTTCGGTCGCAAACAATTTAACGCATAACCAATTTCGGCGACGGTTATGCTTTTTCGGTCGGTATTTTCAACGGTTTTCATTCCGTCGGTATTTTTCCGTCGCTATTTAACATTTTCCTTGTAGTGTTCTCTTGGTTTACTTAGCCCATAACAAATCCTCAACAGGAATGAAATGATATTAGCATGGATTTTATTGAAGGTTTGCCATTGTAAGAAGGTTATTCGGTGATATTTTCAGTTGTAGATCGAATGAGTAAGTATGCTCATTTCCTTCCTCTACGCCATCCTTATACGATGGAAAAACTTGTTAAGACTTTTATGGATCACATCTTTAAGTTACATGGTATGCCACAGACAATCGTTAGTGACAGAGATGCAGTCTTCACAAGTAATTTTTGGAGAAAATTATTTTGTAAGTTCTCGAAAGCTTTTCATCCTCAAACTGATGGATAGATAGAAGTTCTCAATTGTACATTTGAAACTTTTCTACATTGTTTGACTTTTCCGATTGTCAAACAAATTGAAGTAGATGGTTGTCCTTGGCCAAATGGTAGTATAACACAACGTTCTTTTCTTAATATACGTCACTCCTTTCCAAGTAGCCTACGGTTTTTTGCCTCATATTTACACTCCATGCTTCGCAGGCGATTCTCCTGTCTTAGCAGTTGATCAAGTTTTGACAGATAAAGAAGCAATGGTAGGCATTCTACGATTTCATTTACATCGAGTGCAAAACAGAATGAAACAAATTACTAATCGACGCCTCATGGAAAGAAATTTTGCTGTGGAAGATTATGTCTCTGAAGTTACAGCCCTATCGTCAACAAATTGTTAAAAAACTCCTCTCACAAAAGTTATCAGCCTTGTTCTATGGTCCTTTCAAAATCCTTCTGACAGTAGGGTCAATAGCATACATCTTTAATTTACCAACCGACAGTAGGATGCACCCTATCTGTCATGTTTCACAATTGAAATGTAGGGTATCTGATTATGAAATCATATCACCAGTATTACCTCAATCTCTGTATTCCATGCTTTGTATACTAGTCGTTGTTCTTGATCGAAGAGAGGTTGATCAACATAATTGACCAATTGTGCAGATATTAGTACAATGGTGTTCTTCGGAAAATGACATTTCTTGGAAATTTCTGTAAGATATTCAACAACATAGGTAAACCTTGTGGACAAGGTTCATTAGAAGAAGAGAAATGATAGGAGCGAAAGTTGGTGGATGAAGACGTAGATATATACACAACGTAGCAATGTAAATAACACATAAATTAGTGAAACGTTGTCGTGTAGAGTGCACATTTGTCTCGTTGTAAGTGGCTCACCACCAACGGTTATTATAGTCGTTGATATAATCATTGGAGGCAGAGTAGAGAGTAGCGAATAACCATATCTTCTTTCTCTGTGTTTTCACTCTTTTCATCCATTTGTTTCAATCCCTAAATTTCCCAAATTAGCTAAGCCACAAATGTCTATATCATTCTAAATTTACAAGATTTTAGAAAAAGTAACTAAACAACAAGAGAGATTAATCTTTTACCCAATATTTAATAGCACAGTTGTGTTTTAAGATCTTACGTGACACTATATTCATCCATAGCGAACAAAAACTGCGTAAAATGCTCTGTACATTATCTCCCTGACAGCCTGCCAAGAAGTTTTTAATAATCCTTGCTGCTAGTATATATTATATATATACACAAACCAATGTCCCTGCAGCTCTTCAAATAGGCTTCTTGGAAGTAATTTCCATCCTCGTGCGAAGAAATTCTCAGAGTTTTTAGCTGCCTCTGTATATGGTCCTGAAGCCAAATCATCATTTTGCTCATTCGCATGTTCTTTTCCTGAATACCACTCAGTCCAAACAGTCAACACTTTAAACAGATGAATCAGGACGATTGTTTCTGTTACTTCCCTTTCTGAGAATGGAGGAGCAAGAATCTTTTTCCTGATTTGCATCCTCTGTGCAGTTTGTTTCTTGAGAATCTGCAACAACACAAGTTGCGAGGACCTTTGAAGAACATTCCTGTCTATCGGTTTGGATGGGATTGTGCAATCTTTCACATTCTACAAACATATAATCCTCCTCTACTCCTATCTCAGATGATTTCTGGGATTCAACTGTACATGTCTCACAACTCAAGTTCTCGTTTAGTTTCTCTTCAATCCGCGTACTTATCTGATTCTGAGATGTCTTTAGATGATTAAAACCACTATCTAACTGCAAAGTTGTAGAACATTCAGTTGACAATCTAGGAATTTGCCAATTGTCTTCCCTGTCTGGGGATAAATTGGTGACTTGTTGACTGTTCCCTTCAGCTTCCTGTTATCATGCAAAGTGCATATATTCAGTTACGGAACTAATACTAGCAAAGCCACACACCTTCACAAATAACTAAATGCCAACACTTTTCATTTAAAAGGTTCACAGACAGCAAAGAACCATCTGTAAACTAACAACATCGAACCAGGACGGGGATTCGGGAAGCAAACCAAGTAGGAGATTTCAATTAGCATGTTCAATTTTATTGACAAGGTAAACATAATATCCGAAGTTGAACAAACACTCGAGTTTCACAGAAGGCTTTCACACACGTCATCCAACCCAAGCAACATATATTTAGCTACAAATAGGGTTCTCCAAACAAATAAAAATAATAAAGATATCACATTCAAGAATGATAAGAATCAGAAATAAAGCCTTTATCGTTCTATAAAGTTTCCAGAATAATTGGGACAGGATTTTAGTACCTCTATTGATGACGAAAGACTCCTCCAGTGACTAGTTACTCCCGTTTGCCACTGGATTCCACCAGGAAATGGTCTTGCACTGCCTACTCTAAACTGTTGCTGTATAACTCTCGGAGAGGTAATGGCTGACAGTGAAGTGCCAATTCTCATATCGGCTTTGGAACTAAAGGAATAACTTTTCCATGCATTTGGTGTCCTGCTTCTCTTCTCAAGAATTTCTGTTTCAAGTTCTTGTCTGGTAGCGGCAAATTGGAAGGAATTATTTCTATTACTGGATTCCGATGGAGGAACCTTTTGACACTGATCTTCTAAAATTTGATAGATTAACTTCTGGATATAAGATCGTTTCAATGAAGCCTCTTCCACTGGAAACCACTTTCTGTTAAGCTGTTCAGCAATTTCAGATATATGTTTACTACACAATGATATAGACAGATACCAGCAATCTAGTTGGTTGATAACATGTTGAGAATAATATTAACATGTTTCAGGTTAAAAAGGTATTTCATGTCATCTGGACCAGTTCCATTCTAGCATAAACAGCATTAATCATATCCCAGTCCGAATAAAGTTAAGGAGAAACAGAAGAATGGCTTAAGTTGTGAAGGATGAAATGTTCTTAAGTTGTGAAAGATGAAATGTTCTTAGTCATACCATCATGTAAATTGACATCATATTGAATAATTTTGCTTAAATTCCACAGAAAAGCAATTCAATGATTACTTGACGTGTGTAGTGATTCTCATTGTTTAAGGTCTCCAAGATACATATTTTCAGTCCTGCCATGGTGCATACAAGGATTATACATAAAAGCTTTCACTTCATTAATTCAGTAGTCCTGTGCTAAATTTTAAAAAAACAAGCAATATGAACTGCTATCCTAGAAATTCAGTTTCCACATGGTGCTACTTCTTGTTGGAACATAGATGTTGCTCTTTGTCTTCCAAGTAAAAGCAGCATGGATAATGAACAGGATGTTCCAGGCTCTTAAAAATGAAGTACGCTTAACATACCGGAAAAATTTCTGCACATATTCATCAAGCATCTAAATTTGACCAAATGTCCAAAGACTTTCACACATAGACTAAAGAAACTCAATTCAAGAAACAAAAACAGGTGTAATGAAAAAGCTTCTGAAGTTTAACACAAAGGTTAACCCAAAGGTGAGGTTAGCATGTGCTACAACTTTCTAGATAGAAGTCTAGTGTATGATATCTATAGAATGCAAAATGTAAAATGAAAAGATAATGTTCCACATTTTGGAACTCTTTACAAGGAAATGAGATCATCACTTACAAAGTGCGAAAACTTTGTTATGTTGAAAGGACTGAAGTTAACTGGAGCTTCCTCGAGAAAAAGTTCAACATAATGAAGCAAGAAGAGGCCACAGTCATATGAATTTTGTTGCTGTGGCAGCTGATAAAAGAAAAGGTCAAAGAAAGTTAAAACTAGACAAATATATTCCTGAAAAAAAAATCCACATTCAATATGATAAACTTGGAAAATGGGTAGCCGGACGCATTAACTCCTAGTCTGAATTAAGAAAAATGTCAAAAGATTAGATCTTCAAAGATAATGTCGATTCACCAATTGTAATCAGGGTTTTAAGAAGACAATGATGCTGATATAAAACATGGGGAGAAAGAAAGAGGACTACAAAACGAAACAGGTTTGTGGTTAACTTATTAACAGATCTTACGAAAAACTTCACAAACATGTGTGTAACTGAAAGATTTTTCCAGTGTTCTACAGGTCCTGTAAATTGAGTGAACATTAAGATTGTTCAGAAGAATTGTTACTGTCGATGATATTTCTACACCAAATTACTTAGAAAACTTACGTAATACCTCAAGGGAAATAAACCGTAAATGTAAGAACTTCAACAAAGCATCATCCTCCTTCTCTTCATGCCTTGCTTTCCATTCTTCATACAGATAACTGTTATTTCATGGCATGCACAACATGAATATAACTTGTGAGCTTTTCCATTACAAAACTACAAACAGGAAACTTAGACTTCAAGTCGCCATAGTCAAATTAGATATTAACTATGCTGTTGTATAAGGAGTTGTGTCTTTTCTCAAAGTTGATGGGTATATGAAGTAAACTAGGATTTCTTTTTCTATGCATGGGACTTATTTTGGAACAGGCATTAACTTAATAAGTTTATACATGAATGTTTCAAAAGATTTTTGTGAAGAACTCAAGTTGCAGGCTGAGAGTTTATACCACATCTTTTCCAGGAATACAATCAACAGACAGTATAAATACTCCCACTTAAACGTCAAGGTAATTAACATATCCAAGACAAAAAAAAATTTCCCAGTATCAAATCCCTGGGTAGTAAGCTTGAAAAAGATCATCTGACTACAAAGAGAAAAATGTAAATAACCAAGTTGATAGCCACTTATAATTTGAAGTTCCCTTTTTTAAGATTATGTCCCTACTCATCGACTTCTACAATAAGATAGTTGGAAGCTGACATACAGTTACCAATGGCAAATATACAAGTACCTTTGAACAAGATTCTTGAGGCCCCGATGACTTCCCTTCATTGAATCCATGTGCAAGATACATGGTACCCTAAGCAACTTCTCACATCCTTCATCTGTACTATGGTTATCAAAAAGGTTAGAGCAAAGAAGTCCCAGCATATTAATTGCAACCGAAGAAGGATACCATGGGCACAAACCTCTGAAATAAGCCACTTCACCCGGGTGGCAAATGACAATCAAACTCCAGTGATGACTGCCACCAAATTAGTCAATGTGTTATGAGAAAGTGGCAATAAGGGACTTTTCCCTCATTTCCACAAGAAATAAGTGCACAAAATGACTCACCTGTAGTTTACAGGGATAAATACATAATCTTTGTCAAAAATATTCACTTTCCTGGTCCATTTACGAACCCGCTCAAATGCTTCTCTTCCTTCATGAGAACTAAATGGATCTTTGTCGAGATCAGCGAGTTTTCGAAAGAAAAAACTATTGAAAAAGTGGAATCTGGGTTGGTTCTCAGGAAGAAGTCTGCTCTTTAAATACCTGTCAATAACCAACTTGTCTAAACTTACTTTATTTTGTAATGTGAAAGTAAAAGTCCAACTGACAAATGACCGGCATTCATTGGTAAACACTAATAGTAATGTTTAGGAGCCAAGAATGTGATGAAAGATCAACATGCTTCGGAAAGGACAAGGAAAAGAAAAAGGATCAGTATAAGGGAATAAATTTACTTGATATAAAAGTCAATTATTGTGTCGTTGATGAATGTCTCTGGGCTGAGAAGCTCAACATCTCTCTTGCTAATTGAAACAGCATCTGGGTCTCCTTTTGGGAAAATAATTTCTTCAAAAGTGTGATCGAGACTGAAGCAAAAGAATCTGAATCGGCACATGTAATGGATGAAAAAAGTGTGATTGTGATCCAGGAAAATTATCCAGCGAGTTAAAATTTGTTAACAAATATTAACAGCAACATGTATCAGAAAAGTTTCCAAGAAAAGGTTTCAAACAGAATTGGAACACATGCTTTCAAAACTTTAATCATATGGAAACTCCAATGCGAGAAACCAAAACCAATGACATATCAATCATGTCATTTTCACAAATTTTTCCAGAAAAAGAAATAGTATCCATGGTTATAAGAAAAATTTGTTAACAAGGATAAACATGATGTCAGGGGTGAGTGGAGAAATTACATTACAAGAAAAAGAATCAACAAAATCTACCACATTATGCATTAAAATGCATTTTCTTTAAACTGAAACTAAGTCTGATAATACTATAGGAGTAGATACTTTTCAACTCTCTTAAAATAGCTTCTACTTCAAACCTTTTAGAGTAACTGGAAAAAAGTATATAGAGTCAATAACATTCATCGTTCAGTTGTATAGTACCAATCATTTCTTGAGAACTTGCATGCATATAGCAGATTCGAGTACTCAGACACACAAGGTTATATGCACAAGCACATATAAAACTCTTTATTCAGAATGACACATACAAGCCCTTACACCAAAGCTTGTTACAGAATGACACATACAAGCCCTTACACCAAAGCTTGTTACATGGACAAAAAACATTTATTTTTTTTTTGAAATACATGGACAAAAATATGCTAGACTCTCAATCCCAATTATCAAGAACTTACCCAGATATATAAGGCTTTGAGATGGCCACATTACTCTGCCCATGATTTTCATCATTCTCCCGACAGGCACTGGAATGGATAAGAGTTTAATAGAAAGGAGTTATTTGAAGAGAAACTGCAATAAGGCAAAATTGCCTAAGAATTGCACAAAAACACGCAAGATTTGAGTTATTTCAAAATAGGGTCACAACTTCCTGCTACCATGTACAGGAACAATTAAAAAGTGATTTTATTACTCAAGTTATAAAATCAGCAAGAAGAATAAATACTCACCCATAGGTCTCACTCCAGATATCTCTGTATCTGAAACTTACGAGTTTGATTGCTTCTTGTCTTTCACACCAATCAGGATCACAAATCGAGAACTGCAACTTATTGATACATGTAGAGTTGTGATCAAAAGTTAACCCTGACAATGAGAAATTCCAAGATTTTAATTTTTGGCACAAGATATTTAACAAAATAAGAAACTGTAACTCATTTACAAAAGACAAAGTAGGATACATCCTCACATTGGTCAAACAAGCTTTTTGATATTTTAACCTCTTTAGAGAAAGACAGTGATGCTTAAAGTAACCAGATATACCAAACAAAACAATAAACATTAACAGCAAAGTGCAATATCTTAAGATCAATAATACAGATGAAAGATGAAACGCCATTATTAAGAGAAATTAAACTAGTTTTTCATCATTACATCGATTTTTACATGCAAATAATACCCATTTTACCAATGTTCTTTCTCACAACTGTTGTCCTGGAGACGAATCATCAATTTGGACATTTTACAAAGACAACCTATTACAGAAAATTGGCAATGCAATCTGAAATTTTTTCAAATTGATTTCTGAAATTATATTTATCATAAATTCATAATGAAGAGATCTCTTTGTATGATGGTAGAACACTTGGGAGGCAATGGGAAATGAATGTCAAAAGTTAAGGGCAGAAAATTAGACCTTAAATCCATTTGCTTGTTACGATAATATACATACAGAGTATGTTAGCCACGTATCCAAAACTAAGGCATTATTTGGCATTGTTTCCATACAGCAAGGTGCAGCAAGATTACACCAGAGTTCACGAATAGGATCAGAAGGCATAGTGCTGGTGCTGGTCCATAAAATGCTGAATTCATCATAACATTCAACATAAACAGACCCTTGAATTTAATGGAACTACAAACCTGAAGTTTCATTTTCATATCCAACTCCTTGAGAAACCTTTGATTTAAGATGAAGATTAACAATAGCAGTCTCAACCTACATTCAGAAATCAAAGAAACTTAAGCTACCCATCCTAGCATGTATGTAAAAGAAAAATGAAAGCAGTGTATGTAGAAGAAAAGAGAATAAAAGAAAAATGAAAGCAGTGTATGTAGGAGAAAAGAGAAAGTAGCATATCTCACCCTCCTACACCATTGAGACTCAACTTTAATAATATCAATAATAGGCCACCTAGCATTAAATTTTCCCTTAGTGCCATTTACAGTTGAAGCCTCAACTCTGATGCAGCTCTCGGAAAAAATTAAGCGGGACTCTGTACAATACAAGTCCCCAAATAAGAAAAAATCTGGGAATATAAAAACTTCCTTGATCAACGGATCCTGAAAAATTGTCAAATAAAGCAAATGTTATACATTTTAATTATTAAAACTAAAGAGAAAATCTGATGATGTAGATAAGGGAAAGGGAACGACGATAAAGGACCACACTTAACTTAGTGCAAAATAGTTAAGTCCAATCACCTAAACGAATCATCAAAACTGATTAAGTGAAAAATGACTTTATTGTCTAGCTCAATTCAATCCAATGTGATAAACTGTTTGAATTCACTCTGACACATTTTCATTTTCTTTTCCATACAGATGATTTATATCCATTTTAGAATCCTTTTGATCTCAGCAAATGACTTAAAGAAAAACACTTCCACTCATAAATTGCATCTTTAATCACACAACGAGAAGATCGATGCTGATTCTTATAGCACTCACAAGTTCAAGTCTCAGGGAACCATGCTTCACAACTTTTTGTTGTGAATTAACTGAAAAGAGAAAAGACAATAAAGTTAAGTAACTAAATGAAAGCAGAAGAAAGTAAAGCAACTCTTTTAATCCGATAGCAAAAGCAGGACCTTTATTTACTAGGGCAGTTGAGACAGAAGTTAATAAATTGAGTTTGATCTGTCCATCATCCTCTGAAATCTTTCCAACTTGCTCACTCTGCACAAATTTTAAGTTGGTAACTTCATCCAACAACATATTAATCTGCTTCCTCGTGTAATTCCCTTATGATAAGTTCAGCACAAACGTAATGTTCCATGTCAGACTTTTATTCAAATGTCCGACAAAACTTAAATTAAACACTGACAAACCTTAAAATATGAAGAGTTTGAAAGCACAAGGGTATCCGCTTGAGAAATCCCAACACCAACAGCATCCTCTTCAAAAGGACTACTTTTTATAAGAGATCTTGTAGGATGTATGATACCATTTCCTCTACTATCACCATCAATGTCCACTAGCTTGTTGCAAATGCTGTCGGACTGAAATTTGGACCCACCTGTTGTTAAAGAACAAAGACTAATTAACAACTAAGTGAATAATAGAAACAAAGAGTTTAAACCCAGTACAAGGTCTATGAAAAGAAACCAAAAACATATGGGAGCTTATGATCTTTACCATCAATATTAATCTCAACTGGTGCATTGCCAACATCAACAGTCCCTTTCCTATTTTTCTCTTTTAGAGTCCCTGTTACTGCTTTTAGATAAAAGTACTCCAAAAATAAATGAATTTGTAGGAGAGAAAAGCGAAAACAACAATAATGGGGATTAAGCGATGATCAGTCGAAACAGCAACATCATCAAAATCCAAATTTTTTCATACATTTACATTTCTCCGAATTCGTCGTCCTACAAAAACCAACTTTACATCATTCAATGAAGATCGTAACAACAAAGCAGCACTAGACCATAGTTGTGATGCACAAAAACGCTGACGTATTCGACAAGAAAGAAGTTTCAAGTCGTCCGCTTTTCATTTTCCCGCACATTCCCACCAACCAAACAGAATATACAAACGTTTAAAATTCATAAAAGCGACAGACTTAAGAGAAAAAGAGTAAAAAAAACTCACAGCATGCAAGTGACTTGTACTTCGTGGAAGGAGAAGAACGTGAGTGCTTTCTCCTCCTAGATTGTCCCAACCTTCCTAGTAAATTCCCGGAGGTTCTCTCCACCCGCTCGTCCTCCTCGCCGAATTCGAATACGCTAAACCGATTCTTGGGACTCGTCACCGCACACGGTTGCCGTTTCATCACAACGAAATTCAAAACGACAATGGTTTTTGTAGACGTAGTATTATTATCATGATGGAACCTTATAGTGGAAGGTTTGCGAAGAGTGCGACTACGCTCTGGTTGGTGTGTGTGGGAAGTTTCTGAAACAATTGTCAATTTGCTCCCGCACACGCGTTTGGTAACTTCCTAGTTGTCAAAGACAACTAATTTTTATAATTTTCATATATAAGATATAATCTTAAAGGATTAATAAGTTGACAAAGAGAGAAGATTCTGTAAGAGTCAAGTTCTTTAGTGGGTAAAAAATATAGAGATTTGATCTCAATAATGCATATTTAATTATGTGTGATTTCAAATAACTAATCCAATTTGTAGTAGTAAAATTATAATTTATTAATTATAGTTTAAATACCCTTATCTAAATTAAAATTTAGGATAGTGTTATATTGTAAATCAATTCTAAAATTTTCTTAATTAGAACAAGATTAATAAAGTAAAAATAGGTCCTTAGTTAAAATGAAGTAATAATTACTAATTTAATTGGTTCAATAATAAAGTTATTACTATAAGTAAATGACCTGAATTTTATATAATAATGTTTATGAATAGATTACCGTATCAGTCAAATAAAATTTTATTTAATATATGATTTTTGAGTTTTATGACAATATTTTTATTCTTGAAATACTTGTTTTTTAGGAAAATGATCGTTACAAAGAGGACACCCAAATTTTGTATGTACTTGTCCTCATTACATTTTGAAAATTTGTATGTACCTGTCCTCGTTACATTTTGATGATGTACATATGGAAAACTCATTACATTTCACAAAATCGAAATCTACATTATCTTTCAACATTTTTCATATATATATCATCAAAAACCTAATACAATAGTGCTACATGAATGAGGAAAGTGTATCAAAATTATCTAAACCACCTAAAAAAACTCCAGCTGACTGACCTTTGAGTCATGACCTCTATCTCCAATCGTAATATACCCGGCTAGTAGAGCCTCTGTAGTAGCTAGAGTTGTCTCTCGGTCCTGAAAAGACAACGTTGCAATTTTGGTGAGTTTTGTGAACTCAATAAAGTAACTATCATTAATGGTTCACTCAATTCATGCATCACATCATTGCACATAACATAATATTCACTTCATTGCATATTCACAATGTATCACATTGTTCATACAAAACACACATCAATTATAATTGGCAATGCACGTGAGACTCACTTTCATTTTTTTATTGTCGTTATGACCGAGTGCCTTTTTCCAACTCATCCCTTCATGGATGTCGAGCTTTGTTGTATAACGTCTCATATCCCTTAGTAGATATCGGGGACAGTCGCACTCGAGCCCGAGGCTCTATTCACATTCTGAGCTTTAAGCTCTTTATCCTGGCAACTCCGGTCATAACTTCCTTTATCTTACATGCATTCATGTAATGAATGTTTCACATAACATAGCCTCAGTCAATTACATGGATGCACATTCACATTTTGATCACATTCATCATCGGACCTTAGTTCGGTATTCAGCAGAAATGCTGAGCACGCTTTTGCATTCATATGCACATTCACAATTTTCGCATGTTTGGAGTACTTAAATAACTCATTCAAAACATATTCTAAGCAGATAATTAATTGAGTGAGACCGTCTAGGTTACTCACATGTTGCTCCCGAAGTTAATGCCTGAAAGATCTGGCAAAGTCTGGAAGTTGGCATTCCAGTTGTTCCTCTATAACACATAGCATACACGACATCACAATTTGCACCATTAAAATATTCAATAATGCACCTGTATGAAATGAATTATGTACAATGCATGTTCATGATAAGTCTCAGGTATCGCTCCTTAATACTTCTCAACACTATCCCCATACCAAATTCATTTACGCATAACTCACACTTGGGTTTATGCCTCATTAGAACCGTTGAAAACACAATTCATTTGTCACTGACTTACTTTCAGACTTTCAGAAACACCCTTTCGGGTTTACTGTTCACATTCAATCAGGAGGCAAAACTTGTGAAATTTGAGCTCAATCTCTTCTAGAAAAGTGTTCCTCTATCTTTCATCTTTCCATTGACATCAAAATCACTCAATCTAATTCAGTAATTTGGAAGATATGCCTCAAACATTTTCGGACTGTTCCTCTCCAAAATAGTGTACTATACCCAACTTCTATTCAGAAATTGAACACTTTAGAGACTGGATCAAGATTCAGCTTCTTCATATGATTTGTAGATCTATTACTCTAGTTTACTACAAATCAAGAATCACCTCAATTGGAATCCTATAGACCAAGATATCATTGAAATACTGAAACATGTTCAGTAAAATATCTAATTCAAGCTCCTTCCATCGATACCCTTATTTTGATTCAATAAATCATCTTCAATTTAATACCAAAAAACCATAAAATTTTTTAGAGAGATAAAGAAATGTGTTAGGAATCCAATGCTTAAAAAATCAGGTCATTTGGAGGTCTAGAAAAGAAGTTATGACCAAAAGACTCCAACCTGTTTTTATCCTTAATCGTCTTACTTTTGTATCGTCTTATTTCCATCATCTTACTTCTATCGTCTTATTTTCATCGTCTTACTTCTATCATCTTATTTTCATCGTCTTACTTCTATCATCTTATTTTTATCGTCTTACTTTTATCGTCTTATTTTCATCGTCTTATTCTATCGTCTTCTTTTCATCGTCTTACTTCTATCGTCTTATTTTCATCGCCAGAATATATCCACTTACAAAGATCATAACTTTTGACTCCGATATCCAAAATTTTCATGCTATATACCGTTAGAAAGCTAAAAGAAATATCTACAACTTTTTAGAAGAAAACTTTACTAGAATCTAACTAAATTAGGTCTAGATTTCTTCCTGAAGTTGGAACATGAATTTTTTTGCTCAACTCTCAACGTCCTGCACCCAGTTCTCAACTTCGTGACAGCTTTTGAGACTCTTAGAGACATAAATGAAATTCGATGTCTTCATACGAATTGTAGTCATACATTCCTAGTTTAGTCCAAATTAAGAACCATTTCGTTTGAATTACTAGAGAAAAATTTGTGGCTAAAATACTGAAGCATATTTAGTGAGAAATTTCCAGATTTTCTAACTTTCAATACTTTACGTCACCAAAACACCAAAAGTTTTCTCAAAAACTAATTTAACAATATAACTGAATTTATTTCTCCCTAACTATCCTGTATTTATGAACAAACACATAAATTACACTTTCCATGCAGATGACAGTAATTTATCAACTTTATTTCACAAATCCCTAACTGTAAGGGATTTCTCCACCACTTACCTGCTAAAAACTCCAAAATCTTCAAGCCCTAATCTCCATAAAATTTTTGTGCTTCACTAAGTACAATGACCAGCTTCTAGTTTTTCTCAGGGCAGAGGACACAAATGGCAAAGTAATTTTGGTGAAAGAAAGGAAAAGCACAGAAGTCTCTTAGAAGACATTTTGATGGAAAACTCTGTGTTTCAAAAAGAGAAGTTTTAGAAAGGTGACAACAAAGAAAGGAATTGGACAAGCCTTAACCTGTCAATTCTCAAAGAATAGTAACCTACTCCTAGCTAGAGTACAAGGCCTAAGTGACACTTGTCACTTACCCAATACCGAAGTTCCAACTTAGTTTCTTTTGAACTAACTTCCTTGGCTGTCATCTTTACAATCCAACTATCTCCAAAGCTTCTTTTAATTATTTATTGTTTCCTATTATATATATCTTTCTCAATACTCCATAACTTCACCAACATATATAAATACAATATTTCCACCAATCACTAGTATTTTCAATGTAAAACATCCATAACTCAAAAAAATTCATAGGTCAATCCAATCATACCCGGAATTATTCATGAATGCATGTACAATTATTTTCATGTGCAAATAAATCCACTATTCATGTATAAGTGTAAGGCATATCATGCATAAACATGAAAGTGCATCTCTAACTCTCATTAATCACTCCCATTTACCATCCTACCCTTCCCACTAGTAATGGGATGTTACAGAATTAGTTAACTATATTCCGTATAGGGGGTTTGTTATGTATATAGTTTATATAGTTAACTATATTGTAATGAATTATGTGAACTATGTTGCATTATCTATGCATAAGCTCGATATTTGATCATCCTATTATTTGTGTTACATATATTATACATAAGATTAAACTTAAGTATTGTATTAGTATTTAACTTTTATATTTATGATGACTAAGAATTTTTATGATTTTTCGATAAAATTGATTATTCAACATATATATGCATGATATGATATTAATATGTAGATTCCTAATGCAACTAGCAACGAGAAGATAAGTCTTTGTAGGGGCGTAAGAATTTTTTTCCATTATTATCTTGTCACATCAGCATATGGGTCTACGAAAACAGTCTCTCTACTATGTAGGGGTAAGGTTGCGTATTATTAGACCTCCCTAGACCTCGTTTGACTGTGGGACTTCGGGGTATGATGATGATGATATTAATATGCATGCATGATATTTTCTTTCTTAATGTAGAGACTTAAAGTTTCAAATATGGCTACTATACTAAAGAACATTATTGTTGAACTCAACAAAGGTGAGAAGTTAAATAGTGACAATTATGAAAATTCAATATGTGATGAAACAGGAAGAGACTCTAAAATAATTGGATATAACCATAGATATTTTTTAGGATGGAAATACAACCTAACACAGAAAAGACCATGATGCATATGAGATGTGAAAAAAGAAGAACTCATTGACCTGCATTACATTCTTGAATAGTTTGGACAATGATATTATATGTGAATTCAAAAAGCACAAAACTATTAAGAATATGTGATCCGTTTTGGGTGCTCATTTTAGAGGTACCTCATTGACTAAAATAAGGTTACTTACTATCAAATTTGATATGTGTAAGAAGAAACCTGATCAAACAAGCAAAAGCATTTAAGGACATATGTGAAACATGATAAGTGAGTTATAAAATGTAGTTAATAAGTTATCTAACGAGTAACAAGTGCAAACTATTATTTACAAGAATATGAAAATGTTGTTAACTTATAATAAGAACATTAAGACGATGGAAGATGCTAAAAGGCGTCTTATACTAAGATAAATGCTTTTTAGAGCTTCTAAGATGACAGTTAAGGAATATGTAATTAGTTCTAACTCACTTGGAGCTATGAATTGAAAGAGTAAGAGCATTATGGAAGGAAAAGAGGTAAGAAAAATAACCACATTGCTTAAGACTCTATAAAGACCAAGTGAAACAACATGAGAAAGGAAAACATCCTTTTAATAAGAAATCATGAATAGAGTGAAGTGAAGGAAATCATCCTTTTAATAAGAAAAACATGAAAAGAGTGAAGTGATACAATTATGACAATAAAGGACACTTTAGTCATGATTATAACGAGCCTAAAAAAGTATCAACCTTATGTCACATACATTTGTTGTATTATGTATTTTATTCTAGTTTCTAATCAAATCCCATCCTCTTTATATTGTAGACTTAGGAGCAACGAGCCGTGTAATGAAGGATAAGGATGCCTTCATACAATTTTAGAAAATTACACGTATAATATGATATAATTATGTAGGAGATAACTTGAGAGTTGTTATACAAGGGATTTTCATATGTAAGCTAGACATAGGTGGGAGCCAACCCTTAATCTTACATGAAATGTTATTTGCTCCAAAAATTTGATAAAATCTTTTTTTTTGTTGATTACAATTAAACTTGGATTTAATGTAAACTTCCACGTTAGTGGAATGGTATTATATATATTTTTTGTCGTAGATTTATATTGGATAGTTTTATTATACTACATATTGTTTATAAAAATAGTAATATAAGTTGTTCCTTATTTATATCATCTAGTAATTTAAAGCATAATGCAATTTTATAGCATATTATATAATATTACTTTGGTTAAAATAAAAAGTGTAAATACCTTTTATAAAAGTTGTCTAATTGATAAAATGGAGAGAAAGTCATTGAAAAGAAAAAATGGTTTTTTAATCCAATCTAGTTAATTCATTTGGACACTTGTGGTCCAATGAATGTGGGGATGACATATAGAGATGTATGATTACATATATTTTATTTCTTAAATTATATTGTTTTACATATTGGACTCCAAACAATAATACTCACAGGATCAACGAAATCACTCAACCAATAAAAAATCACTAAAAAAATATAAGATGATTGAACAATAGGTTGGACATATAATTTTAACATGGAAAATTGTAGACATATTGACAATAAATTTACAAAATTAAAATAACAAGATACAAGCATTTAAGGTTTCGAGCTATTAACTTTAACTCAAGAGCACCTCATAAACAACTGCAATTAAGATATCTTCTAGCTCTAAAAAAATTATGGGGTTAAGTACAACTTGGCACACACACACACACACACTAGCACTACTCCCAACTAATCCTACAAATCAAACTTTAATAAAATTATAGTTAAAGAATGCTATTTGAACTATAAAACTCTTATTTCATCATATGTTTATGTCTCTTATCAAAACCTTTATATATTGAGAAGATAAGTTTTTAACCATGTCTAAATTGTTTTCTAGCTCTAAAAAGCTTTCGGGATTGTGTACAAATTGGAGTTTTTTAGTCCAAATACCATTCTTCAACCACAGTTTTCTTAAAGTCTGATTTTTAGGATTAGTTGGGAGTAGTGTTAAAAGATAATTTGGATGTGGGATCATTCAACAAGCCATTTAAATTTTGAGTGACTAATGGGGAGACACTCACTATTTGTATAAATCATCGACAACTCATCATTTGTGCTTATGGATGTTACGTAGTGTTATTATCATCTCCATCTTTCTTGCTATCTTGCTTTTTCTAGACTCTCTTCCACTAATAGCAAAATTTCTTTATATGACCAAATTTGGAGCCATAGTGGCATGTCCGAGCCTCCTTGCAATCTCTAAACTTACACATGTCCTTAGGCTTGCCCTGTCCTTTAGAACCTCTACTATTGCTTGTTTCTCTATTTACTACCAAAAGAGCCTGTACATTATTGACACTAATCTCCTTCCTCCTAATCTCTTCATTAAACGTGATATTTTTAATCACATCCAAAGAAAGCACACCATCCAAGGTGGAGTTGCTAATAGTCATAACCAAAGTTTTCAAACTATCTAACAAGGAACTAAATAGGAACAAAGCTTATAGCTTATTATTAAGGATGATCTTCACGGTGGCCAGCTTGTTGATGATATCGTAAAAATTTATGAGATGTTTCGAAGTTAATTTTAGTCTTCAACTTTATGTTTATAGGCCTTTTAATTAAGGATGCCTTGTTATGAGCACTCTTCCTCTCATAAAGATCGGTCAATTTCTTCCATAACTTCCAAATATTCATCTTTTAGGATGCATGGTTAAATATACTGATATCAATCTACTATCTGATAGTTCATAAGGTTTTTTACTTCATCTTTTCCCACTATTTTTCTGCCATCTTCTTTGACTTAGAATGGACATCATCTTTTATACTTTTTTTCACATTGATTAGATCATAAAATCTTTGAAATACAGGAGATCTTTCGTCATAGGTCTCTATAGTGAGTAGTTAGTCAACGTTAACTTCACCCAAGAATTATTACCACTCTCCATACTTATGACTTTGACACGTGTTGTTAAACTATAAGTAAAGACGCTCATAAGATCAATGAAATCACTCAACCAATAATGAAACGCTCAAACAATATAAATCATAAAAGACAAATTGGACACACAACTTTAACTTGGAAAAACTATGGGACTAATCGACAGTAAATTTAATAAATAAAAAATAGTAAGATATAAGAGTTTAAGGTTTTGAGATATTGACTCTAACTTAAGAACACTTCACAAAACAATCATAAGTAAACTCTCTTCTAGCTCTAAAAAAGCTTAAAAGATTGAGTATAGATTGATATATATACCAATAATACTCCCAACTAATCATAAAAATCAAACTTCAATAAAATTGTAGTTGAAGAATGATATCTAGACTTTAAAACTCTTCTTTCATCATGTGTTACTGTTTTATGCAACATCTATTTCTTATTAGGCCTTTTAAATATTAAAAAATAATATTTTTAAACTACACACAGTCACCCACACAATCGTATATGATGATTTTCCCTAACTTTTAAGCCTAAAAAATTAATGTCATAGAGATACATAGTTTTAGTCACTTATATGGTTAGTGGACATGGCTATGACCACTAAAGAAATGAGCATGTCTAACTCTATACGAGTATATATGTCCTCAAATGTCATCATTCAACTAGCACATAGTCACAGAAGCTTATATGTTCATCCTTATGGTCATTACCACCATTAACAATATTGTGTGTGTTCGAGTTAAGTAAATATAGTGCCCTAGAAAGCAAGTGTATTTACATGTAACTTTATCTTCTTCAGTTACAGTTTTGTAATGAAAATATTTATTATTAATAAAACAAAAGAGTTTGGTTTTATCTGTATGAGCATTATATATCTGGTCATAAGGTACCAAGATTCTTTTGTAAGTAATATACATATACATAGAGATGTATAGGAAACATGTATATTATTAGAATCTGAATTAATTGATTCACAGTTGAATAATTAAGTTGGTCGCTTGATTATGATTTAGACTGTAGTGTTGCGATTTATCTCCATATAAGTAAAGGAGTTTAATTCAAGGGAATGATGAGTTTCATATCATGATAGTAGAAGACTATCGATAATGGCACTATTAAATGAATCTGGAATCAAGTATATTTTCAAAAATAAAGTGGGTCGTTACTTTAATCTTAAAACATACAACTTAAGCATTCGCTTATTATGAACCATAATCTTGATGAGTGGTGAACTCATATATGTTTCATTATAATTCTTGATATGATCGGAATGGATTTTTATAGAGTATTAATCCAGTGTCTGCATGTTGGAATTATTAATTAAAACATGTATCAGGAAACATTCACTCAAATAAAGAGTTTATAGTGTTATCATCTCTTCTAGATGTTTTAAGGAGATTTGGTAATTAAACTGGCGCCAGTAGTTTGATAGACTAGCTACCCATCAAGTCTTAACACTGAGATGAGATCTTATGTGTTAATCACCATATAAAGTAAAATGAGGGATCTAGAAGGAAAAACCAACATAAGGGCAAAACAGTAATTTTATCCTTTGTTATGCAGATGGCTATAATAAGGTTCTAAATAGGGTTTGCAATTGGACATATTCTCATAATATTTAATAATTCAATAGTTCAACTAATTGTCTTTAGTGGAATGACATTTAGTTAATAAGCTAGAATTAATTCCAATGAGATTGAATTAATTCTGGGCTTATTAGAGCTTGAATTATCAAAGTCCAATATGATTCCCCACTTGGCTTTAAGGAAAGTTATCAAGCTAAGTAAGAAATATAAATGGAGGTTAATTAGAAGCCCATAATTGAATCTTGAGCTTGGTCTAATTAAAGAAGCCCAAATCTACATTTAGTAATGGGCTTGGTTTTTGGTTTAATGTAATTAATTAGATTAATTATATTAAAACAATTTTTTTAAGAAGAAGATAGCAATTTCAGTTATTCCTAGGTTAAATGTGTAACCACACATTTGGCATTAAAATGCTAAATAAAGATGGTCTTTATTATGATTAATCATCATTAAATGGAGTTATGAACTTACCGTTAAATGGTTTAATGGTTGTCTTTTAATGTTGGCTTGTAACCTATTTGCATTCATTAGATTAAAGATGAAATATGTACATTAGATGGACCATCTTCCTTCTTTCTTCTTGGCAAAATCGAAATTGGGTATTGAATTTTAGGTTATGGTCTTTTCAAATAGCCATTATAAAGATAAATGAAGATAATCTCATTTATTGGCTATTTTATGAGTGATTAATGAAAGAAGTGATGCATTTGATGCCTCTCTCTCCTTCCATCCATGCATATACGAAATTGGTAGGCAAGAAAGAGTTCTTGCATATTCTTTACACCTTCTCTCCTTTTCGTGAAAGAGAGAATCGAAAATACCAATTGAAAGAGTTTCAATTTTTCTTCTTCTTCTTCTAAGAAAATCTCCTCCAAACATTTCTTCTCCTTTCCTACCAAAGGATTTTGTTAACCTAATTGTCCTTGAAGAACAGGTGGTAAATCTAATTGGTTGAGGATACTACAACAAGGAGAAATTAGATTGCTAAAGGAAAAGAGTCAAAGGCAAAGGATTTGGATACACGAAGAAGGAGAGGATAGCGCAGCGATGATTTAAAGCTGTAGCGAATGAGTCGGTAATACTCCTGATTTTGTTTATATTTTATTATCCTTATACCGTATCATGTATGGATTGGCATGTTGATTTGGATTTGTTGCTTCTGCTGCAAGTAATGATTTCTTAAAAGTTTTGAAATCTACCGTTTTTCTAAACAAAGCATGTTTTCTTTTTCCGATCCAACAATTAGTATCAGAGCCAGGTTCTAATGCATGATTCGGTTCCTATATATTGGATGCATGGGTTGGCAATCTTTTTGTGTATGCTGCATATTTTTATGTGATAGAAATATACATGGTGTATGTTTGCTCTTTTGGTTGTCCATAGAAGTTAAATTTACCTTGTAAGGTTTCATCATTGGTTGTAACAAGGAGGGCGATCTATCATCACCATGTTTCCTCCTTGGTTTCTTTTTTCTATTTTCTTTGATTTTGTAATGTACAAATTGATCTAATGATAAAGATGGAGCAGCCATGGATTGAAGAAATGGATAGGTAAAATTTTTGGTGTATCCTTTTGTGTATTGACATAAGTTTTGTGAAAACAAGTGCTGGAATTTTGTTTCAAAGAATCAAATTTCGGTTTTACTAAAATACTAAGTGTTGGTTTTTTATTTTCATGAAATGAGCTTCGGTTTTAATGAAAACTAGTGCTGAAATTTTTTGTCAAAACAAAGATTTAGTTTTCTAAAAATCTGGTGCTGGAATTTTATTTTTCAAAGTGACAAAATTCGATTTTCATATATGCCATTACATTTTGTTTACCGAATGTACCGGATCATGTTTTTGAAGAGTTCGAAGCGGAAGATCCAAGTCCAAGAAGAATACTTTGGGCCTAAAAGGCTTGTAATTATTTAATTTTTCTAGGATGGACAATCAAAAAGTGGCTTTATTAGTTCATGTGATAAATGGAGAAATGAATGCTTATAATATGTGATATTATGTGATTGCATGTCATTTAGAAAATTGCCAACCCTAGGCTTTGCCATGCATTCATTATGTATGAGATATATAATGAAACAATATAGGATGGATAATAAATTGCATCTAGATAAGATGATATTTAAAACTTAAAGCCCAAAAAGATTGAGTGGGAGAGGATGCTCCTGTGAGAGTCAACGGTCTCCAAATGATGGCCCGTTTGCATGTGGTGAAGTATTACTCCCCATCGGAGGGCATGGATCCTAGATCTTGCATGGTTTGGGTCTCCTTAAGGATAAGTCCACTTAATGATAGCAAATGTGACCTCCCACCGAGGCATGGTTTGTAGGTATCTTTAGTGAATGAATCAAATGGTTAAACACTCAACATTTTTTATCAATAAACTGCCCACTGTAGCTCTGTTGGTAAAAGTATGGACCAAATTAAGACGCTTCTTAAAAAATTGGGCATGAGATACTTGGTAGTTTTTTTGTGGGAGGGTCCCAGTTTTTTCTTTTAATGGATAAGATGGCCCACCGTCATTTAGTCTGTTATAGATAAGAAAAATAACCGTCGTATAATGTTTTAATTTTTTAAGTTTTGTTAAATATATCATCATGCATACATGCATCATGATTTTATACAAAGTTCCATAAATTGTTGACTAGTATGCTCATGTTTTAAAAATTTATATTTTCAGACATAATCAACCACAAAATGAATCCACTCAACCTGCTCTTGACTAATAACAAATTGGAAAACGGATACAATTTTAATGAATGGAGATGTAACCTTGACATTGTTCTTCAATATGAACGTATTTCATGGGTGTTAACTGAAAATGAGCCTACACCTCCAAGTGGAGATTCAACTCCTGAGCAAGTCCAACAACATGAGCGTTGGCAGAATGCTAACAAGACTACTAAGTGTTATATTATGGTTTCTGTCAGCGGCATGCTGTAAAAGAAAATTGCTTGTATGAAAACTGCTAGTGTAATGGTCCATCACCTACATGAGATGTTTGGTGTGAAGACTAGGTCTGCAAGAGTGAAAGCTATCCAAACCTTTCATAATCTCAGACAGAAACCTGGTGAACCGATGTGGGATTACATGATGAAGGTAATCTCTGTGGTCACTGAGGCTGAGATGCTTGGGGCGGATATGGATCCGGACACGCAGATGATTATGATCATCAATAGTTTAAACTCTTCTTTTCAGTAGTTTAAGTTGGACTATGAGCTCAACAACAAGGATTGCACCTTGAGTGAGTTGATGAATACCCTCCAGAGCACGGAGGAGATATTGAATATTAAGGCTCATGGGCCAGAAGCTAATGTAACTTCTTCTTCTAAGCCCAAGGGTAAGGGCAAGGAAAAGAAAAAGGGTCCAATGAAAAAGAAGGCCCGAACAGGGGTTAAGGCCAAATCTATGAAAAAGAAGGCCAAAGAGAACATCAAAGAAAAGTGTTTCCACTGTGATGAGATGGGCCACTGGAAAAGAAACTGTCCATTCTACCTAGAGTCCCTCAAAAGCAAACAAGGTATGGGCTTCCTAAGTTTGTTAGGAACTAGAAATGTGGCAGATTTATCTACTTCTTGGATATTAGATTCAGGAGCTACTAACCATGTTTGTAATTCTTTGCAGGGGATCCAGCAAAGGAAAAGACTACCTAAAGGCCAGTTTCAAGTCAAGATAGCAGATGGTTCCTATGTTTCAGCAGAATCAGTGGGAGTAGTTATCTTGGACTTTCCTATTGGTCATAGGTTATATTTGGAGGATGTTTATTACATGCCAATGATTGTAAGGAACATGATTTCTATTTTTTGTCTAATAAAATATGGTTATTCCTTATATTTTGAAAAGGTTGTTTCAATATATGAGAATAAAGATTTTATTTGTGAAGCGATAACTAAACAGGGATTGTTTTTTTATAGAACCTATGAAAGGCTCACTAAACACCACAGAATTGATAAAACCAAGACAATCCAAAATCTCTAGCATTAATTCAAAGTATCTGTGGCACTTAAGAATGGGTCATATCAATCAAAAAATACTTGACAGGCTAGTAAAGGATGGGATCCTTATGGGCTTGGATAGTGATCCATTACCCACTTGTGAATCTTGTATTGAAGGAAAAATGACCAAAGCCTCATTTCCTTCTAACGGAAACAGATCTGAATCCACATTGGACCTGGTACATACTGATGTGTGTGGGCCCATGAATGTACAAGCTAGAGGAGGTTATGAATATTTCATAATTTTTATAGATGATTACTCAAGACATGGCTATTTGTATTTGATGCATAAAAAGAGTAAATCTTTTGAAAAGTTCAAAGAATTCAAAGTTGAAGCTGAGAAGCAACTTGGCAAGCCATTAAAACAGCTTCGATCAGATCGAGGTGGTGAGTATTTATCTAGAGAGTTCCAGCAATATTTAATTGACAATGGAATTGTTTCCAATTTGTCAGCTCCTCGTACACCTCAACAGAATGGTGTAGCAGAGAGGAGAAGTAGAACTCTATTAGAAATGGTAAGATCAATGATGTCCTACGCTAGCCTTTCAGAATCGTTATGGGGATATGCCATACAAACGGCAACATATCTTTTTAACTTTGCTCCGTCCAAATTGGTGCCTAAAACACCTAGGGAGTTGTGGACTGGCCGAGTGCCTTCATTAAGGTATTTGAGGACTTGGGGCTGCCCAACCCATGCTCTAAAGCCTGAATCCACAAAGATGGAACCAAGGTCAAAAGTATGTTTGTTTGTAGGATATCCTACGAGAACTCGAGGGCACTATGTTTACAGTCCTCATGATAAGAAGGTATTTGTGTCGACAAATGCAACCTTTTTAGAGGAAGAGTTTGTGAATAAGCACAAAGGAAGAAGTGAAGTAGTACTAAAGGAGTTAGCTATTTCATCCAAACCAAGAGTTGTTTTGGATATGACAGAACAAGATGTCGAAATGGATTCAAAAGTTGAATCAGAAGTGCAACCTGAACATCAAGGTGAGCCTAGATGTTGTGGGAGGGTTGTGAGACAGTCAGATAGGTATCTAGGTTTAGGAGAAGGCTTAATTGCCATATCGGGCCAAGAAGAAATAGACCTCATTACGTATAAACAGGCTATTAATGATGTTGATGCAGGAAAATGGCTCAAGGTGATGGAATCAGAAATAGATTCTATGTATACTAATGAATTCTGGGTCCTTATAGATCTACCACCAGGTCTAAAAGCCATAGGGTGTAAATGGATCTACAAAAGGAAAAGGGGATCGGATGGAAAGGTTGTTGGAACCCCTCCCCAGTGAGTCGCGTGTCCGACGTCCTACGTGACATCTGGATGCGCATCTCATGAGGGAGGAATTCCGCACCACGAAAGAAATCTCAAATTGAACTTAATTTTAATGTCATCCAAACAAATCTTGGTAATTTTACCCTAATTTTCCTCCAATAAAATTTGATCTGCTTAGGGCCCACAATTAAATCCGATTCCTAAGTTAAATGAAATTCCATATCTCTAGGTTACATAGAATCAAAAATCTCCTCAATCGGATCTCTATAGATCACAAAATCGCCCAAAGACGGATTTATATCCAAATCCGTTACATAATTGACTCGCTTTAATCTTATCCGTAATTTCTGACTAAAACCCGAAACTCTCATGTTACCAAAAACAAGTATATTTTTTTTTTTGAAATCCAACGCTTCAAAAATCATGAAAATCGGAGGGCAAACGGAGGAGAAACGAATAAAATAGGAAACGGGGTTTAATTTCTCCAAATTGAAAATTCAACTCTTAAAACTAATGAAAACTTCTCTAACTTTAAACTTTAATAACTTTTCACCCCGAAATCTAAATTTTGTAAATTTAGTGTCAATAAAAAGATAAAAGGAAGCTCTACAACTTCCTATAAGGATTTAAAAACTAATTTAGCCATTAAGAGGGTCACAAATTGCTTTAAAGTTGCTGCCACGAAAATTAAATTTCCCTACACAATGCCAAGAATTTGAACATTTATATCTTTTAGCACACAGGTCGAAAAATGACACATTTTACCTCATTGGAAAGATAAAGAGATAAGTTACAACTTTCATGAAGAGTGCAAAAGTCAGTTTAGTCATTTAAAGAGGTAAAAACACCCTCAAATTTTCTACCTATAAAAATACCAATGGAACAGTAAATTGACCAAATGAATAGTACCTGCAATCTTTCTAACCTTATAACTTTTTATTCTTAACTCCAATAATTGCAAATGATACCTAGTTGGAAAGGGGAAAAGATAATCTACATGTTCTATGAAGGATGGAAAAACCAAAACAAGCTCTAAATGGGTGAAAAACCCTCCCAAAGGTTCTGCCCAAAATTGTCAAATGAACAGTAATTGAACTAGGTCTAAACCCCATAACTTTTTACTCCTAACTCGAAATAAGGCATAGAATACCTCATTAGAAAGAAGAAAGGATTATCTACAAGTTTCATGAAGGGAGAAAAAGTTAATTCAATTATTTAGAGAGGTAAAAACACTCTCAAAGTTACTGCCTGCAAAAATTCAATAAAACAGTAACTCAATTCAAATGAATAGTAACTATCATTTTCTCAATCTCATAACTTCTTCATCCTAAGTCTAAATTTGACCAATTATACCTCATTGGAAATATGAGAAGATAATATACATTTTCTATAAAGAAAGAAAAAATCAAATCTGTCTCCAAGAGGGTCATAAACCCATCCAAAGATTCTGCAAAATCTAGTGGATAACAACAGTAGCTGAAACCTTTCAGCTCTCATAACTTTTTCATTTTAAGTCCAATTGTGACAAATTACATATCATTAGAAAGCTCTTAATATGTACTACAATCTTCAAGAAGGCATCTCACTGAAAATATCTCTCTAAACTACTCTAAAACCCAAAAAAAGTGGCTGTCCAAATTGGGAAAAATTGGACAACACTTCCCCTAGAAATGCTCTAGCCAAAACTTCAAGTTGCTCTTCTAAACTCCATTACCTGCATAAGGCAAACTCAATATCCAAACTTCCACAACACATCTCAAACCAAATATCCCAATTCCAATGGCAGTAACATACTCTTAGGCATCTATCTATTTCAAAACCTAAAGAAAATACAAGCTCATCCTTACTTTTATCAAATTCAACCATACATCCATACATTCTTAGAAAACATATACAAGATACATTTGAAATTCAAAACTCTTACATTTACATGGAAACAAGTAACTACAAAGCTTTAGAGGGAATTTTAGCCCAAATACATCAAAGTCTTAAGGAACAAAATACAAAGTACAACATTAGTTCCAAAATGCTATCTAAAGCTTTGTTTTCGTAAATACAACTTCAAAAGCAAAATGCATCGAAGTTGCCTCAATCCCGATGCGGTGACTCGGTTTCTCGCTCGACACCTGTGGAGGGGAAATGGGGGGTGAGCTCGACGGCTCCGTGGGCAATAACTTAATAATTAAGGAATAAGCAAAACATTATACATTCATTTTCTTGCAGAATCAATGTCACATAGATCAAACATGTTCAATTTCTCAATCTCTTCACCCAATTCATCATATCAAACAAGTTACAAATCACATATCACGAAAACACATCAAAAGTGGTTCGGGTGGATCCGAAACAGAACGTACTACACAATCCCGCGAAGCGGTCATGTGTAGCCGTGACTTATAGGAATCCCTGAGAGGAACTCCAATGCCTCTAGCGGGCAGGCGGGAGAAGCCTATGGGTAGACGGGTGCACCTGACTCTTATGAGACCACCACAAACCCAAAGTAAACATGCAAATCACATAATTTATAAGCATTACCCACAATGGCCCTTACAAAATGTCACTTTCACACAATTTGCACATAATCGCCAAGTTCACATATCCGAACCTTTTTCACTTAACAAATCATTTAATACGCACTTCCAACATAAACTTACGTACAAAAGACACTTTATACAAATTATAATCAACACAAAGAGTAATTAATTTAAAATTATTAAGTCATTGGAAAGCATAATTAACCTTTAGTATAAAAACGTTAAATAGCCTATTAACTCAATTATTAAGAAAATCACCCACCTTAATTTCCTTTAGCTTGTAGGATGGTCAAATGGCCTTGGCTCTTCCTCTAAATGCCTCACTTCACCTTCATTAAGCATAATTATCCCATAAGAACATAGGATATCAAAATCGAACATTTCTAAGGAAAGGAAAACTTGAATTAACACCTACCTAACTTAACCCATACCTAAACTAAGCTATTTAAACCAAAACCTACCTAAAATACCCAAGAATTTCGAAATTCTCTTACCTTGGAGGATGTCCCACGAATTGCTTTTGCTCCTATGGAAAGCTTAAACTCTTCTCTTCCACTTTCTTCTTGAATAAAACTCTTAAACCCTCCTTTTTCAAGCATAAAAGCCTAAGCTCTTACTTCTCTTCTTCTTCTTCTTCTTCTTCTTCTTCTTCTTCAACCAAAAACTCCTTCTCTTTTTCTTCTTTCTCTTGTAAGTTTCGTGTGTTTCTATTATAACCTAAGATAACTTTGCTACTTACACTTTAAAAAACCTAAGCTCCCATCCAAAAACTACGTAGTTTCATTTAGTTCTTCCTTTCCTTGCCATTTTCGTTTCCTTCTTCATATTTTAAGACTACATCATCAAACATTTCCTTCTTTTCTCCTTTAATTTCACTTATATGGACCCTAGCCCAAATGCTTCCTTTCTTCTTCATTTAAATGATATTAAAAAGGGCTTAAAGCCCACTTTATTAACCTTAAGCCTTAAACACATATATGATCTTCCTATCATGCGCTTATTCCATCTTAATCTTTTTAATTTCTAAAAACTTATCAAACTCCAATTTTAACTAAATACCTCCAATTAATTTCTATTAACTAAGTACTAACAATCCCAAATTAATCTAATTAAAAGAAATTTATCAATCTAAACCTTAAACTAAAGAAAACAAGCTTAAAGGGAATCGGGGTCCAACAAAGGTAGAGACCTTTAAAGCTAGATTGGTAGCTAAAGGCTATACTCAAAAGGAGGGTATAGACTATGAGGAGACTTTTTCTCCGGTTGCCATGCTTAAGTCCATCAAGATTCTTTTGACCATAGTAGCCTATTTCGATTATGAAATATGACAAATGGATGTCAAGACCGCATTTCTTAATGAGGATCTTGAGGACACCATTTATATGGCTCAACCAGAAGGATTCATTGAGCCCGGTAATGAGCATAAGGTTTGCAAGTTACAAAGGTCCATTTATGGACTTAAGCAAGCATCTAGGTCTTGGAACATTTAGTTTGATAAGGCTATCAAAACCTATGGGTTCATACAAAACCTAGATGAGCCTTGTGTTTATAAAAGAATACAAGAAGGTAAGGTTATTTTCCTAATCCTTTATGTTGATGACATTCTGCTCATTGGGAATGATGTGGGAAGGTTATCTGCGGTTAAGGAATGACTGAATGAACAGTTTTCAATGAAGGATTTGGGAGAGGCTACCTATGTTCTAGGGATCAAACTTATAAGGGATCGAAAGAACAAGTAGATAACTTTGTCTCAACTAACCTACATTGAGAATATGCTCAATAAGTTCGCCATGCAAGATTCCAAGAGGGGTTTTACACCTACTAGACATGGAATCAAACTTTCAAAAGAACAAGCACCTAAAACCCAAGAGGAGGTTGAACACATGCGTAACATTCCATATGCTTCGGCAGTTGGTAGTTTGATGTATGCAATGCTATTCACTAGACCGGATATCTGTTACGCAGTGTATTTACATGTAACTTTATCTTCTTCAGTTACAGTTTTGTAATGAAAATATTTATTATTAACGAAACAAAAGAGTTTGGTTTTATCTGTATAAGCATTATATATCTAGTCATAAGGTACCAAGATTCTTTTGTAAGTAATATACATATACATAGAGATGTATGGGAAACATGTATATTATTAGAATATGAATTAATTGATTCACAGTTGAATAATCAAGTTGGTCGCTTGATTATGGTTTAGATCTAGTGTGTTGCGATTTATCTCCATATAAGTAAAGGAGTTTACTTCAAGGGAATGATGAGTTTCATATCATGATAGTAGATGACTATCGATAATGGCACTATTAAATGAATCTGGAATCAAGTATGTTTTCAAGAATAAAGTGAGTCGTTACTTTAATCTTAAAACATACAACATAAGCATTCGCTTATTATGAACCATAATCTTGATGAGTGGTGAACTCATATATGTTTCATTATAATTCTTGATATGATCGGAATGGATTTTTACAGAGTATTAATCCAGTGTCTGCATGTTGAAATTATTAATTGAAACATGTATGAGGGAACATTCACTCAAATAAAGAGTTTATAGTATTATCATCTCTTCTAGATGTTTTAAGGAGATTTGGTGATTAAACTGACGCCAGTAGTTTAATGGACTAGCTACCCATCAAGTCTTAACACTGAGATGAGATCTTATGTGTTAATCACCATATAAAGTAAAATAAGAGATCTAGAAGGAAAAACCAATATAAGGGCAAAACAATAATTTTATCCTTTGTTGTGCAGATGGCTATAATAAGGTTTTAAATAGGGTTTGCAATTGGACTTATTCTCATAATATTTAATAATTCAAGAGTTCAACTAATTGTCTTTAGTGGAATGACATTTAGTTAATAAGCTAGAATTAATTCCAATGAGATTGAATTAATTCTGGGCTTATTGGAGCTTGAATTATCAAAGTCCAATATGATTCCCCACTTGGCTTTAAGGAAAGTTATCAAGCTAAGTAAGAAATATAAATGGAGGTTAATTAGAAGCCCATAATTGAATCTTGGGCTTGGTCTAATTAAAGAAGCCCAAATCTACATTTAGTAATGGGCTTGGTTTTTGGTTTAATGTAATTAATTAGATTAATTATATTAAAACAATTTTTTTAAGAAGAAGATAGCAATTTCAGTTATTCTTAGGTTAAATGTGTAACCACACATTTGACATTAAAATGCTAAATAAAGATGGTCTTTATTATGGTTAATCATCATTAAATGGAGTTATGAACTTACCATTAAATGGTTTAATGGTGGTCTTTTAATGTTGGCTTGTAACCTATTTGCATTCATTAGATTAAAGATGAAAGATGTACATTAGATGGACCATCTTCCTTCTTTCTTCTTGGCAAAATCGAAATTAGGTATTGAATTTTAGGTTATGGTCTTTTCAAATAGCCATCATAAAGATAAATGAAGATAATCTCATTTATTGGCTATTTTATGAGTGATTAATGAAAGAAGTGATGCATTTGATGCGTCTCTCTCCTTCCATCCATGCATATACGAAATTGGTAGGCAAGAAAGAGTTCATGCATGTTCTTTACACCTTCTCTCCTTTTCATGAAAGAGAGAATCGAAAATACCAATTGAAAGAGTTTCAATTTTTCTTCTTCTTCTTCTAAGAAAATCTCCTCCAAACATTTCTTCTCCTTTCCCACCAAAGGATTTTGTTAACCTAATTGTCCTTGAAGAATAGGTGGTAAATCTAATTGGTTGAGGATACTACAACAAGGAGAAAGTAGATTGCTAAAGGAAAGGAGTCAAAGGCAAAGAATTTGGATACACGAAGAAGGAGAGGATAGCGCAGCGATGATTTAAAGCTGTAGCAAATGAGTCGGTAATACTCCTGATCTTGTTTATATTTTATTATCCTTATACCATATCATGTATGGATTGGCATGTTGATTTGGATTTGTTGCTTCCGCTGCAAGTAATGATTTCTTAAAAGTTTTGAAATCTACCGTTTTTCCAAACAAAGCCTGTTTTCTTTTTCCGATCCAACAATTGGTATCAGAGCCAGGTTCTAATGCATGATTTCGGTTCCTATATATTGGATGCATGGGTTGGCAATCTTTTTGTGTATGCAGCATATTTTTATGTGATAGAAATATACATGGTGTATGTTTGCTCTTTTGGTTGTCCATAGAAGTTAAATTTACCTTGTAAGGTTTCATCATTGGTTGTAACAAGGAGGGCGGTCTATCATCACCATGTTTCCTCCTTGGTTTCTTTTTCTATTTTCTTTGATTTTGTAAAGTACAAATTGATGTAATGATGAAGATGGAGCAGCCATGGATTGAAGAAATGGAAAGGTAAAATTTTCGGTGTATCCTTTTGTGTATTGGCATAAGTTTTGTGAAAACAAGTGCTGGAATTTTGTTTCAAAGAATCAAATTTCGGTTTTACTAAAATACTAAGTGCTGGTTTTTTATTTTCATGAAATGAGCTTCGGTTTTAATGAAAACTAGTGCTGAAATTTTTTGTCAAAACAAAGATTTAGTTTTCTAAAAATCTGGTGCTGGAATTTTATTTTTCAAAGTGACAAAATTCTATTTTCATATATGCCATAACATTTTGTTTACCGAATGTACCGGATCATATTTTTTAAGAGTTCGAAGCGGAAGATCCAAGTCCAAGAAGAATACTTTGGGCCTAAAAGGCTTGTAATTATTTAATTTTTCTAGGATGGACAATCAAAAAGTGGCTTTATTAGTTCATGTGATGAATGGAGAAATGAATGCTTATAATATGTGATATTATGTGATTGCATGTCATTTAGAAAATTGCCAAACCTAGGCTTTGCCATGCCTCATTATGTATGAGATATATAATGAAACAATATAGGATGGATAATAAATTGCATCTAGATAAGATGGTATTTAAAACTTAAAGCCTAAAAAGATTGAGTGGGAGAGGATGCTCCTGTGAGAGTCCACAGTCTCCAAATGATGGCCCGTTTGCATGTGGTGAAGTGTTACTCCCCATCGGAGGGCATGGATCCTAGATCTTGCATGGTTTCGATCTCCTTAAGGATAAGTCCACTTAATGATATCAAATGTGACCTCCCACCGAGGCATGGTTTGTAGGTATCTTTAGTGAATGAATCAAATGGTTAAACACTCAACATTTTTTATCAATAAACTGCCCACCGTAGCTCTGTTGGTAAAAGTATGGACCAAATTAAGACGCTTCTTAAAAAATTAGGCATGAGATGCTTGGTAGTTTTTGAGTGGGAGGGTCCCAGTTTTTTTCTTTTTATGGATAAGATGGCCCACCGTCACTTAGTCTGTTATAGATAAGAAAAATAACCGTCGTATAATGTTTTAATTTTTTAAGTTTTATTAAATCTATCATCATGCATACATGCATCATGATTTTATACAAAGTTCCATAAATTGTTGACTAGTATGCTCATGTTTTAAAATTTTATATTTTCAGACATAATCAACCAAAAAATGAATCCACTCAACCTGCTCTTGACTAATAACAAATTGGAAAACGGAGACAATTTTAATGAATGGAGACGTAACCTTGACATTGTTCTTCAATATGAATGTATTTCATGGGTGTTAACTGAAAATGAGCCTACACCTACAAGTGGAGATTCAACTCCTGAGCAAGTCCAACAACATGAGCGTTGGCAGAATGTTGACAAGACTACTAAGTATTATATTCTGGCTTCTATCAGCGGCATGTTGTAAAAGAAAATTGCTTGTATGAAAACTGCTAGTGCAATGGTCCATCACCTACATGAGATGTTTGGTGTGAGGACTAGGTCTGCAAGAGTGAAAGCTATCCAAACCTTTCATAATCTCGCATGAAAACACAGTGAACCGGTGTAGGATTACATGATGAAGGTAATTTCTGCGGTCACTAAGGCTGAGATGCTTGGGGCGGATATGGATGCGGACATGCAGATGATTATAATCATCAATAGCTTAAACTCTTCTTTTCAGCAGTTTCAGTTGGACTATGAGCTCAACAGCAAGAATTACACCTTGAGTGAGTTGATGAATACCCTCCAGAGCACGGAGGAGATATTGAATATTAAGGCTTATGGGCCAGAAGCTAATGTAGCTTCTTTTTCTAAGCCCAAAGGTAAAGGCAAGGAAAAGAAGAAGGGTCTAATGAAAAAAAGGCCCAAACAGGGGTCAAGGCCAAATCCATGAAAAAGAAGGCCAAAGAGAACATCAAAGGAAAGTGTTTTCACTGTGATGAGATGGGCCACTGGAAAAGAAACTGTCCAGTCTACTTAGAGTCCCTCAAAATAAACAAGGTATGGGCTTCCTAAGTTTGTTAGGAACTAGAAATGTCGCAGATTTATCTACTTCTTGGATATTAGATTCAGGAGCTACTAGCCATGTTTCTAATTCTTTGCAGGGGTTCCAGCAAAGGAAAAGACTACCTAAAGGCCAGTTTCAAGTCAAGATAGCAGATGGTTCCTATGTTTCAGCAGAATCAGTGGGAGTAGTTATCTTGGACTTTCCTATTGGTCATAGGTTATATTTGGAGGATGTTTATTACATGCCAATGACTGTAAGGAACATGATTTTTGTTTTTTGTCTAATAAAATCTGGTTATTCCCTATATTTTGAAAAGGTTGTTTTAATATATGAGAATAAGGATTTATTTGTGAAGCGATAACTAAACAGGGATTGTTTTTTATAGAACCTATGAAAGGCTCACTAAACACCACAGAATTGATAAAACTAAGACAATCCAAAATCTCTAGCATTAATTCAAAGTATCTGTGGCATTTAAGAATGGGTCATATCAATCAGAAAAGACTTGACAGGCTAGTAAAGGATGGGATCCTTATGGGCTTGGCTAGTGATCCATTACCCACCTGTGAATCTTGTATTGAAGGAAAAATGACCAAAGCCTCATTTCCTTCTAAAGGAAACAGATCTGAATCCACATTGGATCTGGTACAAACTGATATGTGTGGGCCCATGAATGTACAAGTTAGAGGAGGTTATGAATATTTCATAATTTTTATAGATGATTACTCAAGACATGGCTATTTGTATTTGATTCATAAAAAGAGTGAATTTTTTGAAAAGTTCAAAGAATTCAAAGTTGAAGCTGAGAAGCAACTTGACATGCCATTAAAACAGCTTCGATCAGATCGAGGTGGTGAGTATTTATCTGGAGAGTTCCAGCAATATTTAATTGACAATAGAATTGTTTCCAATTTGTCAGCTCCTCGTACACCTCAACAGAATGGTGTAGCAGAGAGGAGAAGTAGAACTCTATTGGAAATGGTAAGATCAATGATGTCCTACGTTAGCCTTTTAGAATTGTTCTGGGGATATGCCATACAAACGATAACATATCTTCTTAACTTTGCTCCATCCAAATCGGTGCCTAAAACACCTAGGGAGTTGTAGACTGGTCGAGTGCCTTCATTGAGGCATTTGAGGACTTGGGGCTGCCCAGCCCATGCTCTAAGGCCTGAATCCACAAAGATGGAACCAAGGTCAGAAGTATGTTTGTTTGAAGGATATCCTACGAGAACTCGAGGGCACTATTTTTACAGTACTCATGATAAGAAGGTATTTGTGTCGACAAATGCAACCTTTTTAGAGGAAGAGTTTGTGAATAATCACAAAGGAAGAAGTGAAGTAGTACTAAAGGAGATAGCTATTTCATCCAAACCAAGAGTTGTTTTGGATATGACAGAACAAGATGTCGAAATGGATTCAAAAGTTGAATCAGAAGTGCAACCTGAACATCAAGGTGAGCCTAGACGTAGTGGGAGGGTTGTGAGACAGCTAAATAGGTATCTGGGTTTAGGAGAAGGCTTAATTGCCATCTCGGACCAAGAAGAAATAGATCTCATTACGTATACACAGGCTATTAATGATGTTGATGCAGGAAAAGGGCTCAAGGCGATGGAATCAGAAATAGATTCTATGTATACTAATGAATTCTGGGTCCTTGTAGATCTACCACCAGGTCTAAAAGCCATAGGGTGTAAATGGATCTACAAAAGGAAAAGGGGATCGGATGGAAAGGTAGAGACCTTTAAAGCTAGATTGGTAGCTAAAGGCTATACTCAAAAAGAGGGTATAGACTATGAGGAGACTTTTTCTCCGGTTGCCATGCTTAAGTCCATCAGGATTCTTTTGGCCATAGCAACCTATTTCGATTATGAAATATAGCAAATGGATGTCAAGACCGCATTTCTTAAGGGGATCTTAAGGAGACCATTTATATGGCCCAACCAGAAGGATTCATTGAGCCAGGTAATGAGCATAAGGTTTGCAAGTTGCAAAGGTCCATTTATAGACTTAAGCAAGCATCTAGGTCTTAGAACATTTGGTTTGCTAAGGCTATCAAAACCTATGGGCTCATACAAAACCTAGATGAGCCTTGTGTTTATAAAAGAATACAAGAAGGTAAGGTTATTTTCCTAATCCTATATGTTGATGACATTCTGCTCGTTGGGAATGATGTGGGAATGTTATCTGCGGTTAAGGGATGGCTGAATGAACAGTTTTCAATGAAGGATTTGGGAGAGGCTACCTATGTTCTAGGGATCAAACTTATAAGGGATCGAAAGAACAAGAAGATAGCTTTGTCTCAACTAACCTACATTGAGAATATGCTCAATAAGTTCGCCATGCAAGATTCCAAGAGGGGTTTTACTCCTACTAGACATGGAATCAAACTTTCAAAGGAACAAGCACCTAAAACCCAAGAGGAGGTTGAACACATGCGTAACATTCCATATGCTTCGGCAGTTGGTAGTTTGATGTATGCAATGTTGTGCACTAGACCGAATATCTATTATGCAATGGGACTGGTAAGCAGATTTCAGTCTAATCCAGGAATGGAACATTGGACTGCGGTTACGTGTATACTTAAGTATCTTCGTAGGACGAAGAACTTAATGCTTGCTTACTCTGGAAGTAATCTAATTCCGACAGGATATACGGATTCTGATTTCCAATCAGATGTTGATTCAAGGAAATCAACTTCTGGTTCTATATTTACTTTAGGAGGTGGAGCCATAGTTTGGAGGAGTGTCAATCAATCTTGTATTGCTGATTCTACTATGGAGGTTGAGTATGTTGCTGCTTGTGAAGCAGCAAAGAAAGCAGTCTGGCTCCGGAAGTTCCTAAATGATTTGGAGGTAGTTCCAGAGGCGGACAAGGCCATTACACTTTATTGTGATAATAGTGGGGCAGTGACTAATTCTAAAGAACCTCGGAACCACAAAGCTGCCAAACACATTGAACGAAAGTATCATCTTATAAGGGAGATAATACAACGTGAAGAAGTGGATGTGGTAAAGATTCCCACCGAGTAAAACCTTGTTGATCCGTTCACAAAGACATTGACTCAAAAGAGCTTTGAGGGTCACCTAGAAGGGATGGGAATGAGGGATATGTCAAACTTGCTTTAGGGTAAGTGGGAGATTGTTGGAGTTATGTAAATATAGTGCCCTGGAAAGCAAGTGTATTTACATGTAACTTTATCTTCTTCAGTGACAGTTTTGTAATGAAAATATTTATTATTAAAAAAATAAAAGAGTTTGGTTTTATCTATATGAGCATTATATATCTGGTCATAAGGTACCAAGATTCTTTTGTAAGTAATATACATATACATAGAGATGTATGGGAAACATGTATATTATTAGAATCTGAATTAATTGATTCACAGTTGAATAATCAAGTTGGTCGCTTGATTATAGTTTAGACTGTAGTGTTGCGATTTATCTCCATATAAGTAAAGGAGTATACTTCAAGGGAATGATGAGTTTCATATCATGATAGTAGATGACTATCTATAATGGCACTATTAAATGAATCTGGAATCAAGTATGTTTTCAAGAATAAAGTGGGTCGTTACTTTAATCTTAAAACATACAACTTAAGCATTCGCTTATTATGAACCACAATCTTGATGAGTGGTGAACTCATATATGTTTCATTATAATTCTTGATATGATCGGAATGGATTTTTATAGAGTATTAATCCAGTGTCTGCATGTTAGAATTATTAATTGAAACATGTATCAGGAAACATTCACTCAAATAAAGAGTTTATAGTGTTATCATCTCTTCTAGATGTTTTAAGGAGATTTGGTGATTAAACTGGCGCCAGTAGTTTGATAGACTAGCTACCAATCAAGTCTTAACACTGAGATGAGATCTTATGTGTTAATCACCATATAAAGTAAAATGAGAGATCTAGAAGAAAAAACCAACATAAGGGCAAAACGATAATTTTATCCTTTTTTGTGCGGATGGCTATAATAAGGTTCTAAATAGGGTTTGCAATTGGACATATTCTCATAATATTTAATAATTCAAGAGTTCAACTAATTGTCTTTAGTGGAATGACATTTAGTTAATAAGCTAGAATTAATTCCAATAACTTTGAATTAATTCTGGGCTTATTGGAGCTTGAATTATCAAAGTCCAATATGATTCCCCACTTGGCTTTAAGGAAGGTTATCAAGCTAAGTAAGAAATATAAATGGAGGTTAATTAGAAGCCTATAATTGAATCTTGAGCTTGGTCTAATTAAAGAAGCCCAAATCTACATTTAGTAATGGGCTTGGTTTTTGGTTTAATGTAATTAATTAGATTAATTATATTAAAACAATTTTTTTAAGAAGAAGATAGCAATTTCGGTTATTCCTAGGTTAATGTGTAACCACACATTTGACATTAAAATGCTAAATAAAGATGATATTTATTATGGTTAATCATCATTAAATAGAGTAATGAACTTACCATTAAATGGTATTCATTATATTAAAGATGAAAGATGTACATTAGATGGACCATTTTCCTTCTTTCTTCTTGGCAAAACCGAAATTGGGTATTGAATTTTAGGTTATGGTCTTTTCAAATAGCCATCATAAAGATAAATGAGATAATCTCATTTATTGGCTATTTTATGAGTGATTAATGAAAGAAGTGATGCATTTGATGCCTCTCTCTCCTTCCATCCATGCATATACGAAATTGGTAGGCAAGAAAGAGTTCTTGCATGTTCTTTACACCTTCTCTCCTTTTCATGAAAGAGAGAATCGAAAATACCAATTGAAAGAGTTTCAATTTTGCGTCTTTTTCTTCTAAGAAAATCTCCTCCAAACATTTCTTCTCCTTTCTTATTAGGACCTGATCCGGAAACCGGATCCCAACCGGAAAAGCAGAACGGAAAACGGAATCGAATGGAAACGGAAATTTCGCATCGAAATTTCGAATCAGAAAACAAAGCATAAGAATCGAAAGCGAAGCGCATACTCGAAGCAAATGCAAATCGGAATCGAATACCAAATCCACAGAAATCAATAGAATCAAATCATAAGGCGAGGATAAATGAAATAATCAATTAAACTGAAACATATCCGACATCCGAGAACAATAATCAAAGAAAACGATCGAATGAACATAATCGCGTTGGAAACCCTAAGACGTACCATTCCGAAATCCGGTATAAATTTTTTTTTCTTTCTTATTCCTTGTCTTTTCATTCTTAATCACTTTATTTCATTACATACAAAATCATCATATGCTTGGATACTCATACAAATCCCAAATCGCACTCAAATCATAATAAACTTCTTAACATTAATACCAATATCATAAATCCATCTTTCATACATCTAAATTTTATTTTTCTTCTTTTCCAATTTATTTTCTAACAAAAATTCGGCAGCATAATGGCTGCATTTATCCTATCCCAAAAGTTCCTGCAAAGCCAAAATACACTTCTAATATCACAAAATCCAGAATCATCGGACTCTCCCGTCCGGAATCCAAACACCAGCAAAACACAAATCTATTACCTAACACTTCCACAATTCTCAATTCAGATTAAAACATCCTTATTCAAATTCCTCATTCAATCCAAACGCATCTAATTATATCTATATATAGTCACAAGTCACATTCCATAATCACACAAATTCTCATATCTCCAACCCATATACAAGTTCAGAAATCACTTACAATCCCATAACTCATTTCCGTACACAAATTCATATACATATCCATACTAAAATTCAAGTTACTCAAAATCTAACTTATCTGATTACAAAACATATAAATATCGAAGCGGCGTCTTGACCATCTTTCATCCAATCTCACCTTTCGAATACCTAGAGATGGGGATGAAAGGGGTGAGCTTCGAGCTCGTGGGTAACATATTTATAAACCGAATAATAAGCGAAATCAATTTTCATAAACTTTTTGCCAAAAGGCTTAGTTTTCAAACTTTTCAACTTTCAAATATTTTTCTCAAACCCTTTTCAATTTTCCAAACTTTTCATATCAAATTTCTATAATTTCATGGTTGAAAACCCTTTTTCTCATTTTTCAAAAGTTCTCATAAACATGAATGCAATCACATCAGAGAAATTTCACGCGCATAAACAAAATCAAAAAATCACATAACATAACAAAATGGTTTGGTTTAGGTCCTAACGAGACGTCTTTATTCAGCAGATAAGCGGTCATATGCGGTAGTGAAACGAGGGGAGTCCAAATCAAAACTCCTAAGCCACTTGCAGGCGATCGAGAGAAGGCTATCGGAGGAGGCGAGTGCTCGACTCTCTGGAGGGACTGACCAAACCCATACAATTCACATATTCATGCTTAAAACAAGATTGCAAAGGCACTTTTCGAAATTTCACATTTTCTTTAAATTTTCATATCATATAATCATAATGTGTCATAAATGACACCAACATATATCCACATGAATTCATATAACAAATCGAATGCAATTCATTTAAATCACATATTCATCAAATTCATCACAATATATGCACTAATTCTTTAAATCATTTAAATCATAAATTGAATAATTTGAAAACCATGAATTTCATAATTCTTGGATTTTCTAAAACTCATTTTAACCCTTTGAAATCATAATGTCAAACATTTACAACCTTTTTCAACCCATTTTATCAACAATAATTTATCAAAATCAAATTTTGCTTTCTTGAATTTTCAAAATCACATTCTTAGCTTACAATTAAATAAATAAATATATTACCCACCTCATATCCATGCTAACAACTTGCTTTGTGCATCAATTGCTCCAAAGCCTCCTTCTTTCTTCCAATTTAACATTCCCTAAAGCAATTTCATCAAAATTCAATCTCATAAATAACTTAATCCTTCAATTTGATGCATAAGTCATCAATTCATATTAATTTCAAGATATGTACATCATTAATTTCTAAAATCCTTCAAAATCCCCAAATTTCAAAATGCACCTAAACCAATCCACTCAAATTCAATATCATAATTAACTTAATTTCTCAAATTGAGCTTAGAAAACATCAATTCCTCACATATTCAAGCTATTTCAATCTCCAATTTTGAAAATCCCCAATTTTCAAAATTGGCCTAAACCAATTTACACAAATTCCATATCATAAATCACAATTTCTTCACAATTGATTTCATATTTTACCAATTCATACTAGTATTGATGATTCTACACCATTAATTCACAAAATCCCCAAATTTCTGATTTGGTCTAAACCCCCAATTTACAAATTTTCAAATTAAACTTCACCTAAAGCATAAACATCAAAATTAACTTAGGATATCTCAAATTCATCACTAATTCAAGCAATCTAAAACAACAATTTCAAAAACCCCCAACTTTCAAATTTTGACATAATCCCCAATTCACAATTAATCCAAAATTAAACATAATTATAGTCTAATCTCTTCAAATAATCATAGATAAACTAAATCCATAACCATTCCAAGCTTAATCAACCATCAAACAAATCAAAAACTCAAAAACTCAAGCTTTCTCTCTCTTACCTTTTTTCCACCATTTTCGTTATTTTTGAGCTTCAATGGACAACTTCCATCTTCTTCCTCCTCTTTTCTCTTAAAACCAACGAAAACCCTTGAGAATCATGGAGAAAAAATCGAAAACCTTCCTTCTTCTCCTCTCCATATACAAAGCTTCTCTCTTCTCTTCTCCATTCTTCTTATTTCTTCTTCTCTCTTCTTTTGATTTTCGAAAATCTCTGCTGGTTTTGGAGTTGAGAAATGACAGCCCTTAAGTGTTTCTGCCATGTCATTAAAAATGGAGGGTAATTGACCATCTTGCCCTCACTTATTAGCTTATTTCTAAGTTTGCCCCTGTACAGGATTTTCAAAATCTGATAGTTTGCGTCCTGTTTTCAAGCATCTAAATGAAATAATTTGGACAAACTTTCTTCTTGAAAATTGTTCCTCTAGATCATACGAATCCAACGCAACTGACTGCACTCAATTCGGATCTAAAATGAAGAAGTTATAGCCAAAATACTATCAGACCTTCACAAAATCCGAGACTGAACATTAACATAACTTTAGTCCAGAAATTAACAATCTTAGGGATGAATTTAAATTTTGATCCCTTCATAAAAGTTGTAGCCCATATCTTAACTTTATTTGCCCTTAAGAATCAACTCAATCGGAGTTGTACAGCTCCCGAAAATCGCAAAATACTGAACCATGTTCAAAAAATTATCCAACTTATAACCTATAACCAAATCTCTTACTTTGGTTCAATCAATCTCTTTCTATTTAATCTCCTAAAAATCATAATTCTTCAAGAAAATGAAATTAATCGTCTTAGGAATCTAACGCTTTGGGAATCAAATCAATCGGATGTCGGACGAAGGAATTATAAGCAAAAGATTACGAAAGGGATCGGATAAAGAAACGAAGTAATGTAACTTCAAAACCAAACTTTTCAAAAATCATATCTCTCGATCTCGAACTCAGAATTTGACAAATTTGGTGTCAATAAAAAGATCAAAGGAAGCTCTACAACTTCCCTGAAGTACTCAAAACCAAATTAGGTCTCGAAAGGGGTCAAAATCTCAATCAAAGATTCTGTCCCAAAACAGCTTTTCCTAAACGACTTCCAATTTTTAATCGCTCATAACTCCTAGCCCCGATATCGAAAAATTGCAAACTTTATATAAATGGAAAGATAAAAACATCATCTAAAACTTTCATGAAGACCACTTACTCTAATTCAAACTAAATCCATACGACGAGTGGTCTCGAAGCATAGAACACACAAATCTATACTTAATAGCATTTTCAAAACAAAGCATATCTTCAGAAATTCATATCTCTCAATCCCGACATCGAAAAATAGCAAACTTTATGTCCAAAAAAAGTTCTCGACAGAGGCTACAATTTTCATGTTAATCATTTTCTCGAATTTTGTCTAAATCAAAAAGTCAAATTTTTTCTCAAAAAGTCAAACTTCAAGCGAACTTTGACTGATCATAATTCTCACTCCCGATATCAAAAAATATCAAACTTTATGGCTATAGAAAGCTCTTGACATAAACTACAAATTTTCAGAAGAAAATTTTCTCAAATTCTCCCAAAATCAAAAAGTCAACTCCCAAGTCAAACAATTTTTTACTATTCATCCCCAAAGTCAAACTTTCTAAATTCTTCAATTTTTTACACTTTTTCTTTTTAATTCTTGCTATTTAACTTCATTTCAATCAACTCATCCACTTGAACTTTTATAAACCATACCAATCTCCACAATTATCAAATACATCAACATCCAATAATGCTTTTCTCATAAGTTTCCTTAAAGCATACATACAACATATATATATATAACACTTATTTTATATCATTTCTTATTTCTAAATTCCACTTAAAAATCGGGGTCCAACATTTCTCACCAAAGGATTTTGTTAACCTAATTGTCCTTGAAGAACAGGTGGTAAATCTAATTGGTTGAGGATACTATAATAAGGAGAAAGTAGATTGCTAAAGGAAAAGAGTCAAAGGCAAAGGATTTGAATATACGAAGAAGGAGAGGATAGCGCAGCGAGTATTTAAGGGTGTAGCGAAGGAGTCGGTAATACTCCTGATCTTGTTTATATTTTATTATCCTTATACCATATCATGTATGGATTGGCATGTTGATTTGGATTTGTTGCTTCCGCCGCAAGTAATGATTTCTTAAAAATTTTGAAATCTACCGTTTTTCCAAACAAAGAATATTTTCTTTTTCCGATCCAATAGTGTGCTACCTACATATAAGTTTGTACTCTAAAAATAGCTTTCAATCATCATTTTATGCCTTGAATATGGCTAGTCTTCATTTTTTTGATCCATAAAGACATCTAACAGTTTTGGAGCCCATATTTAGTGATATTAGATAAACAAGCATTTATAATATGGGTTTGAACCAACAACATTATAAACTATATAAATTTGATAAAGAATCAATTAGACAAGAATACTTGTCTAATAAGTTCAAAATGTTAAGTGATGAAAAAGGAATAGAAAGATAATAAAATGTCCTTTGAACCCTAGAACAAATGGCTTTACAAAAAGATGAAATATAATGCTTCTATAATAGGTTAAATTCGTAGGAACCCCCTATGGTTTAACAAACTATCATATAGTACCTCATTTTAAAATCTATCAAATATCCCCCTCATATTTTAGTTAATAATCATCAAGTTTCCATTCAAATAATATTTATACATACAAAACTGATGTTTTTTGAAGTCTAGGAGTCTAAGAAAAATTACCTTATTAAGGGTTAATTTTGTTAGACCATGTTGTAGTTTGGCATATGCTCAATTTACCCTTTGGCTTTTAAAAACTATTAATAACGCTTTATAGATTTTAATTTTTATGTGTATAAATAGTGTTCTCAAGGATAACTTGAAGGTAGGGAGACGTACGATATATTAACTGAAACACAGGGAAGATATTTCATAGTTTTTAAAAATGAGAGACTAATGTAATAGTTTGTCAAACCCTAGAGGGGCCTTAAGTAGTTAACCCTTTTATACATTATTAAGTCCATGACGACACAAGAAAATTTTCCGATCTCTTATTAATGTAATGCATTACTTACACTCGCTGTTGTATTTAATTGAGGGTCTACAAAATAATACATAACACTTTATATGAGCTATCAACTAGTAGAAAAACTAATATGATAAGCCTACGACCATGAAGGTATGCTACCTAATTTTATGGTCTCTCTCACAAATATGGAAAATTAGGCCCAAAAGAGAAGAAAATTACCTTTATTAGATATTTTAAGTCTTTAAAAGGATATGTGTTTATAGGCAAATGAGCTAATAAAGGAGTAACTAAATATGAGCTATGAAATGTTACACTTTTAGATAATAACTTCTTAAAGCAAGATGAAATAGGAAAATACCTATTGTTATATTAGAATCTTAATAGAATGATTATGCTACATACAATCAAGAAGAGGGACCCTATCAATTCATATCATAATCTAATGAGATTTTACCTATTGTATTTTATTCGAGTTAGAGTATCAAGGCATTAATGAATATGTTTCTTATGAACCTTGTTTACGGTGAAGTAATCATAGATATTTCCTTGACATTATTTTGAAATAGAAGGAGAAATTCATATGATTCTTCTATAAAAAGAGAGTGACACGAAGAATGTGAATGAGGCTCTTATTGGTCCTACTAAAAAAGAATGGATGAAAGCAACAAATTAGGAAATGACTTCTTTAAGCTCCAATTAAGTATAAGACTTCATTGATCTCCTTAATAGATGAAAAGCTATTAGAAACAAGTGGGTTCATAATATAAAGTGAAAGGCTAATGGTAGTATTGAGAGATACAAGGTATGCCTCGTAGCTAAAGGATGTGTGCAACAAGAGAGAATTAATTATAAAGAGACATTTTCTCTTATTGTTATGTTTTCTTTGATTCGTCCATTCCTATCTATAGTAACCAGTTTGGATTTTGACTCACTTCAAATAGATGTATAACCTACTTTTTAAAATAGATAATTAAAAAAGAATTTATATGAAACAACTTATATATTTCATTTAAATAAGCCAAAACATAAAGTATATCAATTATTAAATTTGATTTGTGACATAAACCAATCCTTAAGGCGTGGTAAATTCATTTTCAAAACATATTATTTTGTATGATTTTCACATTGTTGACAAAGACCATTGTGTATATATTAAAAGATTAAAAGAAAAGTTATAATTTCATCTTTACATGTTGATAATATTTTTGTTGTTAATAATGATTATAATTTTTAAGCAAATAAAAACTTCGCCATCCAAATTTTATATAAAATATATGGTGAAGATGTATACATTTTAAAGTAAGGGTTTTAGAGATTGTTTAAAGATATTATTAAGATATACTAAAAATTCTTGAATGATTTTTATGCAAGACTACAACCCACTTGATAATTATATTGCTAAAGATAAAGATCATAGTCAAAAGTTTTGTCCATCACCAATACAAAAAAGGAACAAATGAAGAATGTCTCGTATTTTAACACTATTAAAATTTTTATTTATACAATGATATTTATAATAAGATATTTGTCATATTATTAGACAGAAGAAGATATCGCTTAAATTCAGGACAAGTATGTACAAAAATAAATTAAAAGAATATTAAAGTATCTAAAAGGCATTATTGATTACATATTATGTTATCAAGGCAATGACCTATGTATACAAGGTTATACAAATGCATGTTAGGGAGGACATTTAGAGGAAAGAAATTCTACATGTGGATTTTCTTACTCAATAATGATGCAATATCATGAAAATGTAATAAAAATTATATGTTACTTTATTCATAATGAAAGTTAAATTTATAGCATTTTCAATTGCAGACAAGAAATTGTTTGACTGATATGATTCTTAGTTCATTTAGGAGTCATTTAAAGCAAGATTAATTTAATATTAATCAACTGTAATATTCAAACAACAATTTGTTTTCATTGTAAAATCAAGTATATAGATACAAAGTATAACTACATGAAAGATATAATTGTACAAAGTGAAGTAAACATAGATTGTACATATATATATATGTGTGTGTGATATAATAGTAGCCTCTATGACAAAACCAATTTGTTGAGCTACATACAATGAAATGTGAAGTAACTAAGATAACATAGATATAAATTATTGATAAATTTTAATATATATTTATTCATTTTGTCATATCTAATACAAAATACACGATGACATTGTTTATTATTTGATAACTATTATGTAACATTTGATTTTAAAGTATGTTTTATGTGAAATAATTTTAATATAAATCAGATAATATGTTAGATAGATAAAAGATTTGCTCTCTTATAAGGGCAATCACCTCCACTGCTCATAATAATTAGAGATGATAGGTTTAAATTTTGTTATCTAGATCGTAATTGAGAGAAAAAAAAGCTTAAACTATAAATGTTTCTTTAAAATATACATGTCTTAAATTTTCAAATGAGGGTTTTAACAATATGAATTTTGTAATAGACCAGTGAACTATGGTGAAACAATAAATTTGTTCAAACTAACATGTACAATATTTTAAGAACAAACATCTACTCTAAATAAAAAGGAGTTAATTGACTCTTACCATGTATATAAAATTTACTATAAGAAGGTATTAATACAAATCATAAGATTTCAACTTACATTGTGTGAGATCATAGGGGATAAATGACACTCATAATATACCCTTATAACTCTTGGCTAATTCTTAAGAATTAAATTTAAGGTTTGCTACTTTATAATGTTATGAAAAGATCATTTGTGATGCAATCTTAAGGGATAACTCTAGGAAAGTAAATTGAATTCAATTTAATTAAGGAGAATTTAGAATAGGGAAAGGACAAAAAAAGATGTAGTTGAAGCTAGCTTCATCTCATAGTGAAAGAACTAAATACAATTATGATATGATGAAATAAATAAGATCAAAAAAGAAAAAGGATGTGAGATATAATCTAGGGTATAACATATAAAATTTACTCAATAATCAATTAAATTAGTTGAGATGTCATATATTCCTAACATATAAAAAAGTCAATGTGCCTAGTGCACAAGGTTGCTTGCTTTGCGTGGGTTTGGGGAGAGTTATGATGTATGCAACTTTCTCTTTGTATTTTTTTACAAAAAGGTTATTTTTGTGATTTGAGTATGTGACTTTGTGGTCATAAAGAAGCAACTTTACTAGTTACTTCAAGGCTCACCCTCATATATTTCTAACATATATTTGGTAATAAGCTCTCGATGTAGGCTAGCTACATGAGATATTGGATAAGTTTGAGAATTGCATAATTCTAATTAATGAAGTCCATTATGTGTGAGTTAGAGAAGGTATGTATAGACACCACCCATAACGGATTGGTAACTTCCTAATTGCTAAAGGCATTTGAGTTTTTGAATCATCCTATAGAAGATATGATCTTTAAAAAATCAATAGATGAAAAGTTGGAAGTTAATAAGAATAGGGATTTTACATGAACTGAGGTCCTTTCATCGATGGAAAATAAATATGAAAATCCATAAATGTTTTGATTTCAATGATGAACGTTTAATGCTCCTATAATTTCAAATAACCAATTGTAACAACTCAATGAAGTTGTATCCTAAAATTTAAAACAAAATTATAATAATCTTATACATATATATAATGAAGAAATATTTTATTAGGATTTAATACATAACACAAATTTTGGTAAAATAATCTTACTTTATGTTTACACTAAACTAATGCTTACAAAAGACCAGGATAAAATATTAATCATCCCATATAACATATTTATAAAATCAAGACATCATCTATATTTTCATATATATATATATATATATATATATATATATATATATGAAGATAGATGCACTTATAGAATCAAAACAAAATTAGATAGATATTAAGTAAAGTTAAATTACACATTAACGAAGAACTCTTTAAAATACATAAAAGAATGTAAAAATAAAAATAAACATACAAAACAAAGATTTATAATAAAATATATTATATTTTAGATTTTAGATTTATTTAAAATTTTATTAAATAAATGTATTAACAAAATCAAGATCAATAAAATTCATTCATAATTTATTATTATTATAATTAAATATATTATAAAATCAAAGTATAATATAATTTTCTGTATGATTGAATTTATAAAATTAAAGTATAATTAAACATATAATAAGTTAAACTTTACCTATATGTTACTGAACAACTATGTGATATCATTAAAAAGAATAAAGTATAAAATATATAATATGTGTATAAAAATAAGATTTGTAATACAGTCAGAAGTGATAAAGCTCAAAGAAAGTAGTTTAAATTTTCCTTACTAATAAGGTTTTGTGGAAATAAGCATGCCGATACTATTGACGTGTGTGTGTGTATGTATATATATATATATATCCATATTTTCTTGATTTGATCAATTTTATGTTAGGTTGTAGATAACTATGGAGATGTTGCTTAGGAGTAATGTTAAAACTTTATAAGTTAAATCACAAAGAAAACACAATTTGAATAAATACAGTTTTAAATACCCATTGTAAACTATTCCCTCTATAGAAAAACGAATAACAAGAAAATCAAATGCAACCTAGAATACAGTCGTATTCTAAACCATATTCCTTACTAAAATTTTGGTTTATTAGAAACCTTTTATAAGAACCTATTATAGCTCGTATTTTATGACAAAGAGATATAATATGATACATGATCTAGAATATATGCATATCAATGCCTGTGTTCCTCTCTTTAAAGAAAGATTGGAGAAATAATCATATCCTATACTATATATACAATGAAAAGCTTATATAAAGAATGATGAAAACATTTACTAGGAGTATAGTATTAGTATTAGTTTTAGTTCTTTTCTACTTGTAATTAAGATTATTAACTATTAGAGAGAGACAGAGAATTCCTATAATATATTTAGCAATTTTATTATTTAATTAATTTATTTTTTATATGACAAGACTTTTATGTTTTAGATATATTCTTTAAGTTTTTATTCTTTTAATATTTTTGTTATTTTAAGGATGATTTATGACTAAGTTCTCTTCGCATCAAGATAAAGAGGAACCCTGGTTTTATTCTTGTATGTATTGATTATTTTTATATAATAAGACATTTATGTTTTAGATATTTTTTCATTCTTAATGTTAGTTAGATGCAAGAACAAGTATAAACTTGATATGAATTTACATATAGAATTTACCTAAAGAACCTATGAGTAGATTAACCTAGGCACTTATATTATAGATTAAATAGAGCACTAAACATAGATCTACATGATGCTTTTGGCATAAGGTGATCTTTCATAAAGTTTTATAGTAATTAGTGCATTATCAGATGAGTTAATTACATAGACATATTAGTTAATCAATCAATGGATAGATGGTTGTACATTGCGAGGTTACAATTTATTAGACTAAGATACTTGACCATTCTAAATAATAAACTCTTTAGATAACTGAATCAATAGTGCAAGATCATGTTAGGAGGAATTCTATTATAGATGTTATATCTTAATTAATTTCTTATGTTCGATTACTTGTTTGTTTGTGTCTAGTGGTATTTATATCTATTTAGTTTAATTTATGTTTTGAATAAATCCATCAAACTCTGGACTGTTGTTTGATAATAATAAGATAGTTAAACTTAGTATACTTTATCCTCGTAGAATTGACACTCTGTTTATCATTGTAATATTACAAGATGATCAATCCATTTACTTATAAGTTTGCATTAGGTTAGTAGAGAAAAAATTAATCAAATATGCAAAGAGGGATGCCATTTGAAAACTAGAAATGGAGAACAACTTCTAACAATATTTAGTAGAAATCCTAATGACAACTTATCTTCGCTGGCTTTGACAGTTATTCAAGTAAAAAATAGATAGATATGAAAATGTTATTTGAATATCTTCTCTAAAACAAAGGAGACAATGAACAATGGATCTTCATGTCTAACAGGGAAAAAGACAGGTCCATTAATACTTAAACTATGTTCGTTTAGGTATATCAATACTTGAATTATTGTTGAACATTTTAATGTTTTGGTTAAATTATTTTAAGGTCTTCAATAACTATTTGGAAATGAGTGTCTCATTATGATCACATATATTGTTTTGTACAATTGTTAGCTAATATTAGAAGGAAATATAATAAAGTGAACAATATAATGTGCATTAGTTGAGTGTACAAGTTTGGCCTAAGGAAGATAAATGAATAGGATTGAATTATTAATTTTTATGTTTAGTTATACATTTCATAGGAGGTTGAAAAGTGATATTATGCCCAATAACACAATCGAAAGCTTCAATCGATACTTGAAAAAAAAGCTAGAGACAAAATCATTATCATTTGTTTAAAGGTAAACATAAGAACATTGATGAAAAGATTTCATTAGATGAAGTAATTCATAGTTGGTTATTATAAAGATACGTGTCAAAATTAAAAAAAATCAATAAGTGGGAAGCTTCAAATTATCTTAAACATTATACAAAAGAAGGCAAATTTGAAGTTGCTCATGTACTAGAAAAATTTGGAACATACATGTCATAAGTAAGATATAACCAAAATATCTTATGGATATGTAATTATAACTATACCACTTGACAAAGGAACATCAGAAGAATATATGGACAAATGCTACTCCAAATAAGTATAATTGAATGCATAATGGAAAATTTTAAACCTCATATTTGGTGAATAGTTTTAACCCCAACCAAGTGAACATCATGAGCTTTTCATTAAGCCTTCAAAATTTAAAACTAAAGCAAGAAGGTCAAAGACGAAGAGGATCAAGGAAGCTAGGGACAAAATAAACGAAGTTATATCTCATAAGACTTGGAGAATATGTCATATGTGGATAATGCAAAAAGAAAAAAAAACCCATAATTTTAAAAGTTGTAAAACACCTCTATCTTAGTAGAAAAAATGTATGGAGAATCTAACTAGTTTTTTTTTTATAAAATATTCTACTAACTTTTATTACATGTTGTCTGCTTTATTTCTTAAATTTAATATATTGTCTTCTTTAATGTAAGGCCAACTTTTTCTTGCTTTACCTTTAAAGGTACTAGACAAGCTTTTGTATTAACTTATTTCTTTCTATATGGACCATCCATTTAGATTGATTTTTGTTATCAATGGTATGCTTTTTCTTTTGTTCACATATTTTTGTCTCTACATTTCACACTTAAATTAGTCCACATCTGTTTTATTTCAAATAAATTGAAAATGTTAATAAACTTAATCAAAATCACTAACACGAACATAAAAGGTAATATAATTGCATAACCCAACTCGAACTAGGAGTTCTTCAAAATATCAAAATACATTATGATAACTAGAAATGAAAACAAACCCTTAACAATTTTCCTCATATATATATATATATATATCCTTAACAATTTTCCTCATATATATATATATAGCTTGTTGGAAAACTCGTAGTAGGACTTGATTAAGCACTTTTGTTGTTCAAAATAAATGGTTTCATTTTTTTAATTTTCTAATTGTTCTAAAATTTTATAAGTTGAATTAATTAAATTCAATTTTTCTTGTTCTATTTCAGAGTAATTGTTTACTCGAAACGGATTTGCTTCTATTTCCATCTTCTGTAAATAATCTTTCTAAAATGGCGCAGTCTTATTGACAAATGTCACTTTTATTACAAAGACCACTGGGTCATGAGGCTTATCTAGGAGATGTTTTTTATTTGCATTCACGCCTTTTGGAAAGAGCCACTAAATTAAGTCTTAGTTTAGGAAGTATGACTGCTTTATCAATAGCCGAGACCTAATTGGGAGACGTTTTGGCATATATATATATACCCCCATCTTCCCTATTTTTCATTTTTACCCCTATAAGTTTTTTTTAATGAAAAATAATTTAAATTATAGGTAAAACTAAATTAACATTACAATGAGTTCAAGGCTTTAAGCCTATCATTATATTGCAATATGACCCAAGAACAAAAACTCCCTAAAGAAGATATTATGACTATCTACATAATAAATAACAAGACACAATTATAGGCACCACTGAACATGGGAAAGCTCATTCACCATTTCTGGTATTTGAGATTTTGCTTTCTCTTCCAGGTAGATTTCCTTTTTGCAGATTTGGATAACACTTAGAAATTCCTGGGATGTCTGGAACTTATTCTATAGCTAGTGGGGTATCACCATCTTCTGTTTTTTCAATATCCTCTGTCCTCTGATTCTTAATTAGACCAATAGTTGCAACTGGAGTTAATATGTTGGCTCAATCCATCTGACAATGCTCCAAATATTGAGTGGTGAAATCATTCGGGCCACTATCTTGATTCTCCACATTGTCTACATTGGAATTGTCAAGAGTTGTCTTTCCTTAGGAAATATGTGTGACAAATTGTTTAGTCCTCAAACCAACTAGTTGATACCATTAGATTGTTGTTCATTTTTTTCATTTTCTCCACTTCTGCATCCTTATGTCCAACACTAGGTTTTATAGAAATAGAAATTGCTTCCTCTTGAATTTCTCCAATTACACATATTGCAGATTCATCATTATGCACATTCTCTTCATTATAATTCCTAACTACATTCAAAATAACAATACTAGAATCCCCTATATCCATTGAACCTACGCCTCTTTAATTTCTTCAATTTCACATACTTCAGTTGCATCATTTAAATTCTTCACATTCTTTTTCTTCTTATCCTCTAGTACAATATCTTGCCCAGCTACTGATTTTTCTCATGTGCCTGGTTTCATTTTTCTTCCATTACCCTCCTCATTTTTATTCATTTGAAGGACCTAAACATTGGTTCCCTTTTTCATATACAGCTTCCAAGGATAAGACAACAAGATTTTATCCTCCTCCAATTCTCCACTACAGTTATACTTCATGAGAGGAAAGTATTCGGGTAATATTTTCTTATGTTCCACTGCAATGCACACCCTTGCATAACCTACTCTTTTGATATTCACATTATTTTCATCCATAGCAAGAGAAACACCTAAGTAACTAGCTAAGTAGCTTAATCCTTCAGATGACCAGTATTCAAGGTGAATTTTGTGCAAATTGACCCGAATAGGAATTGTCTTGATTTTGTTTATGTCAAGTTTGAATCTCATTCTCCACTTCTTTAAGAAAATTGACTTACCATGAATGTGCCAAGGTCTCATATCTACGACTTTAGCAGCCATTTCCTCTAATGAAAATCAAAAAATGAATAACTCATCTTCAGTTATTAACATTGATTGAAGACCTTATTTCTTTCAATTCATATCAACCCAATGTTGCACATTTGCCAATCTTTTCTTGAGGAAGTATCCGACTAGTGAAGCTTGCCATTTAGCTACTTCCTGTTGCAAAACTTCTACAGTAGGGGTGACAAGTCCATCATTATTTCTAGCTATACCGTATCTTATCGAAGGTCTCTAGATCCCCAATAACTCGGCTCCATGACTGCTTTACCACATTTTGAGATGATAGGATAGTCTGCTGGGTGGTTGGAAAGGGGGAAAATCCTCATTTTCCAATTTTTGTTTAAGTTATGAGCCATAAGAATCAAGTGGCATTTTATCAAACAAGTAAAATGCCAATACCCAGGTCCAAAGGGGAGGGATGGGCTTCAGATGCAAGTCATCTCGTCAATTGATCCTCGCTTCCAGATTCTTGCTCCCTATTGCTTTGTCCTTTCCCAGTTATGTCTCACTCCCATATTCTTGCTTCAAATCTAGGTCATTAGATATGGGCCACGCCTCATGTCCCTTGCACAACTCTGGGTTGGTATCTCCTTTGCTAGATCTGGGTCCTCCTTCGACATTCTGTTCTTTCCCAGTCACCTCTCCCAGATTTTTGCTCTCAGATCTGGGTCTCATGGCTCACGTCCCTCGCACATCTCGTCAACTGGTATCTCCTTAGACAGGTTTCTTGCTCTATTTCTCACTCTCCAGAAGTCTTCACTTAGTTGACCATGGTGCTCTTGACTAAGCCATTGATCATATTATGCGTTCTATCATTTTTGGCTATCCCTATACATTTTCCTTAGGGAAGGTTCCATTTGGCACCACTTGAAAAGGTAATAATGATTTCTCCCCATAAGGTTATTATTCATAAAATCATGCTCTTCCTCAGTGAAGAATAGAGGAAGAGCATGTATATATATACAGCTCCTCTTTTTAAGTTTGTTTGTCATAATCATAGCTATTTTATCTTATGAAAACACTAAAATCGTCATAAAAATTGAGATAAAATTAGAGAAAACTTAAATTTTCAATCTGTCACCTTCGGTGAGCATTGTCGAACACCACCACCATTAGACTTCACTTGATGTTAGGACCAAAAGCGCTATGGTCTTGTCACCAGTCACCAGTCACCCATCACCATTTGTATTGTGACTTATTGATGAAAATAGAGGTTAAGGTTTTAGAAATATTTTTTCTTAAATCCGTTGAGATTGGTTGATAATTTTAGTTTTTTGTAGTTATAAAAGTTGTTATCAATATCTTTCATTTGTAACAAAAATCATTGAATTTTGAGAATAACATTATTTTCATTCACGGAGGAAAATTCTAATGATCAGAGGAATATTTTAGTCATTGGAGATACTGTTTAGGGGAACTTCTGGCTAATTTTTCAGAAAATTTCAAAAAAACTATAAATTGTGCTTATCCATTTTCCTTTGAGAAATATAGTGAAATTCTTAACAGTTTATGAATTAAAAATCATGGAAAGTTTAGGTAAGAATACAATCAAAGGACAAATTGCATAATTGGACCATCTTAGCAAACTAAATGAGTTCTAAGTTGTTAATTGAGCCCAACAACTTGTAATGATTATGATATTTTTCTTCCTGTTTTATAGGTATATTAGGAGTGGGACTTATATTGTAAGATTAAGATAAACAAGTACAAAAATAAGGTAAGTTTATATTACTGATACAGAATCCATACCAACTATTGAATATGGTTCTACACTAATATGAATGATGACGTGTTAAGCTAGATTAGGCACCTTATCCTTATATATATATATATATATACCTATACGAATATTATTGCATTATATAATTATATGCATATGGGTTTGGTTTTGGGTACATATGGCATATTGCATGCATTATGATGGTCCTCGTATGACTGAGTGTGTGTTTTGTGTAATTAAGTTATTGATATTTTGATTATGTGTGGATGTTTTTAATTGTGATTATAGAGGAGGAAATATTTGTAAAACATGTCACCTGATGGTTACATATTTAAGACTAATGCATAATGATTTGATTGTGAGATATGATTGTGATATGATATTGAGATATGATACGGACCGATCATAGTTGATGAATGGATTCCATTTAAGTCCTTATTTGATATGTACATTATTGATGTAATTTTGACTTTGGACGTATTAAGTGAGGGTTGGTCTATTGGTGATATTTGACTCCCTGCCCCTTTAGACTAAGAAAGCTTTACGGCTATATGAGTATAAGTGTATGGCTAGGCTATTGATTATGCTTAGCTCCCCGTAGCCATTCAAGGTATATGGAGTAGCTAAGGTTTGGTATCGAGATCACATCCTTCCACAGTTGGGTATAGTGACTTGGTTGTAGCTTAAGGAGAGGTTTATGGACTATTTCCTCTCCTTACAATTCAAGAGGCACTCAGGTCGGAGTTCCTGAATCTACGTTAGAAAGATAGGACGGTGGATGAGTGTGTCATTAACTCTACTTAACTAAATCATATGCTGCGAAGATTGTTTCAAATAAGATAAGGAAGAGCAACTAATATGTCAAGAGAAGTTTTCTACTTTAGTGGATATGGTCAAGTAATTGGAAAGGATCCTCATGAAGTAGGATGCTTTATTTATTAAAGAGCAAAGTATGAGGCATTCATTAAGACCCTCCAGATTTTAGCAATAGGAGCAGTAATAATCAAACTTTTTACTATGGAATAGTTAAAGTGAGAGCTCTTGATAGAGGTCTATTCAAACACATGACTAGGTAAGATTTAGTTGTAGAAATTTGGGAAGATTTAGGTTCATACCTAGAGCATATGGTAATAATAACGGATAAAGAACTAAATGTAATAGTTTAGGCTCGACATCCTCCATTTGCAAATAGTATGGTAGGGCAAACCTAGACCTATACTATATACCACTAGGAGGCTGCTATAGACGTGGCCAGTACTAGCATCTAACCAGGGACTACTTAATAATAGGATATCATAATTCATCTTCTAATATGGTGGAACCCCTATTTTAATGGCCATAAGTAGGACCACAACTCTCAGCATACAAGTTGTGATTAGGCTAAATTGTTCGCCCTCACACCTCAATGCACAAGCTTTAAATGAAGTGTTATTTGGTATTCTTTTTATCTTTGTATTAAAAGCTAGAGTTTTGATAGATCTGAGAACAATCCACTCTTTTATGTTAAAGAACAATCCATTCTTTTATGTTGCTCAACTTTTCTATGAGACCAGAAGTATTATAAGATAGGATGGATGAATCCTTTCCCATATCCACGCCTTTTAGTGATTCCATAGAGGTGGATTTGATCTACTACTCGTGTCTTATAGAGATTGATGATAGATAATGGCAATGAATCTTATAGTGTTGTTGATTAAGGATTTTGATGTAATTTTAGCGATGGACTAGTTGTTTAGCCATTATGCTACCCTGAATTGTAGAGAAAAAAAAGTGGTGTTTTAGATTTTAGATGAGATAGAGTTTACTTTTGATGGAGATAAAGGCTCATTCCATCCAATATAGTTTTAGCATTAGTTGCCAACAAGATTCTTTAACAGGGGTGTCAAGGGTTCTTGGCCCTAGTATATTTCTTGAAAAGTTACTAGGATTACCTTTAGAGAGAAATAAAGTTCTACACTTATCTAGTACATGATATAAATCTGATTTCTATACCTTCATACATAATAGAACTTATTTAGTTAAAAGAATTAAAAGAACAATTGTAAGGTTTATTATATAACGTCTTCATTAAGCCTAGCATATCACCATGGGGTATGCTAGTACTGTTTGTAAAGAAAAAGGATGGTTCTCTTTGGTTGTCTATTAACTATAGGAAGTTGAAAAGGTGAGTATCTATAACAAGTATCTATACCCTAAATTGACAATCTGTTTAATCCACTTCAGGGTGTTAGTCATTTTTCTAAGATAGACCTAAGGTTTAGATACCATCAATTGAGGATTAAGAAAAAGATGTACCTAAAATTGCCTTCAATGTAGCGCCCCCTCATCTTAGGGGTACATATCGGGAAACCCGAAGGTCGCTCCGACACGTATCCCACAATAAGGGTGCACTACCAGAACATTATCCAATAATATCCACATGGCATCGCAATAAGTAAAACCATAAAAGATCACAATAGCAATCGATAAATTTGAATCCCAAAATAATAATGCTGCATACCATCACTAACAGAATAGACAAGTCTATCGGTCTCTAACAAAACCAAAAGGAAACGATCTGAAGCATCTATCCTAAGTCATCCTCAAAAGCTAACCCAGTGACCGACTGTGCCATCGCGCCTCTCGTCGGCGAAATGGCTGACAGGAGAAGAAGATCTTCGGAGCTAGGAGTCTACTCTAACAGTCCTGAAAAATAGGTTGCAATTTTGGGTGAGTTTGCGAACTCAGTGAGAAACCATCATCGATGGTTCACTCAAATCATGCATTACACAAATTGCGTGCACAAAGACGACACGGTAATATCAATTAACGATATTATATAACGGTTATACGATGTCTATATATCGATTATGCGATGTCGGTAATAATATTACAGTAGCTTAGTACAGTTCACAGTATTACATCACAATATACAGTAAATCATGGCATCACACAGTTCAGTAATCGTCACACAATCTAACAATTCAATCACCATGTATATAATGCATATGAGACTCTTTCCGATTATTCATGATTGTGCCCAAGTGCTCGATCGGTGTTCGATGGGGACGACGTCGAGATTTCTCCCTGAGCTAAGCCCGACAAGATAGTGTTCGAGCTCGAGGCTCTTTTAAGTGATAATAGCAACTTGGGATCGTCCATTATCCGATCATGCATTTATGCATCTTTGTTCAATATTGATAATTCATTGATGATTCATCAATTTACGGTATATGGCTATAAAGCCCAAGATATCGATTCCCAAGATCATACAAGGATTCGATTCCACAGTAAAGCATGCAATTCAATCCAATAAATTTCAGTAATCATGAAATAGTCCACCCAATTCAAGTAGTAGCATGCAATTCGATCCTAATCACGTCGGTAATCATACGATTCACCTTGCAAGTAATTCATACAGAGCATATAAACAATCGAAAATTTGAGAAACCAACTAGGTTACTTACCTGTAACTTCCGAGCTACTGCCTGGAAGTCCCAGCAATATCCGTGGAATGACGGTCCAACGGTGCCTCTATAACAGTAAAATATAAACCATTAATAATTGCCCAATTAAACAGTTCAGTAATGCATATGTCTCAGTGAAATGATGTACGATGCATGTTCACGATTTTCCGGTGCTAAATCCCAATTTTGGTACTTTAAACTCAATCCTATCTCTTTGTTCAATTGATCGCCAATTATTTGATCCATTCCTAAAATCCAGTCAATTTACCTCCATTTGAATACCCTATAGCAAGTCCCTATTTATCGGGTCGAAACTTCTATTGCAAATTCCAATTAAAACTCCAATAGTCTCAATTTGACATTTAGGTCATACTATGCACCATAATCGACCCAATTCCTTAAAATTCAATTCCATTTATATCAATTTGAACTCCTATAATTATCCTCAATTGTAGACCTCTTTCCTAGTTCATAACAAATCTGAATCGCCTCAATCGGAGGTCTACACCAAAAGTTATGCCTGATAAACCAATTTTAATCCAATGGAGCAGTCCCTCTCGCCATGCAACATCGCGTCTCTCGCTTGGCGTAGAACGGTAGCTTGTCGTCGCGACGACGCGTCTGACGGCACGCCAGCAAGTCATGATTAAATGACGTTCACCGCGGCGTCCCATGCACGCTCGCCGCGGCGAACGAATATATATTCGTCGTCGTAAATGCATGCAGCAGCAGTCATGGGCGTCTGGCGTTCGCCGTCTTCTCCGATTCGATTCAAAACCCCCCATTAATACACTTCAGCTACTCAAATCAACTCTAATAAATACCATAAATGCAGTAGAAACCATAAATAACAACATTAATACCATAAAACTTACCAAAACACAAATCAATCCACAAATCTCCCAAAACCACCGTAACCCTAAAAATCCTTCAAACCAATCGATCAAACACTCTCCAAGCTTCTAACCTTCACCAATCACCATAGACAAGTTAGATTAACACAATAAGGAAGAAGCCATAAGAGAAAATCGCAAGATCTCACCGTTAGGAGAAAATCGAAATCACCGTAGAGGGGGAAGAGGAACTCGCATAAGCCTTAGTCAAAATCCCCCAATTTCATTCAACCCTAATATTTATAGACCTAAGTCTCCATATCAGTCCAAATTCCAGTCTCTAAATTTCAATGACTCAACACATTTATTTCTTATCAGTAAAAATCCTAATTTTTCCATCACCATTGGACAGTTCTTTCGATCTTATCTGATCGATCGATCGATTGCCCAAATATTTTCGATCCAGGCGATTTCTCCCGAATTTCCCAGAAATTTTCTATAATCCACTATCAAATACCAGTCACTCGTAACCAATATTAAATCAATCATTTGAACCCAAAAACTCAAATTTCTCAATTAATCATATTCCAGTCAGTTCAATCAGTTCACAAACCAGTCACTTTAGTCAATTTCAATTCACAATTAAATACCGGAAAATCATGAATGCATGTACCTATGAATATATGCATATGTAGTAAACCAGTTCCTCTATAATTAGAGGCCAAGATAGCATACTCGACGATAATACAAGAAAACCGATCACCGGTCCGATATTAACATAATACCCTTGCTGACAGTAACGAGATGTTACAATTCTCCCCTCCTAATAAAATTTCGTCCTCAAAATTTCATATACAGTAAATCAAGAGGACAGGAGAATTTATCCGCTCTTTTCTATCCTAATTCTCACTCATATCTTACCACTGTTTCTTAATTCAGTCCATATAACCACTTTACCAATCTATTTTTCACGACGGTCACATAGAGGCTATCTAATAACGAATTTAGTTCCTTATCGATTCGACTCATTGACATGAACTAGGATCGTTCAATCCCTTTTTCAGATTCAATTCACTTATCATCCTTAACTCAAGTCAATCATAGTCTTCGCCTATGTTCAGGCAATTTCAACGGACTCTAAGGACATCAGTCTCACATTTGTCTCAACAGTCACATCTATAATTATCCCCACACTTAACTGTTCGATTTCACACTCTCAACCTTTTATTACTCTTTCGGTACATTCTTGTTGAAACACAACGTTTCGATGGATCTTAGAGATTTCTCTAACAGTCTCCTTTTGGCGGCAAAATACACACTTCACAAGATAGTCATAAATATCATTTTCTCAAAAATTGACTTCCGTTTAAATTTCCCAATACGGTTTGTAATTTTCTGAATCGCCAATTTGTTTTGCCAGTCCTTTTTATACACCATTAATTTGGAATTCCTATAACTCATACTACTTTCTTTTTGCCCTATACCAATTTGACAATTATCATTTAACAATAACACATTTATACGCTATTGAATTTCTGCTCAATCCATTTAATTTCATGCTTATCTTAACTTTGCGACTACTCAATCCTTTAATCTCTTTCGCGATCATTCAAATTCCCAAAATATCTCAATCATCATTGATTTGCATATCCATGGACATATCCATAAAATTTTATATAATTAATGGTCCCACGCTTTTTATGACACCACAATTTCGGATAATCAATCACAGTACAGTCTACGACATTATACTTGTCCTCAGATACGTTAAATCACATTGCACTATATCAACTAATTTCCTCATAACCTTTACGGGGACATTCCACTAAATATTGCCAAATCTCCAATTTAAAACATTGTGATTAATAATGAAGCAGTGCAGTTCTCCAAATGTCTCTTTCACAATTATCAGTCATACTTTTTACACATTTTCCTCGAACATTTTGTCAAAGCTAAGGCCAGGAAGTCTTTGAAAATTTCTGGATGGATCCAGCACTCAGTAAATTCTCAATAACTCCAAATTCCGAACACATATATTCCTTATACCCATAGTTAATTTTTATAACTCTCTAAAGATCGATTATCTCCAATGAGAAACATTGTTCTCATAACTTTCTCAGTTTCATCATAACACATTCTGACACATGTCCATTTACTCTAATTTTTCCTTTTCAGTTCAGTAAACCTATTACACAGTCGAATTCCTTACGTCAACACAATGCACATTTCCTCAGTAACAGAGTCTACCTCTCACACTTGAGTTCCACTAGAATCAGGTCTCCCAATAACGACTTTTATTCACTTCCCGATAACGACTTTTATTCACTTCAATTTATTTCCAGTTTATCCTTTCGTTGCTAAATTCTTCAGTTATCATCATCCGATCAAATCCGGTATCCACTACGACCTCAGGGCACTATATGCACAATCAATCACCCATGCACAAAATCACTTATCTTCCTATACAGAGGTGTACTCACCTCTAACCCTAATCAGAACCTTTCTCTATCCACATGCAGTCTACATGCTGAATGCAATGCAATGCAGTACAATGAAAAGAATGAGTGGATCCAAGATCCAACAATGCATATGCTTTAAACTAGAAATTAGAAGCATACCCGCGACAGCATCCGGGAAATCCTGGGTCTCCTACCGAGTCATGGCATAGACCACGGCTTTGATCTGCTTGCTGCCAGTCCTCGACCTCAATGCCGATCCTCCGCCGACCTCGGCCTCGGCCTCGGCCTCTCCATCCGGATCCACTTCCACGGCTCTGCTGCACCGGGGTATTGCTACCAGATATTCCAGTCATGGCAGACTGGGCTCCCACAGTCTCGGGGTAATTCCTCACTAAGTGGTCCATCGAATCACACCTCAAGCAGGCTCCAGATAACCATCGGCACTCTCCACTGTGCCTCTTGCCACAATGCTCACATAGAGGAATAGACTGCCCTGAACCTCTAACACCGCCTCTGTCACTACCAGTCTGTGCAAAGCTATCTCTCTGCCCATGAACTATCTGTCTACCCCTCCTGCGGACCTGAAGGGCCTACTCTGACGCTTGTTGTACTCTCTGCCAGCATTTCCTTGGCTATCACTAGATCTCTTATGACAGGTCCCCTGACCAGTCTCAGTCATACGCTGTCTCAGCAGCTGCTCTATCCTCACTGCTGCAGCTCTCTGCAGCTCTCAGCTCAATGAAATTGCCCATGTCGACACGCCAAGAGGGTGCGGATCTCAGTTGAGTCCGCCTCAAAACGCCGACACTTGTCGGCCTTTAGAAGCCACCGGTGAAGAAGCGTAAACTAACAACTCGTTGAACCGCACCTCATAGTCACCACGGTCAATCGCCTCGCCTCAAACTCTAGGAACTCTTGTAACTTCATGTCCAGATAAATCTTGGGCATGAAATTGTCCTCGAACGCCTCGAAAGTCGGTCTATGTCGATGCAGCGAGGTCCGTGATGCTGCCGGACAGTCTTCCACCATCGATATGTAGAACCACATAACGAGAAACCGCGTGGTCGAAACGCTCATCCGGTTCACACAGTCCATCGATCGAGGACTCTCTCGGTCCTCTAGCCATCCTCGACCTCCGCAGGTCGGTGCTACCATAAAGTCAACCGTGTTAAGTCAAACCGGACTTCACGTATTAAATAATTTTGATAATAAACAAAGAGAAATATACGAAAGAAAAGAAGACGATACAAAAGCGAGCGGAAGAAAAGCGAGCGGAAGAAAAGCGATTTAAAGAAAAGCGAGGCGGAAGAAAAGCGAGCGGAAGAAAAGAAGACGGAAGAAAAGCGAGCGAAAGAAAATGTATTTAAGGAAAAGCGATTTATACAAAAGGCATAAAAGAAAAATGAGCGGAAGAAAAAGCGACGATACAAAAGCGACTAAGCTTTACGAAGAAAAGCGAGCGATACAAAAGGCATTTAAGCTTTACGAAGACAAAAGCGAGCGGAAGAAAAATGAGCGGAAGAAAAGCGAGACGATACAAAAGCGATTTTAAGCTTTACGAAGACAAAAAGCGACGATACAAAAGCGATTTAAGCTTTACGAAGACAAAAGCGGGCGATGCGAAAATAAGACGGAAGAAAGAAACATCGGTTTAAGGCAGTTACATGAGCTAAAATGAATAACCGTTTCTTTAAAGATTCAAGAAGCGATAGTCAAAAACGATTGAAGTTCCACTATAAATAAGAGTCGAGATTGAAGAAGAAATAACTTTTGGAAAAAGTGAATGAAACTCTATGTATTCAATATCTGCTATCGAGAGAAAATTGCGAACTATTTTGAGTGTATATTGTGAAGAGCAACTCTTTTGTAAAAGCTCTTTATCGCTTTTCATTTTGAAAAGTGCTACGATAGTTGAAGAGGTTAATAGTAAAAGAATACTTCTTTGTTAAGAGACCAAGAGGCTCGGTCTAAAGAATACTTGTAATCGGTTTGGAGATAGTGAAAATCTCGAAGAATATCGAGAGGATGGGCGTAGCCCACGGTTTGGGGTGAACCAGATAAAATTGCGTGTTTCTCTCTAACTTCTTCGTTCTTAAATCGTAGTTTTCATTATTAACAAAGTTTTCAAACTAGTTAAGAATTGATTTAAGATAAGTTTTACGAAAGAACAAGCAATTGTTATTGAAGGGATTAAAGAAAAGTTTATCACAATTCAACCCCCTCTTGTATATCTTGGTCATATTATTACTCAATATATTAACGTGTGATTTACTTGATTGGTATCGAGGCGAGGTGTTCAAGAATCACTCTAACAAAGTGTGAACTAAAGAAAATGGTGGAATCACACGATATATTGCGAAGGAGCCTCGGTCACTAGACCTCCAAATTCAATGATGAAGACTACCACTATTGGAAGGATCGGATGAGATTGTTTATCGAGTCTACTCACATTGACCTTTGGGACATCATCAAGAATGGACCTTACACACCAAGATGATGATAAAATCCAATTCCACGAGAAAGATGGACAATGAAGCGAAAGCAAGATTTCAACTAAACTCCAAAGCGAAATTTTTCTTGAGTTGTGCATTGAAAGCGAAGCGAGTATGACAAAGTGCATGGATGCGATCGCCAAAGAAATGTGGGATACATTATCAATTGCACATGAAGGAACAAATCAAGTGAAGGAGTCCAAGATAAGTATTTTGGTGCATCGATGCGAGTTATTCAAGATGAAAGAAGAAGAGACCATTGATCAAATGTTTGGAAGATTCCAAACAATTGTTAATGGGCTAAAAGCTCTTGGAAGAGCGTACTGTGATCAAGACCATGTTCAAAGATTTTGAGGAGTCTCGCCCAAAAGATGGAGACCCAAAGTAACTATGACTGAAGCCAAAGACCTAAGCGTCTTCAAGCTTGATGAATTGCTTGGATCGTTGAAGATACACGGTAGAGCTTGATGCGGAAGATAAGCCCAAAAGGAGAAGTCCATAGCGCTCAAAGCAAGTCAAAAGAATCACAAAATCCGTAAAAAGAAAACAAAAGGAATACATCAAAGGCGTTAAAGATTGAAGAAGCAAGGATGATGATTCCGGTAAGTCGAATCTGAATCAAGTGATGAAGGCGATGAGCTATCTTTCATTTCAAGAAAGATAAGAAGAATGTGGAAAAAGAAGTCCAAAGGAAATTCAACATTTAGAAGGAACAATGGCAAAGACGATGAAAAGTCGATAAAGCATCCATTACCGTTATGAATGCAAGAAGCGGGACATTACAAGTCCGAGTGTCCAATGTTGAAAAGACAACCCGTAGGAGTAGAGATAACAAGAAAAGCATGATGGCAACGTGGGAAGATCTGGATTCATCGTAATCGATACAAGTTCTGGCGTCGAACATGCTAACATATGTCCGTAGTCAAGAAGAAAGTGATGAGGAGGTAACTTCGGGTATAATGATATACAAGATGCATATTCGTAATTGTTAGAGGATTCTCATGCTATTACGAAGCGGTACAAGTCGTTGAAGAAGAAATATGTAGAAAACCTCAAACATACTCATGAGATAGAGTGAGAATATAAGTTTGAGAAAGCAAGTTGAGGAATTGAATAACAACAAAGTTGTAGATAGATCTGAAGAGATTAATCAATTGAAACTGAGAATTAATAATCTCTCAATTGATCTAGCTAAATTTACAGATAGTACAAAAAAGATGAATAAAATGATAGGAGAATACAAACATCCGATGGATAAAACTGGATTAGGGTTTACTAAAAATAACCCCCAGCATTACGTAGTAAAATCAGTTGCTCAAAAAAATAAGAAAAGATATCAATCAGATTTTCAGAAAGGTCATCAACATTATCATTCTACACATCATTATCATTCATTACATCGTACTAACCCTAAAGGACCCAAGAGAATCTGGGTACCTAAAAATAAAATAATATCTCCCACAGAAATCCTTCGTTGGAAGAACCAGCAAGCACCATTGGTCTATGGACAGTGGATGCTCGCGTCACATGACGGAAACAAGTCTATGTTCCTAGATCTTGATCAAGAAAGGAGGATCAAGAACTTTTGGAGACAACCAACAAGGAAAGATAATCGGGTTTGGTAAGATTGGTAAGAATTCTCATGCATGCATTAATAACGTCTTACTAGTTGATGGTTTAAAGCATAACTTGATAAGTATTAGTCAATTATGTGATTCTAGTTTTGAAGTTTCTTTTAATCAAAATTTTGTGAAGTCGAAACAAAGATGGTTCCATCTTCTTTTCACCAAAAGACGAAACAATCTTTATAAAATTGATTTAGGCGTTTTCGGTCTCAAAATATTTCATGTTTTTATCTATCAAGATGAAAGACGATCCGCATAAAAACTAGTTCATGTCGGGTTTAAACATATTTCAAAACTTTTGAAACATGATTTGGTAAAAGGTTTGCCACAAATTCGTTTTGACAAAGATTTCTTTTGTGAAAGTTGTCGAAAAGGAAACAAGTTAAAGCCTCTTTCTCTTGAAACATTTCATAACTTCTTCTAGATCACTTGAGTTGTTACATATGGACTTATTTGGTCCAACAAGAACAATAAGTCTTGGTGGAAAGAAGTATGGACTTGTGATTGTTGATGATTTTACAAGGTTTTGTTGGATACTTTTTCTATCACATAAAGATGAGTCTTTCAAGTGTTTTAGAAACCTTTCTATGAGATTACAAAATGAAAGAGAAATGTCTATAGCAAGCATAAGGAGTGATCATGGAGGAGAATTTGAAAATGAGAAGTTGAGTATTCTGCGAAGAAAAGGAATTTTCATAACTTCTACGCCCCAAGGACTCCACAACAGAATGGAGTTGTTGAGAGGAAGAATAGGACGATTCAAGAGATGGCAAGAACAATGCTTTGTCGAGATGAATCTTCCTAAATACTTCAGGCGGAAGTCATCAATCAAAGATGCTACATTCGAATAGAGTCTTCTTGCGACCAATCTTGAGAAAACTCCTATGAGTTGTGGAATGGAAGGAGACCAAACATTTCTTATTTCCATCCTTTTGGCGCAAGTGCACTTTTACGAACACAAAGGAAGCTCTGGACAAATTTGATGCGAAGACACTTTCAGAATTTTTCTAGGCTATTCTCTCACTTGAAAGGCATTTAGAGTCTTCAACCTCACCTCAAAGATCATTGAAGAAACTATTCACGTTAAGTTCGATGATAGCTCTCAACCCAATAAGGAAGAAGAATCAAAGATGATCTTTATTACGGTTGCCCTTGACGCAGTTGTAAGGAAGTATCTTCATCGGGAACACTTCATGATAAAAGATGATATCTCTAAGAATTTTGAGTTAAAGAAAGATTGGAATACAAAAGCTCTCATCCTAAAGAGTCAATTATCGGAGAAACCTCGGAAGGTGTAAGAACAAGGTCCAAGTTAGTAAGAGAAGCCAACGTGGCATTTATATCCAAAGTAGAACCTAAAAGATTGATGAAGCTCTAAAAGATGAAGCATGGATATTAGCTATGCAAGAGGAGTTGAATCAATTCAAGAGGAATAAAGTCCGTCCTTAGTTCCTAAACACGAAAAGAAATCCATTATTGGTACTAGATGGATATTCAAGAATAAGCTAGACGAATCGGGAAAAGTAAGTCGCAATAAGGCAAGATTAGTAGCACAAGGCTATAATCAGCAGGAAGGAATAGACTATAATGAGACATATGCTCCATGAGCAAGACTTGAAGCAATAAGGATACCGCTTGCATATCTTTGTTTGCCATGACATAAAGCTTTTTCAGATGGATGTAAAAAGTGCATTTCGAATGGCTTTATAGATGAAGAAGTCTATGTCAAGCAACCTCCTGGATTTGAGGATATAAAGTATCCAGATCATGTCTGAGACTTCATAAAGCCTTATATGGATCCAAACAGCTCTAGAGTATGGTATGATCGTCTCGAGCTCATTTCTTATTGAAAATGGATTTACTAGAGGTAAAGTTGACAAAACTCTTTTAGGAAGAACTTGTATAATGATTTTATTATTGTGCAAATCTATGTTGATGATATTATTTTGGTGCCACCTCAAAAAGTTATGCATAAGCTTTGAAAATATGATGAAAATGAATTTGAGATGAGCATGATGGGTGAGTTAAAATTCTTTCTTGGATTGCAAGTAAAGCAAACTAAGGATAAGATTTTATCCATCAACAAAAATATGTCAAAGAATTGTTGTCTAAATTTGATATGTGCGATGTTAAAAGTATGTACACACCGATGCATCCTTCAAACTTGTTGTCGAAAGACGAAAGTGGTAAGAAGGTGGATCAAACCCTATTAGAGGATGATTGGTTCTTTGCTTTATCTTCTGACAAGTAGACGACATTCTATTCAAGTGTATGCTTATGTGCAAGGTTTCAGCCGATCTAGAGAATCTCATTACATAGTCAGTAAAACAAATTTTGAGATATCTCGCAGTACTACCGATCTTTGCTTAATGTATGAGAAAGGTAAAGATTTAAGGTTGAATGGATATTGCGATGCGGACTATGCGGTGATAGGATTGAAAGGAAGAGCACGAGTGGTGGTTGTCACTACCTTGGACCAAACACGTATCATGGTCAAGCAAGAGACAAAGCTCGATTGCATTATCAACCGCAGGTTTAATATATGTCCGCCGCAGTTGTTGTTCACAATTCTGTGGATCAAGTATCAATTGGAGGACTACTCAATACAAGAGGAAGAGATTCCAATATCTCGCGACAACACCAAATACCAGCAGACTTGTCAAAGAATCCAATTCAACATTCAAGGGTGAAGCACATTGAAGTTAGACATCATTTCTTGAGAGATTACGTTCAGAAGAAAGTTGTCAGTCTACAATTCGTGGAAATGAAATTTCAGTGGGCAGATATCTTCACAAAACCACTAAGTGAAGATCGCTTAAAGAAATCGAGCCAACCTCAATATGGTGATGTTAACGGACCAATCATCCGGTTTTTCGCAAAGAAGAAACAGATAGACGGAGGAGTTAACGGACCAATCATCCGGTTTTCGCAAAGAAGAAACAGATGAGCGGAGGAGATAACGGACCAATCATCGGTTTTTCGCAAAGAAGAAAGCAGATGAGCGGAGAGATAACGGACCAATCATCCGGTTTTTCGCAAAGAAGAAACAGATAGAGCGGAGGAGTTAACAGACCAATCATCCGGTTTTTAGCAAAGAAGAAACAGATAGAGCGGAGGAGTTAACGGATCATTCATCGATTTTTAAAAGACAAAGACAGAAGACGACGAGTTAACAGATTGATCATCGATTTTCAAAAGAAAGACAATGAAACGGTGGAGTTAAGCGGCGTTGACGGTTTCGAGACTTAAAACTTCTTTCACAAAGAAAATTTTAGAGGAAAAAGGTCGGATCATCGAGAAGTACAATCGTTCTAGAATTTGCTATAAAATCCCTAAAAGCGGCGTTTGGGATCTCTAACAAATTCGAAATTGCTAGTTCTCTGAAATCTCTCTGAAAATTCTTCAAGCGAGTTCCTATTCACCGTAATCAACAAGATGAATGTCAAGCCCATTTTGCGAGTTGATCCAGAGCAAGCGGGGAAGATTGGTAAACTTTGAAGATCTAAGAAGGAACAAATGGATATAGAGCCGAGATAATAGCGGCGGGATGGAGAAACTTCTTTCAAATACGAGAGCAAGTTTATCTCAACGAAGTTTATGAGTTCGAAACATACTAAAACCGTGGATAATACAATCGATCGTATGTAGAAACACTCCTGTTATAGTAACCAAGGAGTTCTTGGAAAGAGTCCTTTGAATGTCCGTGTAGTGGAGTTCAACCTACTAACATGGTGAAATGGATGACTAAGTGAAGTTGAGCGAAGATGAAATTACTCTTTCACTTTATGGTCGAACAACCCAATCGAAAGAAGAGCCTCTTGGCTTGTACCAAAGCAAGGGGTTTTGTTTCTTGTTTTGTGTGACCGTGTGTTACCTAGGATAGGTTCAAGACATCAAGTCACTACTTTGGATGAACAATGTATCCTTCATCTCTGAATCACCAACCAATAGATTTACCATTTTGATTTATCAATATATGATTAAATCAATAAAGGATACAAACACTCTCCGTATGGGATGTTGTTGACAAGGATGTTTAAAGAATCGGAATCAGATTGGGTTGGGAGTCGATGGAAGGTATCTGTAAAGTTATATAGATTCTACATCGATTGCCAAAATGGGTGCGAGATTTTCAGACAAACAAGGAGCGAAGAATCAAGGAAAGCAACAACCGAGGGGAGCCTAAACCAAGAAATCCTCTATGAAGGAGAAGATCACACTCTCGAGTCGAAGTCAAGATCTGCTCGATTTTTGAATCGGTGACTTAAAGCGGAAGGGAACCTTTGGTGAGTGACATTCATAAGCAAGCAAGAACGTCACCCATAAAGGAAACTGTCGACGAAAAAAGCCGATCCTTCCAGAGATTCAAGCAAACCAAAGCATTATGAGCAGCGAGATCAAAAGCTACAAAATCATCATCATCAATCCTCGAGAAAGATTGAAACTCAATCTCAAGGAAATGGAGGAAAAGGAAAGTAGAAGAACCCGAGAAGAAGAAAGTTCAATCCAAGAGGTCACCAAGGTTAAAGAAAATGAGTGCGAAAAGAAGAAAATCCAAAAGCAGAGGCAAAGGCTAAGAAGACAAGGCTAGAAGAAACTATTGTTGACATTTCTAAAAATCTGCTGCATGTCTTTGTTAGTCTTTGATGATCTTCTTGAAGTTAATGTGGAAGTCGCTGATGGTTTAATCGTGGGAAGCTATTAAGGGTAATATTAAGGATTCTCACAAAATTCTTAATAATCCAATTTTGAAGAAATAGTTCCTACTACTTTTCAGTCCACACTTGTCCATAAACAAGTTGCTACACATGTTTTGGGACAGAAGGCTACTTCAAAAGTTGTAAGTGTGATGACTAATGTTCCATTCAAGTATTTAACTTCTCAAAGAGAAAGATGGGAACATAGATTGGTTGTAAGAGAGGAGAAGAAGACCAAGTCATCATCATCGAGAGACAAACCCAAGAGATTTGTCAAAGCATTCTTCAAATCAGAATATGATAATAGCATTTCTCATCCATTGGATAGGGGTTACAAAATTTCTATGATCAATCAAGAGAGTTGGGAGAGAACCATATCCACCGAGCCATTTGGAGAGCGTATCACTTCTTATCCTATCTTGAGCGGTACAATAATCAAGGTGGTACCGATCTTGAACCACCAAATTTTGTTGAACTCAATTATGAGAAGCTAAAGTGAAAGTTCAACTGAGCCAAGATTGGATGACATGTCTGCGATCAGATTGTAGAGGCGGAAAATTGATTGATGAAGCATGTAAGGAGAAAAGGGTGGTAAGTCCATCTGCGTGTATCAAGATCCAGACCAAGTCTAACTAAGGCCACGGCAGATGATCCACAGGGAGGCAATATCGAATGGGTCAAGATTGTTCTGCTACGATTGGCAACTCGAAATATTGTTTTACTATAATACGTAACATTCTCGCAAAATCGACCTCTGTGGGAGATCGCCTCAATCGAAGCTATGCCATGGTTTGGACGCACTTTTCAACGAATAAGAGATTCCTATGATCTTGATATCAATGAAAAAGTCAGATTTGTTCCTCCTCCTCTTCTGCAAATCATTGAACCAAATGTCTTTAACAAGGAAGCTTATACAACAACAGTGGCTATCGTTGAAAAGCAAGTTGTTAAGACAGTACCCTCGATTGCAGATGAATCATCAACTCTAAAAAGCATGTTCAGAAGCTTGATAAAGATATGAAGAAGATTAAGAAGATGCTGAAAAAGTTGGTGAAGCAGATTGGAAAATAATTTTTGATCAATAACAAATAGGGGGAGAAGGGAGAAGGAAGAGAGAAGGGAGAAGGAAGAAATCAGCTGGAAGGATGAAGATAATTTTTTATCTCAATACTTCTGTATAATTCACAAGTATATGATACTTTTCATATTTCTCTAAATTCACAAGTATTTGTTATTATCAAAAAGGGGGAGAATGTTAAGTCAAACCAGACTTCACGTATTAAATAATTTTGATAATAAACAAAGAGAAATATACGAAAGAAAAGCAGACGATACAAAAGCGAGCGGAAGAAAAGCGAGCGGAAGAAAAGCGATTTAAAGAAAAATGACGGAAGAAAAAGCACGGAGAAAAGGCACGGGCGAAAAGGCATTTAAAGAAAAAGCAGACGGAAGGAAGCGGGCGATACAAAAGCGAGCGAAAGAAAAGCAGGCGGAAAAGCGCACGATACAAAAGGCATAAAAGAAAAACAGAGGCGGAAGAAAAGCGACGATACAAAAGGCGATTTAAGCTTTACTAAAAAAAGCGAGCGATACAAAAGCGGGCTAAGCTTTACGAAGACAAAAAGCGAGCGGAAGAAAAGCGAGGCGGAAGAAAAGCGGGCGATACAAAAGGATGGAAGCTTTACGAAGACAAAAAGCAAACGATACAAAAGCGTATTTTAAGCTTTACGAAGACAAAAGCGATTTATGCGAAAATAAGACGGAAGAAAGAAACATCGCTTTAAGGCGGTTCTGAGCTAAACTGAATAACCGCTTTTTTAAAGATTCAAGCGAGATAGTCAAAAACAGTTGAAGTTCCAACTATAAATAAGAGTCGAGATTGAAGAAGAAATAACTTTTGGAAAAAGTGAATGAAACTCTGTGTATTCAATATCCGCTCATCTCGAGAGAAAAATTACGAACTATTTTCGAGTGTATATTGTGAAGAGCAACTCTTTTGTAAAAGCTCTTTATCGCTTTTCATTTTGAAAAAGTGCTACTGAGATAACTGAAGAGGCTAAGAGTAAAGAATACTTCTTTGTTAAGAGACTGAAGAGGCTCGATCTAAAGAATACTTGTAATCGGTTTGGAGATAGTGAAAATCTCGGAAGAATATCGAGAGGATGGGCGTATACGGTTTGGGGTGAACCAGGATAAAATTGCTGTGTTTCTCTCTAACTCTTCACCGTTCTTAAATCGTAGTTTTCATTATTAACAAAGTTTTCAAACTAGTTAAGAATTGATTTAAGATAAGTTTTCTGAAAGAACAAGCAATTGTTATTGAAGGGATTAAAGAAAAGTTTATCACAATTCAACCCCCCCTTCTTGTGTATCTTGGTCATATTATTACTCAATATATTAACGTGTGATTTACTTCAAACTGCCCCCTGTTTTCGCAGTAGATCATATCTCCGTTCCCGTCTCGCAGGAACTCGAGGAGGCAACTCCTCTGAATGAGGCACAGGAGACTCCCTATTAGCTCCTACTGATTCCAGGTCAGTTGGTAACTCAACTCGATCTCCCAGTACGGATGACCTAAAACAGACAAGAAATTTCGATCAGTTCCACTATCCTTTCCGAAATTCCAGCTTAAATTTCACTAATCCCAAAAGATGCCAAACCATGCTCTGATACCACTAAATGTAGCGTCCCCTCATCGTAGGGGTACATATCGGGAAACCCAAAGGTCGCTCCGACACGTATCCCACAATAAGGGTGCACTACCAGAACATTATCCAATAATATCCACATGGCATCGCAATAAGTAAAACCATAAAAGATCACAATAATAGAAATCAGTAAATTTGAATCCCAAAATAATAATCTGGTACAATCATCACTAACAGAATAGACAAGTCTATCAGTCTCCTAACAAAACCAAAAAGGAAACTGATACAAGCATCTATCCTAAGTCATCCTCAAAAGCTAACCCAGCTGATCGACCTGTGTATCATCTCGCCTCTAAATCGGCTCGATGCGACAGAAGAAGATCTTCGGAGCTAGGAGTCTACTCTAACAGTCCTGAAAAATAGGTTGCAATTTTGGGTGAGTTTGCGAACTCAGTGAGAAACCATCATCGATGGTTCACTCAAATCATGCATTACGCAAATTGCGTACAGCACGACACAGTAATATCAATTAACAGTATTATATAACGATTATACGATAGTCTATATCGATTATGCGATGTCGAATAACAATATTACGGTAGCTTAAATGCGATTCACGATATTACATCACAATATCTGAAGAAATCATGGCATCACACGATTCGATAATCGTCACACAATCTAACAATTCAATCACCATGTATATAATGCATATGAGACTCTTTCCGATTATTGATGATTGCGCCCAAGTGCTCGATCGGTGTTGATGGGGGCGCGTCAAGATTTCTCCCCTCGGGCTAAGCGGAGATCTGATGTTCGAGCTCGAGGCTCTTTTCAATGATAATAGCAACTTGAGACCGTCCATTATCGATCATGCATTTATGCATGCGATGCAATATTCATAATTGAAGATTCATGATTCATCAATTTACAATATATGACTATAAAGCCCGATATATCGGTTCCCGAAGATCATGCGATGATCGATTCGATTCTGGCCATAAAGCATGCAATTCAATCCAATAAATTTCAGAATCATGAAATAGTCCACCAATTCAAGAGTAGCATGCAATTCGATCCTAATCACGTCGGTAATCATACAGATTCACCTTTGTAAGTAATTCATACAGAGCATATAAACAATCGAAATTTGAGAAACCAACTAGGTTACTCACCTATAACTTCCAGAACTCTTGCGAAGTCCCAAAGAATATCCGTGGAGCGATGGTCCAACGGTGCCTCTATAACAATAAAATATAAACCATTACTAATTGCCCAATTAAGCAGATTCAATAATGCATATGTCTCGGTGAAATGATGTACGATGCATGTTCACGATTTTCCGGTGCTAAATCCCAATTTCGGTACTTTAAACTCAATCCTATCTCTTTGTTCAATTGATCGCCAATTATTTGATCCATTCCTAAAATCCAGTCAATTTACCTCCATTTGAATACCCTATAGCAAGTCCCTATTTATCGGTTGAAACTTCTATTGCAAATTCAATTAAAACTTCAATAGTCTCAATTTGACATTTAGGTCATACTATGCACCATAATCGACCCAATTCCTTAAAATTCAATTCCATTTATATCAATTTGAACTCCTATAATTATCCTCAATTGTAGACCTCTTTCCTAGTTCATAACAAATGCTGAATCGCCTCAATCGGAGGTCTACACCAAAAGTTATGCCTAATAAACCAATTTTAATCCAATGGAGCAGTCCCTCTCCGCCACATCGCGTCTCTCGCCACCTTGAGCACGCTAAATCGTCATGGCTTGAGCATCGCTTCGCCGCTGCGAACGACGCAACGTCTGACACGCCAAAGGCGTCATGATTAAATAGCGCTCACCGCGTAATCGAATATATTAAATCGTCGTTCATGCAAGCAAGAAGCAAGTCATGGCGTCTTGGCGTTCGCCGTCTTCTCCGATTCGATTCAAAACCCCCCATTAATACACTTCAGCTACTCAAATCAACTCTAATAAATACCATAAATGCAGTAGAAACCATAAATAATAACATTAATACCATAAAACTTACCAAAACACAAATCAATCCACAAATCTCCCAAAACCACCGTAACCCTAAAAATCCTTCAAACCAATCGATCAAACACTCTCCAAGCTTCTAACCTTCACCAATCACCATAGACAAGTTAGATTAACACAATAAGGAAGAAGCCATAAGAGAAAATCGCAAGATCTCACCGTTAGGAGAAAATCGAAATCACCGTAGAGGGGGAAGAGGAACTCGCATAAGCCTTAGTCAAAATCCCCCAATTTCATTCAACCCTAATATTTATAGACCTAAGTCTCCATATCGGTCAAATTCCAGGTCTCTAAATTTTAATGACTCAACACATTTATTTCTTATCGGTAAAATCCTAATTTTCCATCACCATTGGACAGTTCTTTCGATTATATCTGATCGAATCGATCGATCGCCCAAATATTTCCTATCAGGCGATTTCTCCAATTTCGAAATTTCCTATAATCCACTATCAAATACCACCACTCGTAACCAATATTAAATCAATCATTTGAACCCAAAACTCAAATTTCTCAATTAATCATATTCCGATCGATTCGATCGGTTCCTGAACCAAATCACTTTAGTCAATTTCAATTCACAATTAAATACCGGAAAATCATGAATGCATGTACCTATGAATATATGCATATGTAGTAAACCAGTTCCTCTATAATTAGAGGCCAGTAGCATACTCGATCAAGAATACAATAAAACCGATCGATCGGTCCGATATTACCATAATACCGCTTTGACAAAGAATTTAGATGTTACATTCAAGACTCTATACGACAATTATGAATTCCCAATAATTTCATTTGACCTTACCAAGCTCCATCAAATTTTATGGATCTAACGAATAGAGTGTTGAAATCATTTTTAGATAGGTTCATGATTATCTTCATCAATGACATTTTGGTTTATTTACAAACAGATAAGGAACATGCCCAACATTTGATAGTGGCGTTGTGGACACTTTAAGAACATCAATCATAGGACAAGTCCTCAAAATGTGAATTTGGCTTCAAAGTGTCACATTATTAGGATATTTGATATCTTAAGAGGGGATATAAATGGACCCAAATATGTTAAAAGGTGTAACAAATTGAGAAAGACCAAAGATAGTGACAAAAGTGCAAAGCTTTCTAAGGTTAATAGGTTATTATCAAAGATTTGTCCAAGAATTTTTTAAGATAACAACTTATTGACATATCTAACGTAAAAGAATGCTCGATGCATTTGGTATGAAGTCTATAAGGAGCACTTTTAAAAGCAAAAATAGTGTTTAACTACAGCTCAATCTTGGCTTTACCAAATGAAGGTAGATGATTTCAATTCTACTATGATGTTTTGAGAGTTGGCCTAGATTGCATGTTGGTGTAAAGTAGTAGGGTGATTGCTTAGCTTCTAGATAATTGAAAAGGCATGAAAAAAATTACCCTACTCATGATTTAGTTATAGCAGTCGTGATCTTTGACTTATAAATTCGGAGATATGATCTATATAGTGAGACATGTGAAATATACACAGATCATAAGAGTCTAAAATATATATTTCATCAGAAGAAATTAAATTTGAGGTAAAGGAAGTGGATGGATCTACTCAAATATTATGAATTCACGATTTAGTATCATCTTAGAAAAGGAAAATTTTGTAATAGGTATACTAAGTAGGAAGTCCTCAGGTGGTTTGACATATATCATAGTAGAGAGGATAACTTTGAATAAAGAGTTAAATGATTTTATGGATTAAGGCACTCAATTTTAGATTTCAAATACAGGAGTACTATTGGCAAGCATTAGAGTACAATTTTTTAATCACTTAAGGCCGAGACCCTAAGCTTAAAAAACTTATGTATGAAGTTTAAGAATGATGCCACATGGATTTTTAGATCAATAAGGGAGGTATGCTAAGGATAAACGAGAGTTTGTGTGTTCTAGATAATATAGAAATTGAAGGAGGAGATTTTAAAGGTAGTGTGATATATAACATATAATGTACATCTAGTTTCCACCAAGATGTATCATAATATTAGAGACATATATTAATGGGATAGTATGAAAAAAAGATGTGGCCAAATATTTTTCTAGGTGCTTGATTTGTAACAAGTAAAAGTTGAGCATCAGAGACTCTCAAGTAAGCTATAACCATTGCCAATTCATAAATGGAAATAGAAAAAGATCATAATGGATTTCATGGTTGGCCTACTTTAATAAGGAATTGCAGTGATTCAATTTAGGTGATCGTAGACAATTTAGTGAAGCCAGTCTATTTCTTACACATAAAAACCATATATTCAGTGCCTAAGCTCGCTTTAGTATATATCAAGTGGATAGTGTGTCTTCATGGGGTGCTCATGTTGATGGTCTCTAACCGAGGATCATAGTTCACATCTCAGTTATAGAGGAAATTAAGGAGGCAATAGAGCACAACATTCAATCCTCAAACTAATGAAAAATCTAAAAGAATGATTTAGACCTTAGAAGATATGCTTAGGATGTGCATGATGGAATTTAGTGGTAGTTGGGATTCACACTTATTGGAGGTTAAATTTCAAGTAACAGATTTTGTATTTTTAAAGGTATATCCAAGGAAGATGTGATAAGGTTTGGAAAGAAAGAGAAATTGTCTCCAAGATATATTAGACTTTACAAGATAACAAATAGAGTTGGAAACATGACATACAGATTAGTGTTACCTCTGGATATATTGCAAGTCCATCTAGTATTCCACATTCCTATGCTTCGTAAATACATTTATGATTCTTCTTATGCAACAATTATTGGAGGTGAACGAGACTCTGACCGACGAAGAGGATCCAGTAGCTTATTTTTTCTCAACTATTCCACTTATGATCAAAGCAGCTCCCTTTGGTTAAAGCGCTGTGGAGGAATGGCAATGTTGAGAAGATCACTTGGGAGATAGAGTGAGAGATAAGAGAGTTGTATCTATACTTGTTTTCTCAATAAATCATTGTTGAAAAATTTTAGGACGAATTTTTGTAGGGAGAGTAGATTGTAATACACTTACACACACATGTGTGTGTGTATCTTCCACCCCCTTTCCTATTTTTCATTTTCAACCCCTTAAGATTACTATTCATAAAACCATTATCTTTATTTAATTTTCACCAGTAATGACTCTACTCAACCAACCATTTATATCAATCAACTCCTCTCTTTAAACCCATCTCAACTACCCATTTTACCTTATAATAATGTCGAAATCATTGCAAAATCAAGAAGAAAAATTAAAGAAAAATCCAAATCTTTGATCCATCACCTCTTGTGAGTGTTGTCAACCACCAATACCACCACCATTGGACTCCCTCTTAATGTTAGAGTAAACGCCCTATGGTCTTATTACCATTCACTTTCTATATAACATCCCATCACCGATGGGAAGGGTGAAATAGTAAATTTAGAATGCGTTATGAGTCTTTAAACTTGTCTCGACATGTTCATGCATAACATGGCCTACATATACACATGAATAGTAATTTTTACACATGCACATGACTGTACATGCATTCATGACATTTCTCGGTATATTTGGTCATAAATGTGATTATTATGAAAAATGTGATCTTTTTGCTTGAAAATTTAATTGGAGTGGGTCATTGTGTGTTTTGAATTTTAGAAATTTTTCTGAAAATTTTTGGGCGACTTTTCCAAACTAGGAAAAATGCCAAGTGGCAGACTGATTGGTTACCAGTAAAAAAAATTACTGTCCAATGGTATTGGAAATTTAGATATATGATGGTAGGATTTATTAAATTAAGCCATTGAAAATCGGGAGATGATTTGTGTAGAAATTGGACTTAGGTTTTAAGAATTACTTTTGTGAAGCCAAACATGGCCATAACTCCATTAACATTATTTAATTCCACACTTTTCCTTTTTATTCCACTCTTCCACGACACTCTCCTTTTTATAAGGTCTTTGGTGTTTTAACTTGAAAACTCTCCATCCTACGTAGCTCTCATCTCCTCCTTCTTCTTTGATGGTTTATTCTACTTGTTACACCCATACAAAAGCTCTTATATCTTACTTGCCTTCTATTCTTTTGTTCACCAAAAATCCAAACCTAAGCCTTGAAGGTTGATTAACGTGGGTGGTGAAGAGAATTAGAGAGGATTGTGAGATTTGTGAAGTTTAGAAGATTGGAAGCTTGATTAGGTAAGTAATATGTTTTATATGTTTGTAGTTAATTTGTGATGTTTGTACATTAAATTGCATGAAATTTGTTGGGCTCGGGCCCCGGATCTCCATTCTCGAGGCGGCCCCTCGGGCTGCACCGGCGTCGGGTGCCCAAATACCGTCGGACCCGATCCCAACGTTTATACATATACATAGACATAGTTTGATCATAATTCACACACAATCATTCTCATACATTTCAGCACTTACACATGCATCTAAACATGAATTAAACTCATGCCATTACAATCTGAAGAAATGTCACAAGGATTCAAAATCGTGCGAAATACATAATAAAGTTCCAATCCAAAATACATGAAATATGCTCCATGATAATGTGTTCGGAGGGCCAACCAAAATACGAACTTAATACAAAACTCCTAATTAGCTCGAAGTTTCCGATGCCTCACAAGTTCAAAGATCGTCCTGCTCTGCACCTGAGGAGGGAAAAATAATGGGTTGAGCTACACAGCTCAGTGGCTAATATAATTATAGCCATTGGCAACTAGCACAAATCCCAGCATATGAATGTATATATATTATATCTATACAGACATCAAGTCAAGCATTCACATGCTACTCGAACAATTTACGCATTCATTATACTTAATTCAATTCATAAATATGTCACAAAGCATTCACAATGAAAAATTCACGTATGCAATGCACATCACAATGGCTCGAGGGTTCCATGGAAACAAAAGGGAGAAATCAGAGTTTACACCCTGAACGAAATGAGTCCATTCAGATCTCATAGGCCACAAGCGGGCAGCCGGGAGAAGGCTCTTGTCTACGTGCACGTGACGAACGAAATGGTTCCACTCTCGCCTAAACAAAAGCACATAATCATGCTCATAACCATTTCATCATATGGTATTCTTTCATGTCTTGCATTTAGTCAAAATGCCATGACCGAAGTCGAGGCATAACATGATCAGAATCAAAATGTAATGCTATCCATGCTCATAATTCTTTCAAAGTATAAGACATCAAATCATTTAAATCATCATGTTTGATCACACATAAAATATAACATATATTCATATATAGGCAAGAAATTGCCTAATCACACAATAACTATAACTATATTACCCACCTAAGTTCGCTCGAGTAGTCGACTCACTAGTGTCCTTCCTCTTGCGATGAAATCGGGTCAGCTTGGTTTCCTAAAACAACCAAGTTTCCATTCAATCAGTATCTACAGAAAATATTCAAAGCTTGGCAATTCAAAATAAAGCGCTAAAAGTCTACATTCGACTTCCTCCTAAAATTCCGAACCCTTCGAGGCAAATTTTGAACTTCCCTTCCTCATACAATTTGTAGTCCTTGATCTCTAGTTCACAATGAATCCAAACTCACCTCAATTGGACATCTACACCAAAAGATATGCCACAAATACCAAAATTTCACTTTGCTGGAAACAAGGGCTCGTCGCGACATCTGAGCGCTCGCCGCGGCGAACGAATCATGCTCGCCGCGGCGTGCACACGCTGCGACGTCTGCTCCTCGCGGCGAACCAAATGTCGCACGTCGCGATGTCTCCCTTCGCACATCGGGACGTCCACGGCGATATCACACGTCGCGGCGAATAAAATATTTACATGTCGCGACGTGGCTCTCCTACCTCGCACGCCGCGGCGTGTTCATACACACGTCGCGACGTCTGGGTCGAGAAATCGACCCCGAATTCCAATTTTCCAGCTTTTCTCACTTCAATCCTTTCCCAAACACAAATGCAACACACATAAGTCTTCCATCAGGTTCTATACTACACTTCTAACTCATTAGCAACACAAAATCAGTCACAAACACAACAACCCACGAAATCTAACCATTTCTACCCTAAAACCTTCGATTCTCTTCATTCAACATTCTGCTAAGTTTGAACCTAACTAAAACAAGAAGAAAGGAAGCTCACTTACCTGGAATGAGCTTCAAATCCGTCGGAAATTGCAAAGATCGCAACTCTCTTTCTCTTCTCCTTCCTCCTTCACGACGGCGCACTCTTCCTCTTTCTCTTCTCTATTTCCTTCTTTTCTTTTCTTCTCTTCTTTTCTATTTCCTTAACCTAAAGAAAATACCAAGACCAACTTACCCCTCTTTACAAGCCTAAACCCAAATCATCCTAAGAAATCTTCCTAAAATACCCTCATAACTTTTACCCTTTTTAATCCTCAGTTAACCATACTAACTCAAGTAAGCCCACTACTGTTCTCAAGTTAATCAAATCAAGGCATAAAACTACAATTATCACAATTCATGCTTAATATCATCATAAAAAAATTCAGGGTCTAACATTTCTCTCCCTCTTAAAAAAAATTTTGTCATCGAAATTTACCTGAATCATCGAAGAGATGCGGATACTTCTCCCGCATGGCTTCCAATGGCTCCCATGTAGCCTCCTCTACCGAATGGTTCCTCCACAGGACCTTGACTAGCTGAACTGTCTTGTTCCTTAGGACTTTATCTTTGGTATCCAAAATTTCCACCGGTTGCTCCTCATAACTCAGATCATCCCTCAGCTGAACCTCACTAGTCTGAATGATGTGAGAAGGATCCGATCTATACCTTCTCAACATAGACACATGGAAAACATCGTGAATCTGCGATAACTCCGGAGGTAACGCCAACCTGTAGGCGAGTGACCCAATCCTCTCTAGGATCTCATAAGGACCCACATACCTCGGACTCAACTTCCCCTTTTTGCCGAATCTCAATACTCCTTTCCAAGGAGATGTCTTAAGGAACACTTTCTCATCGACTTCATACTCCATCTCTTTTCGGTGAGCATCAACATAACTCTTCATCCTATCCTGTGCTACCTTAAGTCGCTGTTTAACCAGATTGACTTTCTCAACTGTCGTCTGAATCAATTATGGTCCTTCCAATTGCCTCTCTCCTTCTTCATCCCAACAAATCGGATTCCTCGAAAATCCATCACACAAGCCCGAAGCATCCTTTCAAGAGTCCGAATGGTCCTCTCAGATTGACCATCCGTCTGAGGGTGAAACGTCGTACTAAAATTCAACTTCGTCTCCAAAGCTTCCTGCAAACAACCCCAAAATCTCGAAGTAAACCGAGGATCCCTATCCGACACTATAGAATCTGGAATCCCATGTAATCTCACTATCTCATCGACATACTTCTTTGCTAGCACATGTAAAGAATCAATCTGCTTGATCGCCAAAAAGTGAGCTAACTTGGTCAACCGATCCACTATGACCCATATGGCATCATGCCTCCTACTAGTCCTGGGCAAACCCATCAGAAAATCCATCGTCACCTTTTGCCACTTCCACTTCGGAATAGCCAACGGCCTCAATTTACCCGAAGGTGCCTGGTGTTCAGCCTTAACTTGCTGACACACTAGACATTTACTGACAAACTCTGCTACATCTTTCTTCATGCCTTTCCACCAAAAATGCTCTCTCAGATTCCTGTACATCCTGGTGCTACCTGGATGCATGACATAAGGCGCATTGTGTGCCTCGTCCAATATCTCATCCTTAATCTCCTGCACATCTGGGATACACAACCTGTTCCCTACTGTCATAAGCCCATCATCCCTCACATCTATCTCAGAAACCTTGCCATTCTGAATTTCATCTCGAAGTTTGCTCAAATCTGCATCTTGAGCCTACAATTCCCTAACCTTCTCCTTGAGAATCGGCCTCACTCGAAAATTAGCTAGAAGGCAATCCGACTCCTCCTACTTCAAGCTTATCTTAAGCTTGGACATCTCTTCCAATAAAGGAACGTAGACTGATCGAACATGCACAATCGAAGACTTCCTGCTCAATGCATCCGCCACTACATTGGCCTTGTCCGGATGATACTCAATCAACAAATCGTAATCCTTGAGTAACTCAATCCACCTTCTTTGCCTCAAATTCAACTCCTTCTGGCTCAACAAATACTTCAGACTCTTATGATCAGTGAAGATCCTCGTCCGAACTCCATACAAATAATGCCTCCAAATTTTCAAAGCAAAGATCACAGCTGCTAACTCCAAATCATGCGTCGGATAATTCAACTTATAAGGCTTCAACTGCCTCGAAGCATAAGCAATCACCCGATCTCCCTGCATCAAAACACAACCAAGACCCTTCCTCGACGCATCACTGTACACAGTATATCCCTCAGCACCCGATGGCAAAATCAGAATGGGGGCACTCGTCAATCTGCGCTTAAGCTCCTCTGACACTCCTCACTCGAAACAAACTTCTGATTTTTCCTCAACAACTTCGTCATCGAAGCGACTATCATGGAAAATCCCTCCACAAATTTTCGGTAATAGCCTGCCAAACCCAGAAAACTCCTCACCTCTGCTACATTCTTCGAGGCTTCCCAATTCACCACAGCTTCTATTTTCTTCGGATCCACATGCACTCCTTGCTCTGAGATCACATGTCTAAGAAATGTAACTTCCCTCAGCCAAAATTCGCATTTGTCGAATTTGGCATACAACTCATTTCTTCTTAGAGTCTCCAAAGAAATCCTCAAATGCTCTTCATGCTGCTCATCACTCTTGGAATACACCAAGATATCATCAATGAAGACAATGATAAATTGGTCCAAGAATGGCTTAAAGACCCGATTCATCAAATCCATAAACGCTGCAGACGCATTCGTCAATCCGAAAGGCATCACCAAGAACTCAAAATGTCCATACCGAGTCCTGAAAGCAGGCTTCGGCACATCTGACTCCCTAATCCTCAACTGGTGATAGCCCGATCTCAAGTCTATCTTAGAGAAGACTCTCGCTCCTTGCAATTGATCAAACAGATCATCAATGCGAGGAAGCGGGTACCTGTTCTTCACAGTAACCTGATTCAACTTCCTGTAGTCCACACACATCCTCAATGATCCATCTTTCTTCTTTACAAATAGGACCGGAGCTCCCTAAGGTGAAGAACTCGGTCGAATATATCCCTTCTCCAACAACTCCTCCAACTGCTCCTTAAGCTCTTTCAATTCCGCCGGAGCCATCCGGTAAGGCGGAATTAAAATCGACGCTGTACCTGACAGAAGCTCAATGGGAAACTCAATTTCCCTAGCTAGCGGTAGTCCTGGCAATTCCTCGGGAAAGACATCCAAGAATTCCCTGACTACTGGAATATCCTCCAGCTTCCCTCTATCTGTCCTGGAGTCTATCACATAAGCCAAAAACGCCTCACACCCTTTACTTATCATCTTCTCTGTTGTCAATGCTGAAACAATTCTGGGCGGACTCGCTTTCCTGTCCCCCACAAACACCACTCTCTTGCCTTTATCCAATTCAAACTCCACTGTCTTCTATTTACAATCCAAACGAGCATTGTACTTCTCTAAAGTATCCATGCCCAAAATCACATCTAATCCTCCCATCTTTAGTGGCATCAAATCCACCACTAGAAGTTCTCCACCAATACAAATTTCACAATCTCTAAATACTTGACTAATCACAATGTACTGGCCGATTGGAGTACTCACCATCAGCGGAGTATCCAAAGGGCTCACAATCCTATCACACACAGGTCTACTCGAAGAAACAAACGAATGAGTAGAACCCGGATCAATCAAAACTAGCACATCATCAGAAAAAAGTCGAATCATACCAGTCACAACGTCAGGAGCGGTCTCTGCATCCTCCCTAGTCATCGCAAACACCCTAGCTGGTGCCTGCCCTCTCGGTCTCCCCGGAATGCTCACCTCTTGATGCGTCTGAATCGCCCACTTCGCTGCAATCCTCATCCCCATAGTCTCGTCCTCCTCGGAGCTTGCATCCGCCTCTCTCTTGTCGTGGAGGCCGAGGACACTCTCACAACACTTGTGTCCTTACATCCACGGTGAAACAAGCTCCTGTCAATCTGTAACACTCTCCACCGTGAAAATTACCGCAATGCTCACACTTAGGGACGGATGACCTGTCCCCATCTCCCCTCCTACTGCCACCCACCGTAGAAGCTTGGTGAGAAACTGTAACATCCCGTTACTGTTAGCAAGGGTATTTTGGTAATATTGGGTCAGACTGATAGGTTCATTGCATTCACTGATTTTTATTGCATATGCATTTATTCATAGGTACATGCATTCATGATTTTTCGGCATTTTATTGCGAGTATGAATTGATTGGATTGTGAACTGGAAACTGACTGAACTGACTGGATTGTGATTAATTGAGAAATTAGGATAAGTGGGCTCGAATGACTGATTTAGAATAGTCTAAGAGCGATTGGCAATTGATAGTGGCTTATAGGAAATTTTTGAAAAATTCGGGAGAAAATGCCCGGACCGGAAATTTTGGAGTGGCAGACCGATTGACTGTATAGTACTGAAAGAATTGTCCAATGGAAATGGAAAAATTTAGAGTTATACTGTCAGGAAATTAAAATGTTGAGCCATTGAAATTTAGAGACTGAAATTTGGGTGATTGAGAGACCTATGTCTATAAATAGGTAGGTTTGAAATTGGGGATTTATCCTGAGGCAAAAGCATTTCTTCTCTTCCTCCTCCACGGCAATCTTGATTCCTCCCATCGATGAGGATTTTTGATCTTTCTTTATGGTTTTCTTCTCATTATGCTAGCCTAACTGGTTTATTGTGATTGATGAAGGTTGAGGAGGATTGAGAGTGGGTTATCGTTGATTTGGAAGGATTTTAGGGTTACGGTGATTTGTGATTTTGATCTTGATTGGTAAGTATTTATGACTTTAATGTTGTTATTAATGGTTTCTAATGCATTTATGGCATTTATTATGGTTGAGTTGGGTAGATGGGAGTGTTTTAATGCTGGTTTTAGAGAGAAGAGGAAAATGGGATCGGAGAAGACGGTGGCGCTGACGCTGACGTCGTGACGTCTAGCGTGGCCTCGACGCGGCGAGAAAATTTAGTGCTCGCCGCGACGAGCGCAGCGAGACGCCGCGACGACAGCGCTGATTCCACGCATATGGCGAACAATTTTACTGCGTCGCGAGCATGAAGAGGACGACGCCTTGACGACGGTATCTTCTCTTCGTCGCGGCGAGGGGTGTAGGTCGCGGCGAAGGACAGTTTTCTGATGGAGTGATTTTTAGCTTATTGGGTATAACTTATGGTATAGACCTCCGATTGAGGTGATTCTCGATTCATTATGAACTAGGGAAAGAGCTCTACTGTTGAGGATAATTATGAGAGTCGAAATTTAATTATTATGGTACTGATTCATAAGGTCAATTATGGTTCATAGTGTGACCTAAATATTGAATTGAGACAATTGGAGTTTTAATTGAAAATTTCAATAAAGGTTTTGACCCAATGGATAGGGAATTGCTATAGGGAGTTTAAATTGAGGAAATTGAACTGAATTATAAGATTGGATTAATTATTGTCGATCAATTGAGCGAAGAGTTAGAATGGGACATAAGAGTTCAACATTGGGTTTTAGCGCCGGGAAAATCGTGAACATGCATTGTACATATTTCCACTGAGACATATGCATCACTGAAATGTTTAATTGAGCATTTAGTAATGGGACTGTATTTAAACTGTTATAGAGGCGCCATTGGATCGTCATTCCACGGACACTGCTGGGACTTCCAGGCAGTAGCTCGGAAGTTACATATGAGTAACCTAGTTGGTTTCTCAAATTCCTGACTGTCTAAATGCTCAATGTGAATTACTTGCCAATGTGAAATTGCATGATTACTGAAATGTACATGATCGAATAACATGCTTCTACTGTATTAGAATGGACTACTGTATAAATACATGCAAAGGTGAAATTGCATGATTCTTGAAATGTACATGATCGAATAACATGCTTCTCAGTATTGGATTGGACTCTTGCATGACACCGAGAAATGCAATCTTTGGGCTTTTATAGCCATACATCAATGAACAACATCGCATTACATGCATAAATGCATGATCAGATAATGGATATGTGACCCAAGTTGTTATTATCACTGAAAAGAGCCTCGACCTTGAACATTATACTGACCGGGCCTCGAGCCCGAGGGGAGAAATCCCTGACGCGTCCCCCACTGAATACTGACTAAGCACTTGGGCACAATATTGAATAACTGGAAAAGAGTCACATATGCATTGTGTACACATGAATGATTGTTTTGTGACGATTACTGAATTATGTGATGACCTGATTTATTGTAAATTGTTATCTGATACTGCAAACTGTTATTGACTACGAAAAATTGTTATATACTAATTGTATCTTACTGTGTCGTGCTATACGCAATCTGCATAATGCATGATTTGAGTGAACCATCGATGATGGTTTCTCATTGAGTTCGCAAACTCACCCAACATTGCAATTATTTTTCAGGAACCGACGAGTACCCCGTTAGATAAACGGGAGTATGTCTACTGCAAAGAGTCAGAGTAAAGGAGTCGGAATCAGTTCACGTCTGCATTTCTGTCATTTCGGATTATGTGTAATTTTGTATTTCCGCATTTAGTACTGAAATTGTATTGGGCCCGATATGGCTATGATTATATGTATATGAACTTATTTGAGTGTTGAAATGGTATTTGATCGAAAATGATTTGGTAAGAAAAGAAATGTTTTAGTATCGCTGGCCCGAATCGTTTATTTATTTTCGTGCACTCGACTGTTTTCAAAAAGAAAAATATCTTAATGAGTTTTAAACTGCATTTTACTGCTCTAACATACCAACCTCGCGGGTCACGGGCTCGAATATCACTGTCGATGTCAGGTTCGGGTCTCACGCGAGTGGGGTGTTGCATTTGTGGTATCAGAGCCCAGAAGTACAATCTTACATGAGCTTTCTGAAAAATGTGTCAAGTTACATGCATGTAAGTCATGTCATGACAAACAGTGACAACTGATCCCTAGTCTAGCATATGAGTCACATATATGAGCCTGTCTCAATTGTTTAAACAGTTAGAAAGGATGAGGAAAAAGGAAGTTGTGAATATCGTGAAATAAGAAAAAGTGTCTGGTTCGATTTGACAAATGAGGATTTAGTGTATTGGTATTGGTGTATATGTAGTATGAAAGGCAACATCAGTGTTATACTGGAGTATATTCTGGAATGGAGAATAGATATGAATGTATAGTTGTGGATTGATAGAAGAAAATAGCAATATGGTAAGAATGGTAAAAGTGAAAGTGTATAACCAAAGTGAGTGGAAATAAAATGTTCTACGATCTGTAGAGACTATAATTGGGTTTGATTACTGTGATGAGAGTTATGAATAGAGGTTTGTGACTTAAAGTCAGAATGTGTTAAGTGGGATATCGAGAATGATTGTACATTTAAGATATTGAGTTGCGAGTGAAAAATTACAGGTATGATACAATAATGAAAAGATTGAAATGTAAGAAAATGACAATGGTAAATGAAAAAGTTATCAAGGTCCAGTTGTTTTACCTATGTAAATGCACACCTGATTATGGGAGCCCCATGGTAAAGTGAAAATATTGAGCTGCAATGGATGAGTTAATGGATAATTGCTAGTCAGAATTCTTGTAGTTTGAAAATCCTATATGAGTTAAAATAAGAAATGAAAGTGCTCATAGTGATCAATTGGAAATGAATAGAGATTGTATACGATCCTCACGAGCGAGGACGGGTGCAAAAAGGAAATTTTCTGAGTTCAGATTATATTGTCATTGTAAGTGTACATTTGATAGTGGAATCACCATATAGGTGAAATGATTAAGCATAAATGAATAATATGCGTGAATATGATATAGGAGGAAATTGATGGTTTATTAAGTAAGTTCCGATTATAATTCTGGTAGCCCCAAGTTCAAGATGAGTTAGAGTAAAGCGCGAGCATTCTTGTAGCGATCAATTAAGAAAGAAGTGTGATTATCAATGATGATAGCATAGGTAATGAGCTTGAGAGAGTTAAAGAGGGACATGAATTCAGCAAAGTCCCCCATGATCGAGAGCTGGTATCAAAAAGAGAAATGATGTCTAAAATTAAATAGGATTAAAGTGTCTTCAGTAGTATGTGCTATTAATGGGTATATTGATGTGAATACATTTTCAGATGAGATGAGATGATTATAACGATGTATGCCAAGAGATTAGAATAAATGAAATTGTTTAAGTGCTATTTAGAGATTGAGTTTCTTGAAGTATCAAGAGTGACTGATTTTTTTGTGATGAAAAAATAGTTGATTGATCGAGATTTATAAATAGTATTAATGATTGATAAGGTTTAGTGATCTGACGATTTGATTTGAGAATAATCATTGAAAGAATACATTTGAAATGAAGTACAAGTAAATTGTGGAGTCCAAATTCTAGTAGAGACTCAAGCGTAAGAAATAAACTAAGTATGTATTATTGTCTTTGAGGCTAATTCGATTACGTAAGAGAATTATCGAGCATCAAAGAAATACTAATTGCGAACATGAGGAGAATATCAATTCATGAATATTTTGTGTAAATATGTTCGGTAAAGTATAAGTTGATATGATGAATGGGTATTCCACCTAGAGGAATAAAGATGGCGATAAATTGCAATAGGTGGAGAAGCTAGTGTAAAGGAATATGTGTCAGAATATATTATGATGAAACTGAGAAAGTTATAAGAAATTGTTCCTCATTGGAGGCAATCGATAATTAATTATGAGTATGAGGAGTTGTTATGCTACTGAAGAGTAAAATGTCTCAATTGTGTTTAGAGTGGATAATGACTATAAGCATGGGTGAGCAATTGAGTGCTTTAAAAAAATGAATGATGAAGTATATAAATTGGCACAGTTGAGGAAATTGTTTATCATGCAAGTTTCGTAAGAATGAATCTCAGTTGACCAAATAAATAGTGATTGAATCAGTATTCGAATATGGCTCATTGGGAGACTTAATGTCGAAAGAGGTGATGATAAAATGCGAAATTTCAAGGGACATATGTATTTGAGATTTGGAGTTATTTAGAACTAGCGGTATGCTGGATACGTCCAGAAATTGTCAAAGATTTTTTGGCTTTAGTTTTGACAAATGTTTGAGGAATAACGAGTGTGATCATATGATCGATGATTGTGACAGAAACATTTGGAGATTTTGCGCTATGTACAGAAATGTTCCAGTAAAGGTTATGATGCTATTTGATGAAATTGTGTAAAGTGGTTTTATGTACCTAGAGGTAAATATCGCCTTATGGGCTACATTCTGAGTGATGACTGAATTATTTTGGACTGGATATTGTTTTGAAAGCTGGAGACATTATTCGGATAGAAACTTTCAAATATAGATATGAATATGTAAAGCGAGAATGATTGAGATATTAGTAAATTTAGAAGTATTGAAAAGGGTTATATGTTTGAGTGTTTCAGAATTTAGTTAGTGATGCAATGTAATGTATCGACTCGGAAAATGCGATGGCAGAAAATCACAATTTGGGCGATAAGGTTATTAAACCTATTGCAATACTGAGCGTGATCTGTCGAACTAGTATGGGACAAAAAGAAAGTATTATGGGCAATTGGAATTCCAAATCAGATGTGTAAAAAGGATTGGCAAAACAGAATTGAGTATTTAGGAATTTCAAATGGATTAAACTGTTGAGGAAAATGGTAGTGATAAATGGATTAAGAAATATGGGTAATACCCACTAAAGGAACTGTTAGAGAAATCGTAAGGAACGATTAAAGTTTTATGTTCGAGTAAGAGTTCATGGGAAAAGTAATTGATGGGTTGGAATGTAAAATCGAATGATTATAGGTGTGAGTAACCAACAGGTTTGACTGTTGGAGATAAATGTGAAAATGATATTTGAAGTCATAGGGACATGATATTGATGTACAGTTCAAATTGATTGAGTGCACATCCATTGTGCATTGGTGTCACCAATTGGATCGTGCATGAGGGGTCTTTCAAAAAAAAATTGAGATTATTGAGAGTCCCTTAAGATATGAAATTGATGTTTAGTTCAGATTGATGGTGAGCATATCGATTGTTTTATTGATGATACCATTCGAATAATGTATAAGGGGTCTAACAGCAAAAAGGGAGTCGTTCACCCCTATATTAATGTGATCAGGGCCTAAAGTAGTCGAAGGCCAAAATTTATATGAGATAATGTGGATAAGTGAAATGAATCTGTAAGGGGGGTTAAGAAATTAAAGTTAATGTCAGTGAGTTAAATTGATTATATTGAGGTTAATGGAACCTTTCGAGATTAGTGTTTTAACACTATAGAAATGTAGTCTGCTAAGCGATGAATGAAGTGTTTCGAAGTGTATCGCCTCGGCCAAGATACACTAAGATGAGATAAAGGTTAATTGGGGAAAGTTAAATTCGTTATAAGTGGCCTCTCTGTGACTGTGGTGTAAATAGAATTAATGATTGGTAAGTCAGTTGAAAACCTAAAAGATGATTCGGATTCGTAAAGAGTTACTGAGGTCGTAATTAAGAAATATTGTTATGATCCGACATAAGTGTTATTGATACGAAAGTGAAAATTTTGAGAAAGCTTGAGAATGTTAATGAGTGATTGATCGTATTGATTCAGTATACTGACAGAAATTGGTTATATAGTGAAATAAATGGGAGATAGTATATAGTGATCGAATCAATTTCCCCTGTTTCTCGGATCAATCGTATATGAAAATTCGAGGACGAAATTTTTGTAAGGAGGGGAGAATTGTAACATCCCGTTACTGTTAGCAAGAGTATTTTAGTAATATTGGGTCAGACTGATAGGTTCATTGCATTCACTGATTGAACATGTTACTGGCCTCTAATCATAGAGGAGCAGGTTTATTGCATATGCATTTATTCATAGGTACATGCATTCATGATTTTCCGGCATTTTATTGCGAGTATGAATTGATTGGATTGTGAACTGGAAACTGACTGAACTGACTGGATTGTGATTAATTGAGAAATTAGGATAAGTGGGCTCGAATGATTGATTTAGAATAGTCTAAGAGCGATTGGCAATTGATAGTGGCTTATAGGAAATTTTAGGGAAATTTGGGAGAAAATGCCCGGATCGAAAATTTTGGAGTGGCTGACCGATTGACTGTATAGTACTGAAAGAATTGTCCAATGGCAATGGAAAAATTTAGAGTTATACTATCAGGAAATTAAAATGTTGAGCCATTGAAATTTAAAGACTGAAATTTGGACTGATTGAGAGACCTATGTCTATAAATAGGTAGGTTTGAAATTGGGGATTTATCCTAAGGCAAAAAGCATTTCTTCTCTTCCTCCTCTCACGGCGATCTTCGATTCCTCCCATCGGTGAGGATTCTTTGATCTTTCTTTATGGTTTTCTTCTCATTATACTAGCCTAACTGGTTTGTTGTGATTGATGAAGGTTGAGGAGGATTGAGAGTGGGTTATCGTTGATTTGGAAGGATTTTAGGGTTTACGGTGATTTGTGGTTTTGATCTTCGATTGGTAAGTATTTATGACTTTAATGTTGTTATTAATGGTTTCTAATGCATTTATGGCATTTATTATGGTTGAGTTGGGTAGATGGGCATGTTTTAATGCTGGTTTTAGAGAGAGAAGAGGAAAAATGCGATCGGAAAAGACGGTGGCGCGGCCGCACATTGCGACGTCTGGCGTGGCCTTGCTGGCGAGAAAATTTAGTCTTGCATGACGAAGCGCAATGAAGCGCTGATTCTACGCCGCGGCGAACAATTCAGCCTGCGTTGCGGCGAGCCGCGGAGAGGACGCACGCCGCGGCGAGCGTGCTTCATGCCGCGGTGAGCGTGCTTCACGCCGCGGCGAGTGATCTTCTCTTCGTCGCGGCGAGGGGTGTAGGTCGCAGCGAAGGACAGTTTTCTGATGGAGTGATTTTTAGCTTATTGGGTATAACTTATGGTATAGACCTCCGATTGAGGTGATTCTCGATTTATTATGAACTAGGAAAAGAGGTCTACTGTTGAGGATAATTATGAGAGTCGAAATTTAATTATTATGGTACTGATTCATAAGGTCAATTATGGTTCATAATGTGACCTAAATATTAAATTGAGACAATTGGAGTTTTAATTGAGAATTTCAATAAAGGTTTTGACCCAATGGATAGGGAATTGCTATAGGGAGTTTAAATTGAGGAAATTGAACTGAATTATAAGATTGGATTAATTATTGTCGATCAATTGAGCGAAGAGTTAGAATGGGACATAAGAGTTCAACATTGGGTTTTAGCGCCGGGAAAATCGTGAACATGCATTGTACATATTTTCACTGAGACATATGCATCACTGAAATGTTTAATTGATCATTTAGTAATGGGACTGTATTTAAACTGTTATAGAGGCGCCGTTGGATCGTCATTCCACGAACACTGCTGGGACTTCCAGGTAGTAGCTCGGAAGTTACATGTGAGTAACCTAGTTGGTTTCTCAAATTCCTGACTGTCTAAATGCTCAATGTGAATTACTTGCCAATGTGAAATTGCATGATTACTAAAATGTACATGATCGAATAACATGCTTCTACTGTATTAGAATGGACTACTGTATAAATACATGCAAAGGTGAAATTGCATGATTCTTGAAATGTACATGATCGAATAACATGCTTCTCTCAGATTGGATTGGACTCTCGCATGACATCGAGAAATGCAATCTTGGGCTTTTATAGCCATACACCAATTATCGAACAACTCGCATTACATGCATAAATGCATGATCAGATAAAGGGATATGTGACCCAAGTTGCTATTATCACGGAAAAGAGCCTCGACCTTGAACATTTGTTGTGACCGCCTCGAGCCCGATGGGAGAAATCACGCGCGTCCCCAATGAATCTTGGAGCACTTGGGCACAATACTGAATAACTGGAAAAGAGTCACATATGCATTGTATACACATGAATGATTGTTTTGTGAAGATTACTGAATTATGTGATGACCTGATTTATTGTAAATTGTTGTTTGATACTGCAAACTGTTATTGGCTACGACAAATTGTTATATACTAATTGTATCTTACTGTGTCGTGCTATACGCAATCTGCGTAATGCATGATTTGAGTGAACCATCGATGATAGTTTCTCATTGAGTTCGCAAACTCACCCAACATTGCAATTATTTTTCAGGAACCGGCGAGTACCCCGTTAGATAAACGAGAGTATGTCTACTGCAAAGAGTCAGAGTAAAGGAGTCGGAATCAGTTCACGTCTGCATTTCTGTCATTTCGGATTATGTGTAATTTTGTATTTTCGCATTTAGTACTGAAATTGTATTGGGCCCGATATGGCTATGATTATATGTATATGAACTGATTTGATTGTTGAAATGGTATTTGATCAAAAATGATTTGGTAAGAAAAGAAATGTTTTAGTATCACGGGCCTGAATCGTTTATTTATTTCCGCGCACTCGACTGTTTTCAAAAAAAAAAATCTTAATGAGTTTTAAACTGCATTTTACTGCTCTAACATACCAACCTCGCGGGTCATGGGCTCGGATATCACTGTCGATGTGGGGTTCGGGTCTCGCAGGAGTGGGGTGTTACAAAAACAGTAGAAGTCCTCATCGGCCTAGGTCGGCTCGCACCACTGCTCCTCTCCTCTGACTGAACTAGGAAGCTCCTAGCACTCCTATCTGACATAGGAGTACTAGTGCTACCCCCTCTCCTGGACTGCTCTCTACCCTTTCTCTTCTTGTTCACAATACTCTTGATATTCTCTATATTCTCAACCCGCAGAGCTGCCTCAACTAGCTACTGGAAATCACAGAAATTCTGCACAATTATCTTCTCTCTGATAGCCAAGTGTAGACCTGACTCAAATTGGCGACATCTTGCAGCTTCACTCAACATCAAATCTGAAGTGTACTGGGATAGCTGTGTAAACCGACGCTCATACTCACTGATCGTCATATCCCTCTGAGTGAGACTCATAAACTCTCTCTGCTTCTGCTGAACATATACCTCTGACATGTACTTCTTCTTATAAGCAACCACGAAATCCTGTCATGCCAACCCTACTGGTCTCATCTGACTGCCTGGTACCGTCTCCCACCAGTGCAGAGCATCTCCCTGAAGCAAGCTGGCAGCATAGATGACCCTCCCGTCATCCTCACAGTTCATCTGATCCAGCACTCTCTCAGTCTTCCTCAGCCAAGTCTCAGCTTCTTCAGGATCTGATGTCCCAAAGAAGTCATCTGCCCCATACTTCCTCAATCGGTCAAACCGTCTGCCTTTCAGAGCTGGGGCTGAAGCAGAAGGCTGTGACATCTGACCCATAGCCTGCACAAATGCCTGAGTAAAGGCCTGGAATAATCTCGGATCCAATGGAGGCACTTGCTCCTGCATAGCTGGTGACTCCTGAGTCGGCGACGGAATGGGCTCACAACCTAGCCCTACAAAAGCCTCAGCATTCTCTGGGGCTACTGACTCGTCAGTCTTCTCCTGCCTAGTCGGAGAGTCAGGTGCAACAGATCCTTGCATAATTCCTCATGTCCTTCTACGAGGTGGCATCGTACTCCTTCAAATGGAAATACTAAGGATTAGTTATATGGCAATCTACATGTATGCATGATATGCAAGTCACTTAATACAATCAAGTAATGCAACAAATAATCATAGAGCACACATTCCTATATGCATTCTAAGCCGAGGACACTAAACCTAGGCGCTCTGATACCAAACATGTTGGGCCCGGGCCCCAGATCCCCATTCCCGAGGCGGCCCCTCGGGCTGCGCCGGCGTCGGGCACCCAAATACCGTCGGACCCGATCCCAACGTTTATACATATACATAGACATAGTTCGATCATAATTCACACACAATCATTCTCATACATTCCAGCACTTACACATGCATCTAAACATGAATTAAACTCATGCCATTACAATATGAAGAAATGTCACAAGGATTCAAAATCGTGCGAAATACATAATAAAGTTCCAATCCAAAATACATGAAATATGCTCCATGATAATGTGTTCGGAGGGCCAACCAAAATACGAACTTAATACAAAACTCCTAATTAGCTCGAAGTTTCCGATGCCTTGCAAGTTCAAAGATCGTCCTGCTCTGCACCTGAGGAGGGAAAAATAATGGGTTGAGCTACACAGCTCAGTGGCTAATATAATTATAGCCATTGGCAACTAGCACAAATCCCAGCATATGAATGCATATATATTATATCTATACAGACATCAAGTCAAGCATTCACATGCTACTCGAACAATTTACGCATTCATTATACTTAATTCAATTCATAAATATGTCACAAAGCATTCACAATGAACAATTCACGTATGCAATGCACATCACAATGGCTCGAGGGTTCCATGGAAACAAAAAGGAGAAACCGGAGTTTACACCCTGAACGAAATGAGTCCATTCGGATCTCATAGGCCACAAGCGGGCAGCCGGGAGAAGGCTCTTGTCTACGTGCACGTGACGAACGAAATGGTTCCACTCTCGCCCAAACAAAAGTACATAATCATGCTCATAACCATTTCATCATATGGTATTCTTTCATGTCTTGCATTTATTCAAAATGCCGTGACCGAAATCGAGACATAACATGATCAGAATCAAAATGTAATGCTATCCATGCTCATAATTCTTTCAAAGTATAAGACATCAAATCATTTAAATCATCATGTTTGATCACACATAACATATAACATGTATTCATACATAGGCAAGAAATTGCCTAATCACACAATAACTATAAGTATATTACCCACCTAAGTTCGCTCGAGTAGTCGACTCACTAGTGTCCTTCCTCTTGCGATGAAATCGGGTCAGCTTGGTTTCCTAAAACAACTAAGTTTCCATTCAATCAGTATCTACAGAAAATATTCAAAGCTTGGCAATTCAAAATAAAGCGCTAAAAGTCTACATTCTACTTCCTCCTAAAATTTCGAACCCTTCGAGGCAAATTTTGAACTTCCCTTCCTCATATAATTTGTAGTCCTTGATCTCTAGTTCACAATGAATCCAAACTCACCTCAATTGGACATCTACACCAAAAGATATGCCACAAATACCAAAATTTCACTTTGCTGGAAACAGGGGCTCGCCGCGGCGAACGAATCATGCTCGTCGCGGCGTACACGCATGCGCCGTGGCGTGCACATGCTGCGACGTCTGCTCCTCGCGGCGAACCAAATGTCGCACGTCGCGATGTCTCCCTTCGCACATCGCGACGTCCACGGCGATATCACACGTCGCGGCGAATAAAATATTTACACGTCGCGACGTGGCTCTCCTACCTCGCACGCCGCGGCGTGTTCATACACACGTCTCGACGTCTGGGTGGAGAAATCGACCCCGAATTCCAATTTTCCAGCTTTTCTCACTTCAATCCTTTCCCAAACACAAATGCAACACACATAAGTCTTACATCAGGTTCTATACTACACTTCTAACTCATTAGCAACACAAAATCAGTCACAAACACAACAACCCACGAAATCTAACCATTTCTATCCTAAAACCCTAAAACCTTCGATTCTCTTCATTCAACATTCTGCTAAGCTTGAACCCAACTAAAACAAGAAGAAAGGAAGCTCACTTACCTGGAACGAGCTTCAAATCCGTCAGAAATCGCAAAGATTGCAACTCTCTTTCTTTTCTCCTTCCTTCTTCACGACGGCGCACTCTTCCTCTTTCTCTTCTCTATTTCCTTCTTTTCTTTTCTTCTCTTCTTTTCTATTTCCTTAACCTAAAGAAAATACCAAGACCAACTTACCCCTCTTTACAAGCCTAAACCCAAATCATCCTAAGAAATCTTCCTAAAATATCCTCATAACTTTTACCCTTTTTAATCCTCAGTTAACCATACTAACTCAAGTAAACCCACTAATGTTCTCAAGTTAATCAAATCAAGGCATAAAACCACAATTATCACAATTCATGTTTAATATCATCATAAAAAAATTCAGGGTCTAACAAAATTGTTCTTTGATTATATGGGTATGTTAATTCCTTGGTTGATTGATGATTGATGAGATGGAAGTTAATGAATGATATGTCATGTGGTATAGGTGAATTGAGTTGTTTTGGATTGCTTTTAAATGATGTTAGATGAGTGTTTATTAAAGGAAAATGATTGAGTGTGTGTGTTGAAATTTTGTGGACTAATGTTCAAGGATAGGTTGTGAGTTAGTTATGGTAGATATATGAAGTGAATTGAGTGAGAAGTGGGTTAGAAATGGTATGAAAGATGTAGAATGTGAGTTAGGTTGTGAATTTGGAAAATTTGCTTTGTGTATGTTCCAATGATTTGGTCATAACTTTTAATATGGTTATGCTATTGAGATGAGATTTAGTTTGAATTAAACTTGAGAAGTTTGGCTAGAATTCTTATGAAGGGAGTGTTGTCTAATTGTGGCTTGAAGGGTTTTGAATTTTACCTTGAAAGTGGGCAATCTGTGCAGGGTAAATAGTGCCATGTTTATGATTCTAACATTGAAGATTTGTAACTTGAAACTTTGGGGAATTTTTCTAAGCTAAAGTAGACCAATTTTGTGAATTTTGATCAATTTCCTCATTTTTCACAAATAATTCATACCTAAACAGTCTACTAGTCCCAACAGATGCCAAATCATGCTCTGATACCACCTGTAGCGCCTCCTTATCGCAGGGTACGCACCGGGACGTCCTTAGGTCATTCCAATACATATCTTACGATAAGGATGAGCTACAAACAATCACTACTGTACTTCATATAGCATCATAATAATAAAACATCAGTATAAAATCACAAACTTTTTGAACCAAATTGTTCCTCATTGCATTTCATCAAAATCAGAAGTTTATACATCTGTCAGCGATTACTGTATGTACATCACTCGAAAAACCTAGTACAACATGCTACATAAACAAGGAAAATTCTTGTTAGCTTTCTATCGCCACTAAGTATGACATTTTTTATTTTGAGGTTGAAAGTTATGACTTGTTAACTTTCAGATGGTAATTCATGTATTAATGTGCTTTGTGTGTGAAATGTTTCTAAGTATGAGTTTTGTTGTTACTGTGTTTTGAAGCCAATTTTGGAATGTTATGGTTTAAATTAGCTCAAGTGGTCTTATGGAAAGTTGTAGAGGAATGTTTTAGCTTTGTAGTGATGTATAATATGCTATTTTTGGATGTAAGAATTGTAAATTATGGATTTTTAAAGTATGGAGATGGTTTAGGTGATATCTTTATTTAACAATCTTTAACAGGGCAACCACAATCATGTGAGAAATTGACCTAGTTACAAGTAGAATTTGCTTTTAAGTCCTTCATGGGAATTGTAGCATGTTTTTTTTTATCTTTTCATTGATATAAAGCATGGAATTTTTGGACAATGGGATAGGAAGTTATGAGTTTGAGAAGATTGTGGTACTGTTAGGATAACATGTGTAGGGCAGAAACTTTGATTGAGATTTTGACCCATTTAGAGGTTGAATTTGCTTTCAAGTTGTTCATGAAAGTTGTATAATATATTCTGATATTTCTTTTGATATAAAGCTTAGAATTTTTGGCAAAGGGAATGGGAAGATATGATTTTGAGAAGAATGTGGTACTATTTTGGAAAATTGTGATTAGGCAGAAACTTTGATTGAAATTTTGACACCCTTAAGGGTGAAATTGGTTTGTGAGTCCTTGAAGGAACTTATAGGGTTTTCTGTGATCTTTCTAATGATACCAAATTTGTCAAATTTGGTCACTTGTGTGAAAAGTTAGGTTTTGTTAAAGAAGAGAGGGAAATAGGTGCAAATGTGATTTTCTTTGAATTGTAATTTTTTTGTTCTAATTTGAAACTTTTGCCATTCTTTTGTGTATAATTTTGTCATCCGACCTCCGATTGACTCGATTTGTGAGGTGTCAGATTCGTAAGTCATTTAATTGCTCCCCATGATAATTTGTAAATTTTGGAGATTAAATTGAAAGTGTTGGATTAAATCAAAGTTAGAGGACCGAGCGATTATTTTCTAGTCCGTATTTTAGCAACAATTAGACCTATAGAGATCCGAATTGAGTGATTTTGATATTTTTGAACTTCTAAAATTTAGAACAAATTTATGTGATGAATATTTATGGAATAATACCGGGAATGTCACGAACATGCATTGTACACATTTTAATTTCTACATGTGCATTATTAAATATTTCTGATTGTACACTTGGTAATATTGGTGTATTTTAATTGTTATAGAGGCACGTTTAGAACGTCAACCCACAGACATTGCCGAGACTTCCAGGCATTAGCTTCAGAAGTTATTGGTGAGTGACCTAGACAGTTCTCTCAATTATTATTTACTTAGAATACTGTGGTGAATAATGGTGGGTTTGAGAATTGTTTCTGATTGTGGATTCTGGACAGAAGATCTGATGTATTAGGGAGCTATGACATAGAAGTGCTACTTGTATGTGAATTTGTGAACTACTTGCTTGAGATGTGATAAATTGTGACACATGTATTGATTGTGATGTAAATACTGCTTAATTGTGGCATGTGCATTCCATGCATTAATGCATGATCAGATAATGACAGTTATGACCGGAGCAGCCACTGAGAGCTACAAGCTCAACGAATGTATTCGAGCCTAGAGTCCCACAGTGATTTAGAGCCTCAGGCTCAACGATTAATGTGCCCATATTGGAAAAGTTCAGGCGCTCGGTCACAATAACGAAATAAATTAGAAAAGTGTCACATGCGCATTTCATATGCATTTGATTTAATCTCTTTGATTGAGTGAAAGGAAAAAATGCCTTATGCTTGTGTGAAAATGAAATGTGATACTGATGTGATCATATGATACTTCTGATGTATGTGAAATTATGAAATAACTGTGATATGCTTGATTGTTGCATGAATTGAGTGAACCATCGATGATGGTTATCTCACTAAGTTCGCAAACTCACCCAAAATTGCAACATATTTTTCAGAACCGAGAGTAGACGCCTAGCTCTGAAGGGACTTTTCCTGCCGTGTAGATCGTGTTGGCAAGAGAAGTCATAGCTCACAGGTCGGTCAGCTGAGACTTTTGGGATGACCTAGATAGAGTTGATCTATTTTTCCTGTTTATGTAGTATGTTGTATTAGGTTTTTGGAGTGATGTACATACAACAATCGCTGATAGATGTATAAACTTTTGATTTTGATGAAATGAAATGAGGAACAATTTGGTTCAAAAAGTTTGTGATTTTATACTGATGTTTTATTATTATGATGCCATGTGAAGTACAGTAGTGATTGTTCGTAGCTCACCCTTATCGTAGGATATGTATCGGAATGATCTACGGGCGTCCTGGTGTGTACCCTGCGGTAAGGGGGCGCTACAGTCTATATTGTTCTTGATTGATAAAAATAAAGGTTCAGGCTCCAAAATATTTTTTCTTTAATTCATTGAGATTGGTTGAGAATTTGAATTTCTTGCAATTATAAAAGTTGTTACACTCATCAAGAGCTTCTATTTGGTATAAAAATCGTTAAATTTTGAGATAATTTTTTATTCATCAAATAAATTTTCTAATGATTAGAGGAATATTCTGGTCACTAGAGATATTGTTCCATCAAACTTTCAACAAAATTTTCAATAAATTTTGAAAAAATATCTAAATTGTGATGATCATTTTTTTTAAGAACCATGTAAAATTCTTCACAGTTTGTGAACTAAAGATCACGGAAAGTTTAAATGAGAATAGGATCAAAGGTCGAATTGTATAATTGGATCATCCTAGCAAACCAAATGAGTCTTGGGTTGTCAAGTGAGCCTAATAACTTGTAAATATCACTGATTAGGATATTTCCCTTCTTATTTTATAGGTTTATCAGGAGTGAGACCCATATTGCAAGGTTGAGACAAATAAGTACATTAATCAAGTAAGTTCATATATATTTACTGATATTAAATCCATACAAGCTATTGAATATGTTTCCATATTGATATGAGTGATGACTTGTTAAGCTAGGACAGACACCTTATCGTTATGCATACGGAACCTACTGCGATGAATATAAGCACAATTGAAATTCTTGGGGAGTTATACATTTATGTATTCGTAAGATCATTCACTATTTCTTGAAGCTCGATCTCCTGAGAAGGCACTATAAGTTTTTATCTTATTACCCAAAAACGTCTGGGTCGAAATGTGGCTTTCAAATTCAGTTCTGAATTAATTTATTAATTATTTTTCCAAGTTGTTTAAAGATGAGGTCAAAAATCGAAAATTGGTTTCTAGGGAACCACCATTTTTCCATAAAATTTTCTTGCCGTTATTTAATTTATAACTCAAATAGAAATAAAGAACGAAGTAACTAGAAAGATTATTAAAATCCGTCTCGTGTCTAACATAATTATTAAAATCCCACTTATGTCTAAGATTCATGATCTGGATGTGAATGAGTCGAATTACTTATCTCTAGATCTATTAGTGAACTATCTTTATATAAATGTATATGTGTAATTTGTATAAACATCATCGTGATGCCTATGCAAATATTTTGAGATGTCTAATTATATGGAAGCAGGTTTGGGTACATATGGCATACTACATGCATTATAATAGTTCTCACACGACTGAGTGCTATGTTTTGAAATTATATGATTGATATTTGGATTGTGTGGATATGTTTGATTATGATGATGGAGGAGGCAAAATCTATAGGACGTACCACTTGATGGGTATACATTAGGACCATATGTGCACCGATTTGATTATGAGAGATGATTATGATAGGATATTGAGATATAATATGGATCGATCCTGGTTGATGCTTGGTTTCTAATCATATCCTTGTTTGATATGAATATTATTGATGTGATTGTGACTTTTGAAGTATTGAGTATCGGTTGGCTGTTGGGGATGTTTGCTCCCCGTAGCCCCTTTGAACTAAGAGAGCCTTATGGCTAAATGAATATAAGTGCGTGGCTAGGTTGTTGGTGATGCTTAGCTCAACACAAGTAGTTGAGGTATAATATTGTGAGGATTTAATTATAGAGACTAAGTTTTTATAGATATTTCTTATCCATGATTTATTGTGTATTGCACGTGATTTGTCATATATCATATATAAGTGATTATACTATTATAAACTATATATTATGTGAGCATGTCATTGAGTGTCGTGAGGCAATATGGATTTACTTAGTGAGGTATGACTCCCTTTAACTCTATTTTCAGGTGAGTTACCATCACCATTGTAACAATGACTTGAGGAGTGTTGGCTGCAACATATCTACCTCTATGTATATTTTTCATTTCTTTTCACTTGCACTTATACCCTAGCGTCCGAAGTGATACGATTTAGTATATCAAAAAAATTTCTTCTAATATACACTAACACTATTGTACTTTACTGTGTTTATATTTACGTTGTCTCTGTTGTTATTTATTTTTTAAAAATTTTGCATCTATTTGTGTCACTAATAGTCAAACTTACATGTGATTTGAGGCCTTCAACTTTTGGGTTTCACGTACCCGTTCGAGCCGTGATATATAATAAAAATTAAAGTAGAACATAAAAATAATTTAATATATTTTATAAGAATATTGTCATATTTATTCAAAAGGTGTTCACTTATTTAAATTTATTATAACTATTCTCCACATATATGCATTATAAAATGTGAATTTGACTTTGAAATTTCAAGATATCAAAATTTAATTATAACCTTAAAATATAAAAAAAGTAACAAAATTAACATTTATTTTAAGAAAACCAATTGATCAAATATTATGTTTACATATTTCAAATTTATGATAACTATTCTCCGCATGCTTATTGTAAGAAACATTGAAAATTTTAAGTAGTTCTTTTAAGTTTACAATATAAAACCTTTAAACTTTTACATGTTTCTCCAAATTATACACTGTAATTAATAATTATATATTTATTTTTCTGATCTAGAATAATTATACATGTAATATCTATAAACACCATTTGCATCTCTACAATTAAAAGAGATATAAAAACTCTTTCATATTTACAAGTAAAAGAGTGGAAAGTTTAGATTATTGTTATAATAATTTTATATCTTATTGATCATTAGAGGATTATTAGAAGTTTTATATTTTTATGAATTAGATATTATAAAAATAATTAATATTAATTCAATAAATGCTATGAAAGAAATTGATAAGTTTGAGATAAGAGAATTTGAATTATTTTAATTTGTTTGAACTTAAAATTTATTGTTTAGTATGAACATGTTAATAATTAATTTGTTTAAAATTTTATTATAAAATTTATAAAAATTAAGGTTAATTATCAAAATAATTTTCATTTGTAATTTATGATGACAATTTAAACCTTAACTATTTAACTATTTCAACTTTTCTACAAGGTATACTTATTTAATCTCGAAATAATTTCTTAGTGGGCATTATAAAATTATGAAATACTAACCATGTGATATATTATTATAAAATCATAAATCAATTTTATAAAGTACAAATTTACTAATTTAAATTCTTTCTAATAATTGATAGTAAGCTATTTTAAATAACATATCATCAAAGTCACATATATTAAATAAAATAAGATATAATTATTTCAATAAAATAGTAATTACTTATTATTTAACTGATTACATCAATTGAAATAAAATATAAATTTCATCCCTTGTTTTGTCTGTATGTATTTTCTCTTTCAATGATAGAGGAACTAAAATTAGCCACATTAATTTTTAATACCTTTAGTTCCTTTATGAGGATAAAATTTTGTCTCCGCATCCATGACCAAGTTCCAAAACCAATATTCCGGAGCAACTGAATGTAAACAAATGTTGGATATCCAAGGTTTGCACTTTAGAGAATAAAAGAAAACAAAAGAATAATTAAAAAAAGTCAAATTGTAACAATGGTTTCAGAAACTAACAGGACTCTGAAGAAGTTTTTGTAAATTGGGATGGAGTAGAGATGCAAAATTTCCCATCTTGGGAAACCAAAACTTGGAAAATATTTCTGATGTTCCTTAATGATGTAAGCATTCCTAAACTTGTCTTCATTCAGCAGTAGCACTTGCAGCACTCAGGTCCACAGAAAGATCAAGGGCCTGAAACATAAAACCAAACACAGTATTGGTTATAAGACTTTGGCATATAAACTTTTAAATTGATTCCTTGTTATATGCTCAGAGGATGACATAAGAAACAAAATGTCCAATCATGTTTTAAACCGATGGTAAAATACAAACCAAATGCACCATGCATTGTCTAATGCTCTTCACGATCGTTAGGAATGTACCTTTCCAGTGATCTTACTGTACAGTTCAATCACATCATCTACTGTGCTCTGAAAGTGTGTAGTGGCATCATAGCTCTGTAAGGAATAACAAGAGTGGGGTAAGTAGGACAAATTCATCCAGGAACTAACATCAAATGCAAAATAACAATTTTTTTGCATTGCTCTGCAAAATAACAATTTTTATGCATTGTTCTGCAGAATCCATTAGCACAGATTCAGAAAACAAAAAGGAGATGCTGGCACTGAAACAATTAAAACGGCATGAAAGTTTGAAATAAACTATAATGGTGGGAAAGATGAGCTTACAGTGGATATGAAGCAATTGTCAGCCTCATGGTCGTTCGACGGTAAATATCTGTCGTATGTATCATAGAATATTTCATCTATAGGACCAAGCAGGTCGATCCCTGGCTTTAGTTCTACCTCGGGATTGTCAGTCTCTGCTTCCGTTGAAACAAAAGCAATGTATTTCCCTTTTGGAGCAACATTATGAGCGTAAGAACAACAAAAGAGGTACCTGAAAGAAAGAAGTGTGAAACTTCGTTTCTCAAATTGTGAGAATCATTATGATATTTCATCAATCAAAGGCAAGTGTTTCATTTCAGGGATTTAATTAGAGGTATGCCCCAATTTTTGTTCCAAGCTGTCATCTGTAGACTGTTTACTTCTTTTAATCCTCAAAATTTCTAGCTGTTGATAAATCCTGCGACTGCGAAACTCACTTCTGTCAATTATCTCACCAGGAAGGCTATATTTGATCACAAATGTGCATCAAAACGTGTTCCCACTTTACAAGATTAGATTCCTCAACTTCAAGTTCAAATTTACCTATACATAAACTCATACTACAACTTTACAATATAAGAAAATTTATGCAGAAACCTGTTAAAAATGAGGAATAGTAAAGAATAGAATGAACGGAGGACCGAAGTTTTTGGCCTTACATATCTGATTTACGACCAAGTTGCTTCTGTGGCAGAATGACCTGGGCTGAGTGAGACTCACTGGTGTCTGGAATAGGATGGCTCATTATGCATATTGCACGAGCAACTCTTCCAACCTTCTTAACCTGTTGCATGAACATTTCAGAAACTCCTGAACGAATGGAACTATGGGGGATGTAGTGGAGCATTATCATGAATGGTTGACAAAAGTTACCTTGTCAGGTAAATACGAAGGATCACAAACAACTTTCTTGCATTTAGCAGTTTCTCCTTCAGAGGTCACGCCAATGGCTTTGCCATCTCCATCAAACTCTACCTAAAACCAAAAATGAATCCTCGATATTTGTATAAGTATGATTCCAACGTTCTCATTTGGGTATGGACGGAAGCCCTCCCCAAAATTACAGCTTAAAGAGATGGAAATGCTTAGCTTAGCTGACTCTCAAGCTACAACAGCATCATTGGACATTATATCGGGGATTTTTCTGGCAGATTAATGAGATAACCTTGAACGGTTGAAATCTCTTTTAATGAACTTATCTAATGCTTTGGATGTGGCTAGACAGTAGTGTATGCAAGATTATTGTCCAAAGGAGAAACTGTACCAAATGCTTAAAGAGAAAATGTTTTCCATAGAAGAAAGACAGACGAGGTGTTCAGTGGTCTAGGAGTTTTAACAATATAACTTGGTTTGTTTGATTAGTGATCTTGCAAACAAAAGGTAAAATGAGGAAAAGAAAAACTAAGTTAACCTTGTTGTACTCGGATTTACCTTACAATCTGGCTTATTCAGCATGTAAGTTCCGCCATATACTGCACTTAAACGTGCAAACGCCTGAAAAGAATCGCGGGGAATGTCAAATTATTTTCATTGGACTATTATACTCACCTTGTGGATAAAACGGTACCTGAGGCAATTCTCCCAACCCATACAGTGGGTAGATGTAGGGTGATCCTCCTTGAAAGCGAGCCAAAGATTCTGCATAAAGCTTCAGAAAACAAGCAGAAGAAAGCAAAATGAAAGACAGAAATTCAATATCCAACAACTTTGACTGGGAATGGATGTAAAAATTTTCACTTGGAGACGATTTAGAACTACATAAAATTATCTTCAAGGCAATTTGTTGCAGATGTTTCTCAGTTTATATTGGGGTTCAATGGGGCATTGTTGGAAGATTAAAATTCTTAAATCATATAAAGTTAATTAAAGGACTAATTCATCCCGGAGAAACATAAAGGTCAAAAACTTTTCAAGTTCACCTTCATCTTCTTCACAAAATCCAGAGCTGGTTGATCCAAGTAGCTATCATCAAAGTGAAGTGCCAGGGCATGGCCAATGAAGTCAATCGTATCATCTTCTAACCCATATCTCCTGTAAGTTCGAATGGACTAGCATCATTGTATGAATTAGTTTGAGAGCTATAAATTATAACAGATGTAGCTATCGCCTTCTAGCTCTTGGGAAATGCATGCTCCGAGTTTGAATTTATGAAACAAAATCCATGTGCAAGGTATATTTTCTGAGCTGAACATAGTTAGCTCTCTTAAAAATATACCAAATGTCTAGTCAGTAGTCACTAGGTTATGGAGCTTAACGTATTGACCACAGGCAAGAAGAAAATTCACCAGTGATGATTTCTGGGACAAAAATATGAGGTTAGCTCTATGATGCAAGCTGTTTAAAATCAGTTCTTCAGTCAAACCCTTTGAATCAATGGAAATTGTAGTTTTTGCAAGTCAATCCAACTGATGATAGTTTAAACTTAAACATCACTAAGCTGAAAGAGATAGAAGAGGCGAGGATCATACGAGATAAGCTCTCTTGCTGTAACTTTGGTCAAATCCAGCCCTTCATGAGACTTTGGATCATCATCTTCATAGTCTTGTACATAAATAAAGAATTTTCTGGCACGACGTTTCTCAAACAGTCCCATCAGTGGTGATTTCAGTGCTTCAACGTCATTCGCTGGAACTTTGTATATCTGAGAAGTTGTGGGATTTGATCAAATTCTCGCAATCTACTTCTGATATGTAAAGACAATAGACGCAAGCTTGCCCTGGCAAAACCATTACGCTCCTACCGAAATCTAAAATTGTTAAATTCCTTCATACCTTCCCTTTATTATACACAAAACTACCATCAACAGCCTTGAAGTTGAGATACTTGGTAACGTCTGTGTGGATGAGAACACGGACCAAACCGCCATTGGCAATAATGAACTATTAAAACAAATTCAAAGAAGAATGAGAAACAATCAGAAGCACGTAACATTAACCTTCATTTGAAGATCCATAATACGAGTATTTTATGCGGTACCTTAGGTATCATATCCACATTATACTCCTTGCTTGACCCCAGGCTCTCTGGAAACGTATCATTTCCCCTGAATCGCTTCCAAAGCTACAGTTGCAAATTGAAATCCGAGTAAACAAGAGAAAAGTGAAATCAGAAGAGCAGAGGAATACAGAAAACTCGGCTAATAAAATAAGAACAGAATACAACTAGCCATCCGCAGACTTACCTGGTTAAGATTCAGTGAGGATGATTCACCGCCATAATAGTCATTTCTGTCCATATGCAAAACCTGTTTCAAACGAAGGATAAGACTTAAGTCATACGTATATGATGTGCCTTGCGCACCAAAGATCAAGAATTCTATTCAATGAAACACGCCCTTCTGGAAATTGTGTAGATGATAAATCGTAGCAGAGAAGAGTAAGATCATGCACTAAACTAAACACAAAAATAGGTGTCATATACGCAAATACGGGATTGCTTTCAGAACAAAAATGCCTAATTCAGAGTAATAAAGTTGGTAAGAAAAAGTACTTTGAGGCCATTAACAGAAAGTAGACCACTGAGAATGCATTCCTTGAGACCTGTCCCAAGAACTATGACGTCATATTCTTCATCCATCTTGCTATTACCTCAAATCCCAGAACAGAAACACAGAGAACGAGATGAATATTGTTTGAGTTTGGATGGAAGGAAAGTGAAGGAACAAATAGTTGAAAGAAACATAAAAGGGTAGTGAAGAGAGAAAACTAGGCTCTTGTATTGAGTAATCTGGAGCAAGTCTTTAGCGGGAATCAACGATATTAACGGTCAAAAACTTTTAGTCCCATGCCCACGCTATTTAGAGACGCGTGCAGTTCTCCAAGTAGTACAGTGAAGGTGAATCAAGAGTAATGCTCGGGCGTTTGAGATTCACGTCAAAATGAAGAGAGCGCGAGACGGGGAAATCACGTGCCCAACTTGGTAGCGAGCGACTAGGACCAATCGATCTTTACCTATTTTCCTTTTCAAAAGAGATTTTTACGATTACTCTGAATATTGTTATGATATTTAAAGAAAATTAAATTGTGTGGCTGAAGCCCAATTGGCAATTTCATTAATCGTTTCCGTAATCATTTATTTATTTTTTCATTCACTTCCCCTCTTTTAAGTTGCATTGAACGTATTTGGTCATTTGCTTTTCGGCAACAAATATAAAACTCTTATATAATTTAAGTAAATTTAGAAAAAATTTAAAATTGAACTTTACAAAAAATTGTAAAGTTTACTAATTTAAGTTAAAATTAATTAGTTAAAAATACTTGTTATGAACATTACACATCGAACATATCTGACTCAACTCCTAAAGTTAAATTGAACTAATTAAACTTAATTCAAACTAATAATTTACTATAATCATCTTATATTTAAGAATTAAGTTAAGTTTCCACATCAACCATATTAGATTAGTCTATATACTCTACTTGTAGATAATGGGGCACAATTAGAGTTTCTTAACACCTTATGGAAATCCTTCCTTGAGATCAACTTAGAGCTTTCTTTAGTATCTTTTGTCAACGTCATTAATTATCCTTTCTAATTAAAAGTCATAGTACCTTTTTAAAAATATATATATAAAATATCATTCAAGGAACCTAACTATGATGACCATTCCACACCCTCCCAAATAAATAACTAGCAGTAAATTCTATGTCTTGAAATGTCTAAGAAAAGTTTAGACAAAGTTGATGACATTCTAATTTAAGACTACCTCTTATAATAATCTTGAAGTGTCTAACTTCCCTCATTTTCTATTTCCTTTTTCTTTTTAATTTCCTAGCAAACATAAATGCATGCTGAGGTGTTTTAAGACTATAGCTTAACAGTCAATTCCAATTCATATTTGAGTCTATTTAATAAAGATTGGACCAGGTAGGGTTCTAATAGGTGGACGTTTGTCACAAGCCTAGTAAAGTTGGTTTGGAATTTCAAGTCTCACCGGTAAATTAAGATTAATATACTTGCTAAAATATTAATCTGAAAATTCTCAAGTAGGTCATATATAGATCTTTAAAATATAAATAAACAAATGAATAATTTCTATCAACCAATCGAGTTACAAGATCTATCTTGATCAAGTTCGTGCCTCACTTCCTATTTACGTTCATGTGCTTCTCCTTTATGGGCTGCTTACCTAAAATAAAATAGACAAATTTTGGCAACTAAAAAAGGTCAAAAATAAAATGAAAAGGAAAGCTATATCCCACTACTCTACATCCAAATACTATATGTATTTGGAGCTACTACTTAATTTAGAATACCTATGAAGAAAATCATGACATGTGTACCTTAAACTCAGATAAATACATCAAACGCAATAATCATCAACCACAAATTAAGGTAGGAGCTAAATGATACATTCTAGTTAATGAAATGGTATTTTTCCCATTCAGGTGCTAGATGATAGGTCCCAGTCCCACCCAATTGAATGGTACATATTCCATTATAACGCACGATAATGAGTCCTGAAGAATTACTAAACTTCACGCATCTTAATCACAATATCAATAAACAATGCGTAAGTACCAACGACCGAAAAATTGTCATAAACATCTTAAGTGCAAGGAATTGTCATTACGACACCTTCTTTTTACTGCTTTTTCTTTATTTTGTTTACTTTCTGTCAGTCTATTTTTTAATAGAATGGTTTTCTTGTAATAAAAATACAATGACCAATAAACTCAAGCAAGGTAGCTAGTCTGTTTCTAATACAAAACGACTCCATCGCTCTTCTGTTGGAAGCATAACAACACCATTCCCTTTATTCTTGTTTACCTCTATTGGCGCTCCCACTTCAACACAACTTTCACTGTTAATCTTAACAGGTTAACTGTACACATCACCAACCTTAAAACCCTAATACCAGAAACTAGGGTTCCATTTCCTTTTTTCAGGTACTTGGAAAAAAAAAAAGAGGAGGTGACCATTCCAACTGAAAAGAGAATAAATAGAAACGAGTAATGATCCACTAAATCTATGATGCATGTCAACGCATATATACTACTGAGACCAATATTAACATCATTAGGCAATCCGAGACACAATGGCAATCCAAGCATCGTATGCGCAGCCTTTCTACAACAGCTTTAACTTACAACTATTATCTGTTATCTTAAGGAAAACAATACAGGCTAGACTCGTAAAAATATATATACACATATACATGCCGTAGATCTTTCCAAGAGCAGTTTACATCTTGATGGTTTACTATAAATTCCGCTTCTCAATCAACACGAAAATATAGAAATCCAACTATTCCTCCATATAAAATCATTCTTCAGATTCAATCAGGAAAAAGAAAACCTGCAAAGGAATTAACAGGTTAGTTAGAATAGCGGTCTAAATAAGCTGCTGCTCCCAAAAACTATCTAATACCGCCACTAGTCAATTCCAAAAACTGCATTACTACTTCAAGAAAGAAAAAGGTATAACATGTTGCTCATGATTTTGATTTCAGAAGTGCTGAAAGTTGAAGATAATTTTTATCACATACTTTGTGTACATAGGAACAAGGGATTATATACAAAATTCCTAGAACTATTTAGGAAGTAATCTAGCTATTAACTCTATGAAATCTATCAATTATAGGAGAGATTATAGGTGTAATTATAACAATATCAATGCTAATAATCTTTGATCAATACTCCCTACAAGTTGGTGAATAAATATCGCACATACCAACTTGCAAACGAAGTTATGAAACTATTTGTTGTATAGTCCTTTGGTGAAGACATCTGCCAGTTGTTCATTTGACCCTATATGAAATAATTGTAGAGAGTCATTCACAAGTTTCTCCTTCACAAAGTGTTGATCAATTTTTATATGTTTTGTTATATCATGCTGAACAGGATTGTAAGCTATACTAATGGCAGCTTTGTTATCACAGTAAAGAGATGAACTTCTTTCATCCGTCAGTTATAATTCATTCATCAACTTCTTTACCCACAATAGTTCACACACACCTTGAGTCGTAGCTCTATATTCGGCTTTCGTAGTGGAACTAGCAATTAAATTCTATTTCTTACTTCTCCAAGTGACTAGATTTCCTCCTATAAGCGTACAATAACCAGTGATTGACCTCAAATCATTTGGAGATCCAGCCCAATCACCATCTGTAAATGCTTTTATCTTAAGATGACTATTGCTAGTGAACAAAGGGCCTTCTCCTAGAGCAGACTTTAGATAGCGAAAAATGTGGAATACAACTTGTAAGTGTGGTTCTCATGGATCATGCATGTACTGACTTACCAGACTAACTGCAAATGTTATGTCTGACCTAGTGTGCGAAAGATGAGTCTCCCAACTAACCTCTGATATCTTCTCATGTCCACTGATGCACCTATTCCTACTTGCAATTTGTGGTTACTTTCGATAGGAGATTCAGTTGATTTACAACCCATCATATCGGTTTCTTCTAATAGGTCTAGGATATATTTTCTCTGGGAGATAAAGATTCCTCTTCTTGATCTAACAACTTCAACTCTCAAGAAATATTGCAATTTTCCTAGGTCCTTAATTTCAAACTCTTGAGCAACTAGTTTCTTCAACCTAGCCATCTCTTCTTTATCACTTCTAGTTACAATAATGTCATCAACATAAACAATTAGAAGTGTGATCTTACCTTGGGATTGCTTGATAAATAGGATATGATCCACATTTCTCTGTTGATAACTAAAGGAGATCATAGCTGATTGAACTTTTCAAACTATGCTCGTGGTGATTGTTTCAGCCCGTACAAGGCCCTTTTTAACCTACAAACCTTCCTTTGTGTCTTCTCATCTTCAAACCCTAGAGGAATCTTCATATACACCTCCTCTTTTAGATCCCCATGAAGAAATGCATTTTTAACATCGAATTGCTGTAAGTCCCAATCCAAGTGAGCTGCACACGAGTGTAAAACTCTAATTGTATTAATCTTAGCAATATGAGAAAAGGTTTCTTGATAGTCTACTCCGTATGTTTGAGTAAAGCCTTTAGCCACCAATCTCGTCTTGTATCTCTCAATGGATCCATCTGGCTTATGCTTTATTGTGAATACCCGTTTGCAGCCAACCATCCATGTTCCTTTTAGAGTAGTGACAAGTTCTCAAGTCTCATTTTTTTGCTAGGGACTTCATTGCTTCAATCATAGCTTCTTTCCATTAAACAATTTCATTGCTTCTCTCCAGTCTTGTGGAATAGACATAGAAGAAACAGATAAGACAAAGGCTCTATTGGCAGGATATACTGAGTCATATGTAACAAAGTTAGAAATTGGGTGCTTGGTGCAACTTCTAATACCTATTTGAAGGGCAATCGACTTATCTAAATCATCAAATAATTCATATTCTAGCTCACCAGTGTTTTTGAGAGAAGAGGATGACATTGGCATATACTGCATGATGGCTTTTTCTATCTTATCTCGCCTTAAGTATGTCTTTAAGTTTGGTCTATCTAAGCGCCAACTTCAATCCTCTTAAACCAAACTAGTTGTCTCCCCTGAATTGTTCTTCCTCCTTGGATCACATTATCTATAGAGTCAAGCAACACCTCATCTTTAATCTCATTCTCCCCTTAAAGAGGAGTTAGGGATGCGGGGAAATAGAACTCATACTCTAAAAAAGTGACATCCATACTTACAATGTATTTCTTAGACGAGAGGTGATAATACTTATATCCTTTTTGTGTGAGAGAATATCCAACAAACACACATTTCAAAGCTCGTGGCTTCAACTTGCCAACATTCAAAGCATGAACAAAGCAAATATACCCAAAGACTCTTAGAGGTACAGTATAAGAGTTTGTACCTTATAATATTTCAACAGGGATTTTAAAATCTAGAATTCGAAGTGACATTCTGTTGATAAGATGGGCAGTTGAAAGGACTGCATCACCTCAATATCCCTTTCGAAGATTCATTGTGAACATGAGTGATCAAGCAACCTTCAGAGTGTGTCTGTTTTTACTTTCCGCAACTCCCTTCTGTTTACTAGTATAGGCATAACTAGTTTGATGTACTATTCCATTAAAATATAGATATGCACAAAATTTGCCATCCATATTCTCCATTCCATTATCTGACCGTAAGATCTTAACTCTAGCATCATGTTGAGTACAAATCACTTTGTTAAAAGATTGGAAGCATGAAAAAACTTTATTCTTGGTTTTCAACAGATAAATCCACGTCAATCGAGTGCAACAATCAATAAAGGTCACAAACCATTTATGGCCAGAAAGAGAGGGAGTTTGAGTAGGACCCCAAACATTAGAGTGAATGGTCATAAAAGGAACATAACTCTTATTATTTGATAAATGATAAGAACGTCTAAGTGTTTAGCAAGTTCACATGCTTCAAAAACAAAGAATTAAATTCTTTTAAACAAGTTTGGATAAAGTTTTGCTAGAACCAAAAACGAGGAATGTGCTAACCACCCATGCCACTGTAGAATTTCCTTATCAATCACATCATTTCCAAAAAACACTCGATGTGCAACTGTCAGGTGCCTTTCTTCTAAGACATATAAGCCATCCTACAGTCTACCAGTTCCAATCCTCTGCCCTATTTGAAGATCCTGAAGAACACAATAGTCAGGAAAAATATTCAACTTTGAAATTAAGATCCTTATTAATGGAATTGACAGAGAGAGGATTGATAAGAAAACAAGGTACATGAAGTACTGATGATAAGGTAATATTGGGAGTACAGTTAACATAATCTATACCAGATACGGAAGTAAAAGACTCATCTACTATTCTAACATTATCCTTTTTGTTTCCATGAAAGTATATTAAAATTTTCTTTTGAGAGCCTATCATATGTCTGTTAGCTCTAGAGTCTATAATCTAAGGATTATCTTTAAAATTGTAGTACTCAATACTTGATTTGGCAAGGTGTGATGCATCAATTGTGGAAGTTCCTCATTGGATAATTCCCCCAGCTAACGATGTTTCAGACACTTTATTTCCATCAACCAAGTAGGCCCGACCCTTTACCACTAAGCTGCCTCATTTTTCACGACTCTGATTAGGCCTTCCATGCAATTTTCACCAGGCTTCTTAGGTATGTCTTGATTTTTCACAGTTATCTCAGTGTAAGTGATACTTATTAGATGAAGTATTTGCAGGTTCGACGTTTTAGTAAAACTTGCTACTAATCCTGCTTTTTCAATGATAGGTGTATGTAACAGAACATTTCACCTACTTTCTTCTTGCTGAACTAGAGAATGTGCGATCTGAACGGAAGGAAAAGGATCTTCTCCAAGTATTGTACCTCATATATGATCATATTTTGGGTTAAGACTCGCTAAAAAATCAAATACCTGATCTTCTTCTATCATTTCCTGGAATCTAGCAAAGTCTTTTGAGCATTATGCTTGAAAGTCCTGATAATAGTCTAATTCCTGCCACAACCCATATAATTCCACAAAATATTGTGATACAATCATATCTCCTTGTTTCGTGTTGTGCAATTTATTACGAAGGTAAAAAATTTGAGCTTTATTACCTATTTGAGAATAGGTCAGAGAAGTAGCTTTCCATATCTTTGCCGCTGTGTCAAGTAGCAAGTATGTCCAAACAATATTCGGCTTCATTGAATTAATGAGCCAAGACATGACGAGAGAATTTTCTAACTCCCACTGATTATAATTAGATTTATTGACATCGAGTCTCTTACTGTCATCATTAATGTAACCCTGTAATCCTATAGCTTTGATGAACAACAAACAGGATCTTGACCAGGCAAGATAATTAGTTCCATGACGTTTTATGGGACTGATTTGAAGTGAAAGATTATCAGAACCTGACAGAATTACCTTCTTTCTCTCCATCTTCTTTAGTATTACTTAGGACAACCAACAAAAAATGCCAATAGAGTAAATAGAAGCTGTTCAAAAATGTGCTTTTGGTGTATGGGGAGGAAAAAAAAAACAGACGGACCAAAAAAAATAAAAACCGAGGAGAGGCGTGGAAGCAAGGGCACTAGCAGAAGGTAAGAGGTACATCTAACACCACCAGAGGAGAGGCAAGAGGCCAACGACCTTGGTAGAGAAAAAACCGAGGAGAAACACTGGCCAGAGGGTAGCGCATGGTGCTCATGCACGACGATGGCACAAAGACTGTGTCGACGCATGGCGGTGTAGTTGTCGGGTCTTTCACAGGCCAGTACACACTCAGCCAGTGTTCTTTTCTATATGGAACGAAAGTCTGAAATAACAACCCCTAAATCAAATAGGGCTCTGATACTATGTTGAAAGCTAAAGATAATTTTTATTACATACTTTGTGTACTTAGGAACAGGGGTTTATATACGAAATTCCTACGACTATTTAGGAAATAATCTAGCTATTAACTCTATGAAATCTCTCAATTATAGGAGAGATTATAGGTGTAATTATAACAATATCAATGCTAATAATCTCTAGTTAACAAGAGGTCATGTCAGTCAAGTGCTTGAGTACAAGACTCATAATAGTTTCTGCTAAATTTGGTTAGCTGACCACCATAAAATTTTGAACCGCTTGCACAGGATCTTTTGGATATTAACCAGAATCAATTTTAAATTATAGTTGCAGGGTAAAGAATTTTATAACCAACCAACCCTAATTTAAGAAATGTAAATGAGGTGTCTTGATCAGGATCTGCTGAGCTGTTGCTATTGATCATGGTAGAGTCTGATGATTGACCTTGCTCAAGTAAACGGCGGGTTTGGCCCACTGATAAACCTATAACCTGCCAAATTGAACATGAACTCAAAGGTAAAGGTAATATGCAAAAAATAACTGAGAACATACAATCTCTCAGCCTCACTTGATTTCTTAATCGCTGATTCTGTTCCATGAGTTCGATTTCCTGCAAGAAAATATATAAAGAGAAGGTGAAGAGAATTAGTGAAACAGAAACCACGATTCTGGTCATTACATGCTTAATTTCTTCTCAAATTATGTTTGCTATTGACTATGAAATCGCAGAAATGGCTTGCAAAGCGAAAAGTTAAGCCTATGACGTTCCTTGTCAAAGTGCTGATCTCATTAACGATTCTGCACCTAGATCCACATAGAAACTTCTTTTGAGAACGTAGTAGATTAGTAAGGCTCCAAAGAAAATTAGTAAAGAAAAACTGGAGCAAGAGCTGTACAAACCTTTGCTTCTCGAACACTGGTCAAGGCCCTCGCAAGTAGTTCCTCTAAACGTTGCAGCTCTTCAATGTTCAATTCTTGAAGTTCTTCTCCTCTCAGTTGCCTGTCATTGTTCCATTATCTACCATTTTTGTACAGGTGACAACTGCTTCTATCGACTACAAGATTACAGTCATGTGGCTATACCTTAATTCACGGGTCTTTTCATATATTTCCTTGCTCAAATTGTTATCTGTAGCACTGTCAAGCTAAGAAAACAAAAGATTGGATTTAGCCATCAAAAACTCGATGTCTTTTCTTCTAAATTCGACATTAAGGTTGAAATGCAGATGTGACACCAAATAGAAACCTAATGCCTTAGAAGGCTTGGGCTAAAATAGAGCGTGAAATCCCATCATTAGCAAGACTAGAGTTGGTAAAGCAGTCCATTTGTCGTTCAAACCAATCAAAAAGTTATTATCTTCCTTATCTATAAACACTACGTGGTAAAAATAGAAAACTGAATTACATTTGCATAGGAAATAGAAAGGAAATGAATAGTATGCAAGTTTTATAACCACTGTTACATAGCATCCATGTCAATGTCTGGTGAAACATAGTAATTTAATTTTTTCCCTAGAGGTCATCAGTGAGATGAATCTAACAATTCTGTCAGTGCTCAGTGGAACTTAGATATAGCCCTTACAAAAGAAGTAGCTAAAATAAACAAGTATCAAATATCACAGAGGTTCCGAGAAGAACTTATCAGAATGGAAATTCAGTAAGTCTTAATTCCAATCCAGTAAATAGCCAATCTCTGCTTCTCAACTCTTTTGTTAATTAATAAATATTCGTTTAGCGAGATAAGAACGTAACTAAAAGAATATCACATGATCCAAATTATCATTACAGCACGAGAAAGTTCACAATATACATGGATCAGGATTTGATACATATATGATTTCAATTATAATGGTCACTTCATGAATGATTTAAATAAATTTTTGAATCTATGGCCCTATGAGATTCATTTTTAACTTCAGATTGAACCCAATATTATCGACCCAGGAATTTAACAATTATAATGGAAAACTGATTCAAAATATCTTAGATTTAGTTAGGATAAATATCTTTTCTTTATGTTTGAATGAGTCTAAATTTAGTTGTTTTTGTTCCTAGTCTTTAGGTCATTATCTAGTCCATAAGAAGATATTTTGTTGAGTTTGTTAAGTCTAAAGTGCCTATAAATAGCACTACTTTTATTGAATAAATATACATCTCTTGCAATGTCTTATTTCGTCCTCTATTGTTCATGAGTTTCCCTTTTATATTTCTTCTCTCCTCTGCTCAAAACACAACATGGTATCAGAGCCTATTTTGATCCATTGGGTAATTGAATGCTTTAGTTCATTGAGCGTGGCGTAAATCCTCTTGGCTCCTTGAAAGAGACACACAAATATAGCTTATATTTTAGAAGTTGGGAAACACGATGGCAGCAACTATGGTCCACCTTCAAGAAAATGATGTGTTATTCTAGCCTATGATGCCTACATCCATATCGAAATATGCCCCACGACAAATATGCCCCATGACATATGATTATGCCTATGACCATGCAAACAACCATGTTTATGTTTATGCAGAAGAGATCTCTAAAATCATGCCCATATCAATGCCCACAATCATGCCCATACCAATGCCTACATTGATCACGATATTTTGAATCAACGGGGAATGTTGGAAAACTGATTCAAAATATCTTAGATTTAGTTAGGATAAATATCTTTTCTTTATATTTGAATGAGTCTAAATTTAGTTGTTTTTGTTCCTAGTCTTTAGGTCATTATCTAGTCCATAGGAAGATATTTTGTTGAGTTTGTTAAGTCTAAAGTGCCTATAAATAGCACTATTTTTATTGAATAAATATACATCTCTTGCAATGTCTTATTTCGTCCTCTATTGTTCATGAGTTTCCCTTTTATATTTCTTCTCTCCTCTGCTCAAAACACAACAATATTATCGACCTAGGAATTTAACAGTGACCTTATTTTAAATTGTTATCTACCTGACACAGACAACAATCCTCTCATAGAAGCATACAGAAATTCACAGGGAGAAACACATTACCTGCAGTTCAAGAGATGGCTGAACAATCTTATGAAGGTTCTTTGACTGCAGGATGTGCCTTTCAATAACCTGCTTCACACTTTGATAACAATAGGTTGACCATTATTCTTCTGATTATCTTCTACAATATGGCTTTTATTTCAAGAAAATAAGTTGAAAAGGAAGATGAATTATAGGTATCTATGGCTACATAACGTATATTCTCTGTTTTAAAAACCGGACCGGATCGGCCGGTTCGACCGATTCGACCGGTGATCAGTCGGCTATCCGGTCCGATTCACTCTTAAAAACCGGTTCTCAATTGAACCAGTGAGAACAAGACAAAACTGGTTAATTGACCGGTCGAACCGATCCGACCACCGGTTCAATAATTTTTTTTATTATTATTATTTTTTGGTATTTTTTAAATATCATTAATATTATATATAATTAAATATAATTATTACATAATTATGACGTCGATCAAACCGGTCAAACCGGTGATCAATAAAACTTCCTATTCGATGACCGGTCCGAGTTTTAAAACACTAGTTATATTACGTGCATTCTGTATGTATACTTCATGCAATTTTATTACAAAGATTACCCTCTTCAGCCCGTGTACATGCATTCTGTTTTAGATTTAGTCTATGAATCTTGCATGGTTCTTTCTTGAAACCCTAACCTACTTTACGTGACTGACATCTGTATTAGGTGTTAATATTACACCCCTAATATCTATTAAAAGGATGATGCTATGGACCAATCATATAAGATAAAGAGAACCAAAATCTCAAGCCTAGACAGGTAGAGCTAGCAAATATGATTAGAATCTTAAAACTTTTATCGGTTGCCCCTGAGATTGGAGTTTCTTTGATAAAGGTTTAGGTTTAGGTTTGTTGTTCTCATTCTGGTCCTACTTCATCACCTTTTAGGCTTTGGGTGTTATTACTTGGTATCCAACTACAAGCTAAGTCTTATGACTGGTCTTGCCTCTCTTGCTATTATAAATGGCATACACATAAGTCAAAGCAAAGAGACTATGATCACCTGCAATTTAAGGGCTACAATCCCCAACTTCTGAGGACGATAAATTAGTGGTTCAAAAAGTAGACATTATTGAACCAGGACAACAAAAACCTCAAAATTTAACCAATCACATTAATCCAATCCAAGCTACTACTTTTAAGTCCCTTTTTTTGTTTCTTTTATCAAATATTTTGTTTGTGTATTCTTCTATTGTTTAGAATTTATGTTTCTTACATTATTTTAAAATGAACATATCTATGTTTTTGTTTGCATATTCTTCTATCGTGTATTTTGATTTTATACATGCAAAGATATATGTGATGTACAAATACCTTTGTGTAATATCCAAAATCACAAAATATTACGAAGATAGGGAACATTACAAATATCTCTTAGTATTCTTGTTAAATTGAAATGACACTTCTACTGTTCAATTAACCAAACTAGTTTACTCACTATAATTGCCCAATTTTAAACTTAATATTTGATCTTTTGGTAACAACCCAATTCTTAATTATATCAAACACATATGTCCATTGGTTTAGTACTCTCTTATCTTCAGCCTGAATCCACTTTTGGGTTTTTAATCGCTTCAAGAAAGAAACTCATCAGCACATGTCTTTGATGGAGATGTGACATTCTACCTCATTGGGCTCAAAGCCAATGACAATACAAGAAAATGGGAAATTCGTCATAATGAGAGTGATTGTGATATTCTTTCTTCCACAAGAAAACGAAAATTAAAAATATCCTCTTAATTGCCTAAAATCTCTCATTAGTTACTTTTCACTTAAAATAAAATTTTGGAAACATATATTTATCAAGTAAATCAACAAGTCTAAAATAGTTTTGGTATATGAATTTGGAAAACAGTTTGGTTCCATAGTTTCTCATAACATGGAAGGCCTCACTACGGTTCTATCATAAAAAACCACAATACCGACGGAACATAAAACCAAGAATTGATATAGCTCCTCCAGCGGTGGTCGGGCCTGCGACTGGGGGCCTTTGGAGTTGGGGATCAACCTTTTGGAACAAGAATTGATATAGCTATATACTTGGTTAATTAAACTAGATAATAATATACCGTGCTCATATGAAGTAACTCTCAATTTTCTCCCATATACTAGAAGGAATTCCAAGATTATATACATATAATGTCGTTTGAATTTTATCAACATACTAAACTATACATTGCTATAAAATACCTTTCACTAATGAGAATTAGGTTCTCAACTATACACACACACACACACATATATATATATAGATAGAGAGAGAGAGAGAGAGATTATGTGATGTTAAAAAGATATTAACGGCCATGAAATGTTGGAATGAACAAAAGGGTTTCTTAAAATATATGCATAAAACTGTTAAAGCCCATAAAAGTATAAAAGATGACGTCTAGAGCTTATATCTACCATTTCATGTTTGTGTTACAGACTTCAGACATGATTGATCTTGGTTCTATATGCAATTGTAGAATCCCGTAGTTATCAGCTAGAGTAGGCTACCTTATTGTTTTAAGCATACACATACATACATATAACTGGATTTCTTATATATGTAGTGCCAATTCTGTCAAGGTGTATGTATCACATGAAACACTTTTTTCATCTTATACCTGATATTTACTTAGTATACTCATGAAATCATTTAGTTGTAAACACATCTAATTAATATTTTATGAGAATAAGGTAAACTATAAGTTTCAAGTTTAAAATAAACAGTCTGGCAAATCATAAAACTAGCAAAAGGAAAAAGAAACATCAAAGTTACTACTATCAACTAGTATAACTCACTCGAGTAAGCAAGAAAGCACTTGATAGAAAAGGATTCACTGATTATGTCTGTTTCTTACATAAAATCAATGGAAATTATAATAATCCCTCTCAACTATAACGTTGAACTAACAGCAAAGGCACTAGTAGCTACTGACGTCGAAGATACTAGTAGCTATACTAACATCAAACACTGTATACACTTGGTACATATATACAGTCTCTCTGACATAAGAAATTATATGACATGTTTTTTCTTCTTTTCACAATTTTGTTTGCTTTGAAAGAAACCAATTGAAGATTTGCTGACTAGAACCCGTACTGGGTTGATCAATGAAATCACCAATTATCACATGGTCTAATATGGATCCTAGCTAAAGAAGGACATGATAAATTAATTAATAATGAAAAGCAGTATTCTTGGAAAGATAAGCAAATGAAAATGAGAATTATAATGGGTAAGAAAAGGAACCTTGAGCTTGAGTACTCAAAGAGCTTCCCAGTTGCCGAAAACACTATCAGAGCAATCTCAGCATCACAGAGCGTTGAGAGCTCAGAAGCCTTCTTGAAAAGCCCTCTTCTCCTCTTTGAAAATGTTACCTGCCTTGCTGTTATGCTGTCTATCTTCTTGATTTGGATTTTCTGCCTCGTCATCTTTCCCTATACAAAGTTACTATATGTATAAATTAAACTGGAATTTCATAGAGGAGGAACGAGAGGTACTATATTGGATTTGAGAATTTGCTGTGGATTGATCAATAAAACTAAAATGGGTCTTTCTTAACGAGAATCAACCAAGGGAATGCTAATGATCAGTGACTAGGTGAAATAAAACAAGTGTGCTTGTGTGTTTTACTGCATATATAAGACTGTTTCTCCATAGAAGTATATATCTACTTTAAGGTGTGTAGAGAATGAAAGAGTCATGAATCGGATCAAGAAGAGTAAGCGATTCAACTACAAATTTTGTCTAGAATCACAAGGATGAACTTGGCAAAACCAACCCAGAATCAATCTAGGTTTTCCCATGTCAAATTTTCTTGAAGAATAAATCTAATTTATCTCAAACTTCCCACACAGCATCTTTAACCTTTGAAAGGAAGAGAGAATAGGGAAAAAGTGGTTGCATTGTCTGAATATTAATAAACAGTTGAAACAAAACCAACAATGAAGATTACTGGATTTTATCTGAGAAACTGAGAGCGGATCTCAGCGCCAAGGATTCGATAGATCAAACTGTCAACAATGAGAATCAAAGAGCTTCGAAACTATTTGATTCAAGGGAAGGTGAGAAACAAGTGCACCATAGAGAAACAGTTTACCTTTATCTGGAAGCTGCATGAAAATTTCTGTTAACTTAATCAGAAAGTGATAGAGTTTAATAAACGGATGAGGAAGAAAAAAATAAATATACCAGTTAGCGAATATTACAGCAAAATAGAAATGTAAAAGAAATCCCCATCAATGATCATATAATAAAACTTGTACACATAACAAAGTATTGCATGAGAAGAGAAAATTAGGAGACTTGCTAAATCAAGCTAAGAATCCGAAGATGATTATGGACAGAAAAGTTACCCAAAATAGAACATAAAAAACAGAATCTTGAAACCAACCCTAGATGGAGAAAAACACTCAAGAGCAAAGAGCTGAAGTAGGTTAATAAAGTTGGAAGCTGAAGAGAGAATAATTAAGCGATATAGAATAGAACCTCTCTGCTTACCAATCCAAGCTCAGAAAAGTTACAAGGAGGGCACCAGCACAGTCCACCTAGGTTTATCAACTCTTTTTACTTTGTTTCCTTTTTAGGATCCCTTCTTTTTTTGGTGCTTATGGCACTTTCACACAAAGACAGAAGAAAGTCACCAACAATATTTAGACGAGAGATTTTAGAGACAGATAGACAAAGAAAGACTTCTTATTTTAACCTAGTTGGATAGAAAAGAAGGAAAGATTCCATTTATGAACAATAAATGGAGTGGTTCTGTGAGGCCTTTCCACAATTTGTTTGAGTAGATATACATGTCCAATAAGGTAAAAAGAGGAAGGTAAAGTGGAGGTTTCATGTGCTTCTGGGCGGAGCTAGGCACGAACTAAGATAAGCTTGTTTTTTTTTCAAATCACACGCATAGTTTTATGTGCTTTGGTCTACACGGGAAAGTTATTTCCGTACAAGAAGCCCCCTCACTCTGTGGACAGATATTAATGCACGAGTTGTACCCTCGTACCAGTCATCTCCGGTATGCAGTCAGTTCTTCTGTCACGTACATACACAAGTTTGGGCATCACATTCTCTGTGCCTGTGCCAAAAAAGGTCTTGTAACCTGTTATATTCAAATTTAACCAGATATTTATGCGGAGCTTACTTAAATATATATATATATAATTTAATAAAATATGATACGAATCGGGTAATCGGAATAGAGCTTCTGTCCCACATGTTGGCAGTTAATTTAGCTACATCTTTTCTTTTATTTGGTTTATGTGCTTTCACCTTTTAGTCTCACCGACAAATAGATATATCAATATTTATATAACAAGTTATTTTTGCATAATATAAGTTTATTAGCTGAATACTCAAGCTTCGGTCGTGTGAAATAGCTTTTTTTCGCCTAAATAGTTTGAGTTTACTAATAATAGTAACATTATTTCTTGATAATATCTATCTAAATACCTTGATATGTATGAAACACCTTAGTTCTAATTATATCTATATATAGTTATGAAGCAGCAAAACAAGACAAACAAAATAATTCTAATTTAAGAATTATAAGATAAAATTTTAAAAGAAAAATTATTGAGGAAGAATTATTTTAATCTCTTTCGAAAGTTGTTTAAATAGTTTATAAACCCTAATTTAGCTTAGGAAAATTTCTAAACAAAATAAAATTCTCTAATTCATCTTAGAAATGCTTTAAAAAGAAATAAAAACTCTAATTTTTCTTAGGAAGACTTCCAAAAGAAATTGGAAACTCTAATTTATCTTAGGAAGAGTTCTAGACAAAATAAGACAAAAACAAAAGAGATTGAATTAAGTTTGAAATAAGAAACAAATAAAATAAAATAAGATCTTATTTAAAATTCACAAAAAGGATGTTAGATAAATTGTGACATCAATCTAGTCAATATTCATTTATGCCTAATCAGAAAGAAATCTAGAGAAGAATATTAGATAAGACGTGATCACTTACTAGCCAATGTACCATTCTGTCCAAAGAGAAAGAAATGCAGAGGTTAATATTAGATAAGGCGATATCACGTGCTAGTAAATATCTCATTCTATCATATAATTCAAATGCCTCACAATTCACTCTCACTTGTCAAAGAAGTCGATCATGAGTTATTGTCAATGTATCTAAGTTTCGTATCATAAAAGTAAGGTGAAAGATCAGCAACATTGAAAGTTGGAAAGATGCTGTGTTGATTTTTGCCCTATAGCCAATCGCTTTATTTGTAGTTTTGTAACAAATTATTTAAAGGCATTCTTTATCTTGTACATGTTTTAATGTATATGATAAAGTCTATGGAATAATTGTACATTGCAAATGAAATTATAATAAGATTATAATTATAAGATTTATATTACATTTATGTATTACTCCTAAATGTTCCTAGTCATTGTTCTATTAATATTGGATATTCATAGAACGGAAAAAGACTAGTACATGTCCAGCTAATATATTTAATCAACACCACCAGCTTGCTTAAACGTGTCTCCACCAGCAGTTCACGATTCCTTCACATGGTTCTTTCCTATGCCACCACTGCTTTTACTCCTCCTTCAAAGTAGTCGCTTGTTTCATTTCCATCTCTTTGCCCACAAAGTCATGCCTCATGCCCAAATCTTTGCTTTTCTCCACCAACTCACGTTTTTTCTCCCAAATACAACGTTGATCTCTATTCCAACCGCTTAAGTCTTCTCCACCGGTTCATTCACGTCTTCTTGCTTCATCAATGACCTTCTGTTGTTTTCAAATTTCATGAATGTACCTAGCTCACGTTGTCCAACTCTCCAGCTTCTAATATATTTAATCTCCAAAAGGTTCACGTTTTCTTCCTCTTCAACAGCTGGCTTCTACGATGCTTTCCTCCTCACTCACGACAACTAACGTTTTTCTTTTTTTTTCAGTCCCAAACGTTCTCTCCTCAAGCAGCAGCTCACGTTATTTTCATTGTGTTCTTTTAAACCACCAATCAGCAAAGTGTTTCTTCTCAGCTGCTCACCAAGCCCAGTAGCAACGTGTTTTTAGTTCTCTTCAGCTGGTACGTCTTCAACCCAACAGTTGCTTAATGCATGAATGCCACCAGCTGCAACGTCGTTATCTTTCCTCCAGCTTCCAGCAGCTTCAACATCTTGCTCTCCTTACTACCAGCTTACGCACTCTCCCATCATCCTACACATACTCATGCTTTATTTTTTTGTGTCTCCTTTGATCCTAGCTGCTTCACGTTATTTTCTAGCCACCATATGTAACTTTTTTCTTCCCTTTTCCACCCTCTTATGTGTGTCTCTAGCAGCTGCTTCTTTTTCGTGTGAGTGGAGAGTGTTAAGTCCCCCCCTCGTTTTTTAGCTGGAAGTGTCTCAAGTTAAAGGAGCATTTTGAGAAGATAACTTGCGTGAATAATTGGAGGCTGGATAGAAAATGACGAGTGTGGTATGGAGGCTTGTTGTCGGTTCAGAGGTGAGTGGGTGCTAGAGAGAAATCAAGACTGAAAAGTGTTGTTGTTTGTGGGGTTAAGTGTGAGCAGCTGCGTGAATGTGGTATGGAGCTTGTAAGTAGAGGAATGGCATGTGAGGTTGGAAGAGGCTGCTTCTTATTGGAGTTGCGTGAGCTGTAAATGATTCTGGTGAGCTGCTTGTGTGGAGGGATCGTTGGTGTATGGGAGCTATGTTTTAAAGCTAAGGAGGACCTAAAAAGATGCTTTCGTTTGGTGTGAAGGAATGCTCCAAGGGCTTCAAGACTTCATGCTTTAATCTTGTATTTGTATTTCATCATTAAATCTACATGCAAAATCAACAAGAACTCAAAATGAGCAATTAAACACAAAAAAATGAATGAATTCAAATGAAATAAGATACAAAAATATAGCAAACAACCACTCAAAATATCCATTAACAGTCTCCCACAAGGACTAAGACAATCACTACTGAATTAATCCTAATTATTTGAACTAAAATAACAAGAAACTTAAAAGATGATTGGATTAAAGCAGACAATAAATTAAGAAGACTATAAATAAACAAACAAGGGAAATATGATGATTTAGACCTAACGCTTTAGGGTTGACCAATTTAAGAGATTGATCAATAAATTATGGAATTGATTGAATGATAGGTTATAATAACAATTGCATAAATTTACTTATATTCTCTCTCAAGACATATAAGCATACCTAACTAGTTGATTACCATGTCTCAATGCGAAACTAACTAGTCAAATTTATTAAGAACAAACAACCATAAGTTGTCACACTAGTTCAGGATATCTCTATCTCTAAATCTAATGTGTTTATCTTCCTAGGGCACAAATCATATGTAGCGCCCCCTCACCGTATGGTACACATCGAGAAACCCGAAGGTCGCTCCGACACATATCCCACGATAAAGATGCACTACCAGAATATTTCCCAATAATATCCACATGGCATCGCAATAATTAAAACCATAATATCAGAAATCAGTAACTTTTAAAATCCAAAATAATCTTATCATAGCAGCAATTTCAATACAGTCATCCAATATCTGAATAGACAAGTCTATCAGTCCCTTAAACAAAACCAAAAAAAAAACTGAGACAAGCATCTATCCTAAGTCATCCTCAAAAGTCCAACCCACCGATCGACCATGTGCTATCGCTTCTCTTGCCAAAGACGCAAGACGCAGCAGAAAAGACTATCTCCGAGCTAGGGGTCTACACTATCGATCCCAAAAATTAGATGCAATTTTGGGTGAGTTTATAACTCAAAGGAGAAACCATCATCGATGGTTTACTCAAATCGTGCATTACGCAAATCATGATAAAGACGACACACATAATATTCAATTTACAGTATTATATAACAATTTACAGTAGTCTATAATAGTTGGCAGTATCAAATAGCAATTTACAATAGTATATAACAGTTTACAGTATCATATCACAATTTACAGTAAATCATGAAACAGTTTACAAGAAGATGTAACAATTTGCAATCTCTCATGTCATCACATAACTCAAGAAGTTTGCAATTCAATCACCAAGTGTATACGATGCATATGAGACTCTTTCCGCTTATTCATGTTGTGCCCAAGTGCTCAACAAGATTCATGGGGACGCGTCGATTTTCTCCCCGGCTCAAGGCCCGGTCAAGATCTGATGTTCGAGCTCGAGGCTCTTTTCAGTGATAGTAGTACTTGGGTCACATATCCATTATCTGATCATGCATTTATGCATGCAATGCACGATGTTCGATAATTCAAAGTATGGCTATAAAAGCCCAGTATTGTATTTCTCAGAAACATACAGTAGTCCAGTCCAATACAGTAGTCTAATCCAGTACAGTAGAAACATGTCATTCGATCATGTACATTTCAGACATTTCAGTAATCATGTAAATTTCACATTGTCAAGTAAATTCACATTGAGTATTTAGACAGTTAGGAATTTGAGAAACCAACTAGGTTACTCACCTGTAACTTCCGAGCTACTGCCTGGAAGTTCCAGCAATGTCCGTGGAATGACGATCCAACGGCGCCTCTATAACAGTAAAATATAGTCCCATTACTAGATGCTCAATTAAACAATTCAGTAATGCATATGTCTCAGTGGAATTGCGTACAATGCATGTTCACGATTTTCCCGGCGCTAAAACCCAATTCGAACTCTCATGTCCCATTCTAACTCTTCGCTCAATTGATCGACAATAATTGATCCAATCCTATAATTCAGTTCAATTTCCTCAATTCATACTCCCTATAGCAATTCCATAACCATTAGGTCAAAACCTTTATTGAAAATCCCAGTTAAAACTCCAATTGTCTCAATTCAATGTTTAGGTCACACTATGAACCATAATTGACCTTAATCTCTATGAATCAATACCATTTAAGTTAAATTCTAACTCCCATAATTATCCTCAGTTGTAGACCTCTTTCTCTAGTTCGTAATGAATCGAGAATCACCTCAATCGGAGGTCTATACCATAAATTATACCCAATAAACTAAAATCAATCCGATCAGAAAAATCCTTCGCGACTCCATGCCTCGGCGGCGTCAGACAGAAGATCGCTTGTCATGGCGTGAATGACGCCTTCGTTGCGGCGTCTTTTCGCGCTTCGTCGCGACGCGTACATCCAGGCGCTGCTTGCCCGGCGTCATTTGCGCTTCGTCATGGCGAGCACTAAATTTTCTCGCCGCGGTGAGGCACGCCAGACGTCGCGACGTGCGAGTCGCCCACTATCTTCTCCGATCGATTTCCGTCCATTTCTCTCTCTAAAACCTCCATTAAACACTCCCATCTACCCAACTCAGTCATAATAAATGCCATAAATACATGTAGCAACCATAATAACAACATTAATGTCATTAAAACTTACCAATCGAAGATCAATCCACAAATTTCTCAAAAATCATCGTAACCCTAAAACTTTCTCAAATCAACGATAACCCACTCCAAATCCTTCTCAACCGTCATCAATTACAATAAACCAGTTAGCTATGCACAATGAGAAGAAAACCATGGAGAAAGATCAAGGAATCCTCACCGATGGGAGGAGTCGAAGATCGTCGTGGAAGGAGGAAGAGAAGAAATGCTTTTTGCCTTAGGATAATTCCCCAATTTCAAACCTAGCTATTTATAGACATAGGTCTCTAAATCAGTCCAAATTTCAGTCCCTAAATTTCAATGGCTCAACATTTTAATTTCCTAACAGTATAATTCTAATTTTTCCCATTGCCATTGGACAATCCTTTCAGTACTATACAGTCAATCGGTTTGTCACTCCAAAATTTCCGGTCAGGGCATTTTCTCCCGAATTTCTAAAAAATTTCCTATGAGCCACTATCAATAGTCAATCACACTTAGACTATTCTAAATTAGTCATTCGAGTCCACTTACTCCTAATTTCACAATTAATCATAATTCAGTCAGTTCAGTCAGTTTCCAGTTCACAATCCGATCAATTCTTACTCACAATTAAAATGCCGAAAAATCATGAATGCATGTACCTACGAATAAATGCCCATGCAATAAACTTGTTCCTCTATAATTAGAGGCCAGTAACATGCTCAATCAGTGAATGCAATGAAACCTATCAGTCTGACCCAATATTACCATAATATCCTTGCTAACAGTAACAGGATGTTACAATTCACCCCTCCTAATAAAATTTCGTCCTCAAAATTTAATACCTGTCCGATCGAATAGATGAGGATACTGACTCCTCATATGCTCCTTAGTCTCCCATGTAGCTTCCTCAGAAGAGAGGTTCTTCCAAAGGACTTTCACCAATGGAATCACCTGGTTCCGTAATTGCTTGACCCGTGATCCAATAATCTGCACCGGCTCCTCAACATAACTCAAATCACTAGCTATCTCAATCTCCTGAGCCGGAATCACATGCGTCGGGTCTGAACGGTACCGTCGGAGCATACTAACATGAAATACGTCATGCATCTGAGACATCTCACTCAGTAAAGCCAATCTGTAAGCCAACAGTCCTATCCTCTTAAGGATCTCATACGAACCAATATACCGAGGGCTCAACTTGCCCTTACGGCCAAATCTCAGCACTCCTTTTCAAGGAGACACTCGGAGAAACACTCTGTCCCCTACACTGTACTCCATCTCTCGCCGATGCCGGGTCCACATAGCTTTTACGTCATCCGAGCCGCCTTTGATGCGACTCCGATCAATCTGTACCTTATCTATCAGATCCTAATCACTGGGACCCTCAATCGATCTCACACCCTCTTTATCCCAATACAGTGGCGATCGACACGACCTCCCATACAAGGCCTCATACGGTGCCATCCCAATACTACTCTGATACTGGTTATTATATGCAAACTCGATCGATGCCAAATCGATCCCATGATCCTTGAACTCCAATACACACGCTCAAGCATGTCCTCAACAGCCTTAATCGTCCTCTCACTGGCCCATCCGTGCGAGGATGAAATGCGATCTTGAAGTTCAACCTCGCACCCATAGCGATCAGAGGCTCTTCCGTAACCTCGAAGTGAACTTGGGATCCCTGTCTGAGACTATCGACAACGGAACCCCATGCAACTGCACAATCTCTGTTACATACTTCTGGGCTAACTGATCGAGAGTATTGCTCTCCCTCACTGGCAAGAAGTGAGCCGATTTAGTCAATCGGTCCACTATGACCCAGATAGCATCTTGTTGCCTCGGTGTCCTAGGCAATTCTATCACAAAATCTATGGTAATTCGCTCCCATTTCCACTCCGGAATGGGAAATGAATGCAACTTACCCACTGGGGCCTGGTGCTCAGCCTTAACCTGCTGACAAATCAGACACCTGGAAACATACTCTGCCACTTGCCTCTTCATGCCAGGCCACCAAAAATGTTGTCTCAGAGTACGATACATCTTGGTCGAACCAGGATGCATAACATAGGCAGCTACATGTGCCTCCTCTAGGATCTCTCGTCTCAAATCATCAACATCAGGCACACACAGTCTCTGTCCCATCCATAAAGTCCCATCTCTCAACTCAAACTCAGAATCAGTACCGGCCTGGACTCTCTCTATCAGTCTCACTAACACTGGGTCTTGATCCTGAACTCTCCAAATTCGATCATGCAACATCGGCCTCAGCCTCAGAGTAGCAATCAGAGCTCCATCCTGACCCAAATCTATCTCAGACATTAAGGCTCTCAATCAATCGCACCGGTAACCTCGAAACTCGAACTCGAGCCGCCTTACCACGCGATCTCCTACTCAGTGCATCGGCCACCACATTGGCCTTCCCTGGATGATATTCAATCATGTAGTCGTAGTCCTTCAGTAACTCTATCTATCTCCTCTGTCTCAGATTGAGCTCTCTCTGACTCAACAGATATCTGAGACTCTTATGATCAGTGAAGATCTGGAACGTCTCACCATACAGATAATGTCTCCAGATCTTCAGAGCAAATACAACTGTGGCCAACTTTAAGTCATGCACTGGATAATTCACCTCGTGAGACCTCAACTGTCTCGAGGCATACGCTATAACTCTCTCATGCTGCATCAATACACATCCTACCTCCACGATGCGAGACATCATCAGACACCACAAAGCCTCCAATACCAGAAGGAATGCTTAACACCGGTGCAGTAGTCAACCGATGTCTCAGCTCCTCAAAGCTCTTCTGGCACTCCTCGGACCATCTGAACGGTACATTCTTCCTCAATAGCTTCGTCAAAGGGGCGGAGATCAACGAAAACTCCCGACGAACCTCTGGTAATATCCGGCCAATCCAAGAAAACTCCGCAACTCTGACACACTCCTCGGAATCTCCCAACTCATAACTGCCTCTATCTTGTGAGGATCCACCTGGATACCCTCACCGGACACCACGTGCCCCAGAAATACAATCTCGTCAAGCCAGAATTCACACTTAGTGAATTTGGCGAACAGCTACCTCTCTCTCATGACCTGCAGAACAATCCTCAGGTGCTCAGCGTGCTCCTGTCTATTCCTCGAATAAACCAGTATATCATCAATAAATACTATCACGAACCGGTCCAGGTAGGCCTGAAAAACTCTATTCATCAAAGCCATGAAGGCTGCCGGGACATTAGTCAACCCAAATGGCATCACTAAGAACTCGAAATGTCCATACCTACTCCGGAAAGCACTCTTAGGCACATCGGCCTCTGCAATCCTCAACTGATAATAACCTGATCTCAAATCCAATTTGGTGAACACCTGAGCCCCCTGCAACTGATCAAATAAATCGTCAATCCTAGGCAGTGGATACTTATTCTTCACTGTCACCTGATTCAACTGCCTATAATCGATACACAGTCTCAGTGTCCTGTCCTTCTTCTTCACAAACAGTACTGGAGCTCCCCATGGCGAAACACTCGGTCTAATGAATCCCTTATCCAATAGCTCCTGCAACTGAGCCTTAAGCTCTCTCAGTTCCACCGGTGCCATCCTATACGGAGGGATCGATATAGGGGTTGTACCGGGAATGAGATCAATCTCGAACTCTGTCTCCCGCTTTGGCGGCAATCCCGGTAACTCCTTAGGAAACACATCCAAAAATTCCCTGACTACGGGAACATCCTGCAATCTCGGCTCGACTTTGGAATCCACTACGTGAGCCAGATAGGCCTCACAACTTCCCTGCATCAATCTCAGGGCACTCAAGAAGGATATCATCCTCGCGGCATCGCTGACTAACTCCTCGAAACACACTCAGGCTGACCAGAGACTCACACGACCTCCTTGGTATAACACCCATGATGGCCCTCTGCGATCAACCACCCATCCCCAATATCACGCCAATCTCTCTCAGAGGCAAACGATCGATCGGCACTCAAAACCGCCGATCGATCCAACTCGACACCTATATGACCTCTCCCAATACAACAGATTATCTAGAGGTGTACTCACCTCTAACCCATACTGTAACCTCTGCCTATCCCCATGCAGTCTACATGCTAAATGCGGTGCAATGAAAGAATGGTGGATCCAGGATCCAACAATGCATATGCTTCAAAACCAGAAATCAGAAGCATACCTGCAACAACATCCGGGGAATCCTGGGCCTCCTACCGAGTCATGGCATAGATCCTAGCCTGTGACTGCTGTCTGCTACTCGGTCCCTCTGACCTCACTGTGGACCCCTCTGCTCGGACTCGGCCTCGGCCTCTCCATCTTGATCCACCACCACGGCTCTGCTGCACCGTGGTATTGCTGCCTGATCTTCCAGTCATAGTAGACTGGGCTCCCAAATTCTCTGGGCAGTTCCTCACTAGGTGGTCCATCGAACCACACCTCAAACAGGCTCCAGACAGCCATCGGCACTCTCCACTGTGTCTCTTGCCGCAATGTTCACATAAAGGAGCAGATCGCTCGAACTCGCACCGCCGCCGCCACTACCAGCTTGTACAAATCGCCTTCCGCCCATGACGGTCCGTTTAGCCCTCTTGCGGACTGAAGGGCCTACTCGGCGCTTGCTATAACCTCTGCCATCACTGCCCCGGTGCACATCGACCTTTTAATCGGTCCCCGACCGGTCTCAATCACACGTTGTCGCAGATGCTTCTATCCTCACCGCCGCAGCCCTCAACTCAATAAACCGTCCATATCGATCGGCCAATAGGTACGGATCTCGTGTTGAGTCCGCCAAAAGCGTCGACACTGTCGACCTCAAGAGCCACCAATGAAGAAGCATAAACCACTAACTCGTTGAATCAAGACCTCATAGTCGGCCACGGTCAATCGCCTCGCCTCGCCTCTAAGAACTCCCGCAACTTCATTTCCAGATAGATCTTGGGCATGAAATTGTCCTTGAAGGCCCTCATAAAGTCATCCCATATCAGTGTACAAGGCCTGGTGGTACTGCCCGGGATAGTCTTCCACCACTGATATGCAGGATCCTGTAACAGAGAAACCGCGTAGTCAAAACGCCTTCCGGATCGCATCCCATCCGATCGAGGACTCTCGGTCCTCTCTAGCCATCCTCGCCTCCGCAGGTCTGCCGCCATAGAAGTCAACCGCCTCGCCACGCGAGCTGATCATATCTTCGCTCCGTCTCACAGAACTCGAGGAGGCAACTCCTCCGAATGAGGCGGGAGACTCCTACTAGCTCCTACCGATTCGTGTCACCGTAACTCAACTCGATCTCCAAGGACGATGACCTAAAATGCATAAGAAATTACGATCGCCTACGCTATTCTTACAGTAATTCAAGCCTAAATTCACTAATCCCAAACGATGCCAAACCATGCTCTGATACCACTTAATGTAGCGCCCCCTCACCGTAGGGTACACATCGAAAAACCCGAAGGTCGCTCCGACACGTATCCCACGATAAAGGTGCACTACCAGAATATTTCCCAATAATATCCACATGGCATCGCAATAATTAAAACCATAATATCAGAAATCAATAACTTTTAAAATCTAAAATAATCTTATCATAGCAGTAATTTCAATACAGTCATCCAATATCCGAATAGACAAGTCTATCAGTCCCCTAAACAAAATCAAAAAGGAAACTGATACAAGCATCTATCCTAAGTCATCCTCAAAAGTCCAACCCAAATGATCGACCAGGTGCCATCGCTTCTCTTGCCAAAGACGTCGCAGACGGCAGAAAAGACTATCTCCGGAGCTAGGGGTCTACACTATCGATCCTGAAAAATTAGATGTAATTTTGGGTGAGTTTACGAACTCAGTGAGAAACCATCATTGATGGTTTACTCAAATCATGCATTACGCAAATCATGCGTAAACACGCACAATAATATTCAATTTACATGATATATAACAATTTACGATGAGTCTATAACAAATAAGCGATCAAATAGCAATTTACAATAGTATATAACAGTTTACAAAGATATCATATCACAATTTACAAGAAATCATGAAACAGTTTTACATGAAGATGTAACAATTTGCAATCTCTCATGTCATCACATAATTCAAGAAGTTTGCAATTCAATCACCAAGTGTATACGATGCATATGAGACTCTTTTCCAAGATTCATGTTGTGCCCAAGTGCACATCAAGATTCGATGGGGACGCGTGAGGATTTCTCCCCTCGGGCTCGAGGCTGTCCAAGACAAAGGTTCGAGCTCGAGGCTCTTTTCAAAGGATAGTAGCACTTGGGTCACATATCCATTATCCGATCATGCATTTATGCATGCAATGCGATGTTCAAGAATTCAGTGTATGGCTATAAAAGCCCAAGATTGTATTTCTCGAAACATACAATAGTCCAAATTCAATACAAGAGTCTAATCCAAAGACAAGAGAAACATGTCATTCGATCATGTACATTTCGGACATTTCAAGAATCATGCAAATTTCACATTGGCAAGTAAATTCACATTGAGTATTTAGACAGTTAGGAATTTGAGAAACCAACTAGGTTACTCACCTGTAACTTCCGAAGCTCTCGCTGGAAGTTCCAAAGAATGTCCGTGGAATGACGATCCAACGACTCCTATAACAAAGAAAATATAGTCCCATTACTAGATGCTCAATTAAACAATTCAGTAATGCATATGTCTCAGTGGAATTGCGTACAATGCATGTTCACGATTTTTCCGGCGCTAAAACCCAATTCGAACTCTCATGTCCCATTCTAACTCTTCGCTTAATTGATCGACAATAATTGATCCAATCCTATAATTCAGTTCAATTTCCTCAATTCATACTCCCTATAGCAATTCCATAACCATTAGGTCAAAACCTCTATTGAAAATCCCAGCTAAAACTCCAATTGTCTCAATTCAATGTTTAGGTCACACTATGAACCATAATTGACCTTAATCTCTATGAATCAATACCATTTAAGTTAAATTCGAACTCCCATAATTATTCTCAGTTGTAGACCTCTTTCTCTAGTTCGTAATGAATCGAGAATCACCTCAATCGGAGGTCTATACCATAAATTATACCCAATAAACTAAAATCAATTCGATCAGAAAAATCCCTTCGCCGAGACCTACAGCCCTCGCCGCGGCGTACATAAGATCGCTCGCCGCGGCGTGCATCCTTTTCGCGCTTGTCGCGACGTACATCCAGGCGCTTGCCCGGCGTCCGCTCAAGCGCCGTCATGGCGAAAGCACTAAATTTTCTCCACCAAGCGAAACCACGCTAGACGTCGCGACGTGCGAGTCGCCCACTATCTTCTCCGATCGATTTCCATCCATTTCTCTCTCTAAAACTTCCATTAAACACTTCCATCTACCCAACTTAGTCATAATAAATGCCATAAATACATGTAGCAACCATAATAACAACATTAATGTCATTAAAACTTACCAATCGAAGATCAATCCACAAATTTCTCAAAAATCACCGTAACCCTAAAACTTTCTCAAATCAACGATAACCCACTCCAAATCCTTCTCAACCTTCATCAATCACAATAAACCAGTTAGCTATGCACAATGAGAAGAAAACCATGGAGAAAGATCAAGGAATCCTCACTGGTGGGAGGAGTCGAAGATCGTCGTGGAAGGAGGAAGAGAAGAAATGCTTTTTGCCTTAGGATAATTCCCCAATTTCAAACCTAGGTCTCTAAATCAGTCCAAACCTAGGTCTCTAAATCAGTCCAAATTTTAGTCCCTAAATTTCAATGGCTCAACATTTTAATTTCCTAACAGTATAATTCTATTTTTCCCATTGCCATTGGACAATCCTTTCAAGATTATATCTGATCGATCGATTACATCCTTTGCAAAATTTCCGGTCCGGGCATTTTCTCCCGAATTTTTCGAAAATTTCCTATGATCCACTATCAATAGTCAATCACACTTAGACTATTCTAAATCAGTCATTCGAGTTCACTTACTCCTAATTTCACAATTAATCATAATTGATCATTCGATTAGCCTCAGCTCACAATCCGATCAATTTTACTCACAATTAAAATGCCGAAAATCATGAATGCATGTACCTACGAATAAATGCCCATGCAATAAACTTGTTCTCTATAATTAGAGGCCAAGAATATGCTCAATCGGTGAATGCAATGAAACCTATCGATCAACCTAATATTACCATAATACCTCATAACAAAGAACGGATGTTACATCACACGCTACCTCTCGCCATCACATGATTCCTAAGGTTGCATGTAACATCTCATCACCGATGGGAAGGGTAAAATAGTAATTTGGGATGGGGGTATGAGTGTGTATACGTATCTCGGCATGATCATGCATAATATGACCTCCATATATACATGAATAGAAATTTTTGCACATGCATTCATGACATTTCCCGACATATGTGTTTATATGTGTGATTGTTGTGAAAAAATATGATTTTGTGCTTGAAAATTGAATTGGAGTGGATTTTTGTGTGTTTTACATTTTTGGAGAATTTTAGAATTTTTTTTAATAATTTTTCGGGATACTTTTTTGGACCGAAAAAATTGTCAAGTGGCGGACTGATTAGATTTTCGGTACTGAAAAAGACTGTCCAATAGCACTGAAAATTTAGATACATGATGTTAGGATTTATTAATTTGAGCCATTGGAATTTTGGGACAAAATTGGAGTATAAATTGAATTGTTATTGGAAAGGAAATAAATGGGTGTTTAAAAACAAGACAAGTGGCAAGTGACACTTGTCACTTGCCTACTTATATCTTAAACTTAATGTTTTTTTTATAAACCTACCCTATATGAACCATTCTCGATGCTTCCATTTGGAGGAGTTAAAATCACTTGAAAATTTAAAGTTTCCTTCTCTTCTCATCCGAAAGTCTTCTTCCTTCCTCCTCCTTCGTTGGTTCTTTTCTCCTTGTAAAGTGCTACTCTTCTCTACCTTCTCACAAGCTCTTCTATCTTAAGTGCTTCCTCTTCATGTGTACAAGCCTAAGCTATCTACCTTCCTTAAAAATGATGAATGTCGTGGGTGTTAGGGGTGTGAGTGGAAGTTGGTGATTTGAAGAATTGGAAGCTTGTTTAGGTGAGGATTATGCCTTATGTTCTTTAATTGGTAGTTAGAAGCATTTATTGTGATGACTTGTACATTAATTGCTTGAACTTGTGTTTGATGTAAATGGATAGGTTATTTGCTTGGTTGATTTATAATTGATTGAGGATGAATGATGTTGAATATGATATTGGTAAATTAAATGTCTTGGATTGGTTTTTATGATGTTAGTATGATGTTAGATGAAAGTTATTAAAGAAAGATAATTTTGTATGTGTGCGGCCATTTTTGTGGCTACTTATTCAAGTGAAAGTCTTGATGAAATTGTGGCTGAATTCTTGGCTAAATTGGATGCTTATTGGTGTAGAAATAGTTTTGGAATGATAGGAGTAGAGTTAGGTGTTAAATATGGAAAAATTTACTTTGAGTATGTTTCAATGTTTGGGTTATAACTTTTGATATGATTATGCTATTGAGTTGAGGTTTGGCTTGAATTAAACTTGAGAAGTTTAGCTAGAATTCTTATGAAGGAAGTTCTGACCAATTGTGGCTTGAAGGGTTTTAAATGTTTGCTTGAAAGTGAGATAGATGTGCAGGGTGAATAGTGGTGATTCTAACATTGAATGATTTGTGACCTGAAATTTTGGGAAATTTTTATAGGCTAAAGTAGGCAGATTTTTTGAAATTGGTCTTCATGAAAGTTTAAGATTTACTTGTTAGCTTTCTATCGTCACTAAGTATGAAATTTTTTGATTTTTAGGTTGAAAGTTATGGCTAGTTAACTTTCAGATGGTAATTTATGTCTTAATGTGTTTTGGTGTGTGTAATGTCTCTAACCCCCTGTATGGTTGCTATCACCGGGACTGGGGACAGTTAACAGGACCTAATAATCCTGTCCACCGTAGACGTTTGGTTACTGTTGTCATTTTTTTGTCCGCTGATGTCGATAAACAGGGGCAAAAAATCTTGTAATTCGCAGAAACCGTAAGACAGAAACATTGTTGTCCCTGTCTATCGGCTGAAAACAATACCTCTCCCACAATTACCCTAAGCCCTCTGAAGAATACTGCTCTGTCTCGCGCGTCGTCCTTCCCAACTTTCGAACCGAAGAGTTATGATTAATCAATTCTTGGAGTTCATCCTTCTAATTCGCTCTCACACGTCCTCGTTCCCATCTTCCGAAGACCGATTTTTGGAGACTGTTTCTCTCTCGCGTCCTCCTTCCCATCTTTTACACAGCCTCGTCTCTCGCACTCGCACGCTGGGCTTTCTCGTGACTCTTCTCTGTGGAACGGTGGGCAAGTCTCTCGCACGCAATCCATCTTCTTCTTCAACAGGTAAGATTTTGTTAGTTGCCCGAACATTGTGCATTCCTCCGAAGGACTCCATTGCTTTGGTTGCGTTATTTTGGTCCACCATGTGTTGTGCTTAAAATTTTTGTAAGTCTGGAGTCGAAAATGGAGGAAGAATTTGGGCAATGGAGACCTTCGGAGGTATGGTTGTGGTTTGTATGTGGATTTGTATTATGTGGAGAGTGTCGGCCATTACTGGGGTTTGAAGATCTTCAATACGATCATTTGTTGTTGCTCATCTTGTTGACTCTTCGGTTCAATTTCTGGGATTTAGCATAATGTTCCTGATGTTTTCTTTATTGTACATTGTTGTGGGTTTTCCAATTGATTAACGCTTATTATTAATCGATTGTGATTAATCTTTGTTTGTGTGTAGTATTCCTGGGGTCTTGTCGATCGGGGAAAGGTTGCATTGCTTTTGTGATTTATTCCAACTGCTGCTTCTGTATCTTTTGTCAGGTATGTATGTTGTTGTTTACTGAATTTGGATAATGCGTTGTGTACTGTAGAATTTGATATGTTTCTGTTGTCAAATGAATGTGATTGTTTTTTAATTGGATTATGCGTTGTGCTGTGTGAATTATATATGTTTTGTGTCATCCCTATTTTTCCAAGTAGTACATACTGATATTATGTTTGAAATTCACAGTAAAGATGAGGAAGATACATATATACTTAAGTGAATTGCTTTTGGTAGTTAATGCATAATGATTTATGGAGGTATTGAAGTGTCATGAACTATGGAACATGGCTCATATTCGTATTGTTAGTTGGTGGGGATAGATTATGCAAACTAAAGTAGTTGACAATGTAATTGATGAGTTTCCACAGATCACACAAATTTCATGAAGTTTTTGTATGTTGTGGAAAAACTTTGGTACATATGTTCTTGCATTTGCATTAAGCATGTTGAGGAGACTATGATTTCAATTCTTATACAAGTGTAAACAAACTATCCACAATTTACTAGTATTGCCTTATTATTGTTGCTGTTAAATTTGGCTTTTCACTTTTGGGTTATTGTTCCATCATATTTGTTGACAAGGTTAAAGAAACTTAACCATCAAGCAATACAAGAGGGCTAAGAGACCTTCACACATATATTAAACGTATATTAAGCAATACAAGAGGGCTTCAATATGTCTTCAATTTCAATATCATGTTTCAAATATATTAAGAACATAAGCTTGCAGACATAATAAACGTAATGTTGAAAATGAATACAATTTAAGGCAATATCCGAAGAGAGTGTGTAACACCCCACTCCCGCATGACCTGAACCTGACATCGATGGTGATATCCGAGTCCGTGCCCCGCGAGGGTGGCGTGCTACATCACTCACCAAAACTCAAGATAAATTTTTTTCTTTAACACATACACACACACATGATAATTTATGCGAAAAATAATTTACATAAACAAATCAATGGCCTCGGGGCCCTTTTCATAAATACAATTTATTTCAATATGTTGACTTTACAAATTGTCCAAATCAGTAATACAAAATTCAGAAAATAAAATACACTAATGCAGATTTAACCGATCCCACCACTTCTCTACTATATTAACCAGCAGATGTCATACTCACGTTGCCTAACAGGGTATTCTTTTGAGTCCTGAAAAATAATTGCAAATTTTGGGTGAGTTTTGCGAACTTAGTGAGGAACCATCATCGATGGTTCACTCAATTCATGCAACACAATAATTCACATATTACATATTTGCACATTGTTGCATAATTAAGCACATTGCACAATTGCACTTGAACATAGACAATGTGCCACATTCCATTTGCTTAAACATCTATACCCAATTGAATTCGTAAAACATTCAAACATAAGACAGTTGTTGCCCAATTCACATTCAGAAATACATAGAATCACAAAGCAGCTAGCCTTTCATTCCGTAAAAGAAATGCAATCCAATGCATATGTAATGCACATGTGACCCTTTCCAATTTATTACGTTATTGTGACCGAACGCCTAAACTGTCCCAATATGGGCGCATTAATCGGTGAGCTCGAGGCTCGAATCGTCCCTATATACAAGATAATCGCTGAGCCAAAGGCTCGATCACCGCGGGGCTCGAGGCCCAATATAAACGTTGAGCTTGTAGCTCTCGGTGGCTGCTCCGGTCATAACTCTCATTAACTGATCATGTATTCATGCATGGAATGCATGTGTCACAATTAAACAATATTATATCACAATCGGATCCAAATTATCACATTTAAACAATTGTTTCATAACAATTCACAGTATAATCACAATCACGATTTATAATCCCAATTAACACATTCATACAATTAGTTCACAAACAATCACATTCCAATCACAATCACCAGTAAAACACTCATATGTCATAATCTCCACATACATCGGACACTTTCGGTCTGGAATATTGGCACAAACAAACGCAAGAGTCCCTCCATTATTCTCCATAATTGTATAAGTACGAAATATAACCAAATAATAATTGAGGAACCATCTAGGTTACTCACCTTTGCTTCCGAAGCTAAAGCCTGAAAGTCTCGGCAACGTCTGTGAAATGACTTTCCAAAAGCGTCTCTAAAACAGTCCAAATATCCAACATTACCAAATTGGCAATCAGAAACATTTAATAATGCACATATAGCAATTAAATGTGTACAATGCATGTTCGTGACATTCCCGACACTATTACACAATTTCAAATCATCAAATTTTCCTCTAAAAATTAGAAACTCATTGACACCGAAATCACTCAATTCTGACCTCTATAGGTCCAATTATAAATAAAACACGGCTTAGGAAAATCCTTACTCGGACCCCTCACTTCGACCTAACCAATTCCCGTCAATTTCTGCTCTAAAAATTCCCAATTTCACAAATAAACGAAATTAAATATTATACGAATCTGATGCCTCAAAATTCAGGTCAATCGGACGTTGGATACGAAAGTAATTGACAAAAGAAATAATTAGGTAACATAAATCCCAAATTTCATTCTTTTTCCAAATTTCCAATTTTCACTAACTACCTTCTCCTCTTTCAAAACCCTTATCTATTTACACAAGTGTCTAAAAATTCCAAATTGGGTCTCGTTGGAAAGTTCTCAGAAAATCCGAAAAATTTCATGAAGAGTGAAAAATCCAATTTCACCCCTAAGGGTGTCAAAAATGCACTCAAAACTTCTGCCAAATTACAAAATTACCACAACAGTTCAGTACTTTACCAAAAATCATAACTTTTTATCCCCTTAGGTAAAAATTCCAAATTTTATTTCAATCAAAAGAGAAAAACAAGGGCTACAACTTTCATGAACAAACTGAAAGCCAATTCCATTTTTAACTTACTCAATTTCTCAATCAAAGCTTCAGCCTATCCAAATCATTCTCAACAGCAACACATTCTTCCAAATTTCATAACTTTCAATCCCATGTTTGAAAAACTACATGCTCTATATCCCTGAAAAGATCAGACAACAAGCTACACTTCTTATGAAGGTCTCAGAGACAATTTCCTTCACTAACTAGTTCAAATTTGTCCATTAATATGACTGTCCTGTTAAACTTGTTCAAACAACATAAAACCTAAAGCATATCCGAAATTGAAAAATTCATAACTTCCAATCCAGATATGATAAATTTGCATAAAATAACTAATTAGAAATCTACAACAATCCTCTACAAGTTTCCAGAATATTACTTAAGCCAATTTCCCCATTTACAGCCCCAAATAAATATCAGAACACAAACAACCCAAAACCTATTCACTTAGAGCATTGCACAACAAAGGCTGAATTTTCACTTGAACATTAACTCAATTTACACATCGAAAAATATCATACTTAGTAGCGTTAGAAAGCTAACACAAAAATCTTCAACTTTCATTAAAACTAATTTCACCAATTCACCCTACATCAATTTAGAAAAATGCATCAAAGTTTCAGGTCATCAAGCTCGAGTACTGTTCACACAACACCTCACAATTCACTTTGCATGCCAAAATTAAAATCCTTAAAGTAAGAATTGGACAAATCTTTCTTCATATGAAATCTAGCCATACTTCTTAAGTTTAATTTAAAACAAACCTCAGCTCAATTGGACAACCATATCAAAAGTTATGAGTCAAACTCTGAAACCTACACAACTCACATTTTTCCAGATTTCCTCCCTACCTCCTCCCCTTTCATTCTATCACTATACCTACATCAATAGGCATCCAATGTAATTACTAACACAGCCATAATTTCATCAAGGCATTTACTTGCATAGGGAGTCACAAATATCAGCACACACTCACAAGTTTCTTCCCTTAATTAGCTCCCATCTACCATCATACTAACATCATAAAAACAAGCCAAACTATTAATTCACATAAATCGCCTACCATCTCATTTATCCTTACAAAATATACACTTATACCCATACAATCAACACACAAAATTTATGCAAGTGATGCACAAGATGTCATAATTATTGCTTCTAACCACTACTTTAAGGACACATAACTTAAATTCTTACCTAAACAACTTTAACTCTTCAATCTTCCAACTCTCACTCAATTGCTTCAACCTCTCTACACACCTACGGTTACCACTCTTTTAAGGCAAGGATTTTGAGTTTTGTGCATAAAAGGGAAGAGAGCACATAGGGTATGAAGATCTAAATAAGTGGAGAAGAGAAGTAATAATAAGAAGAAGAAAAACAAGCAAAGGAAGGAGGAGGAAGGAGGCTCTCACGGATGGAGGAGAAGAAAAACACATAAACTCACCCTTTTTACTCTTTCTCAAGCAAGTGTCATGGAAGCTAACCCATAGGATATTTATATTCATTAGATAACCATTAAAGAACTAAGACTAAGTAGGCAAGTGACATGTGTCACTTGCCACTTGTCCCGATTTTTATTCCTGCCCAAATTCTACTCCAATTTTTCACAAACCCAATGACTTAACTTAATAAATCTTAACATCATGTCTCTAATTTTTCAGTGCCATTGGCTAGTCATTTTTGGTACCGGAAATCCACTCAGTCAGCCACTTGAAAATTTTTCGGTCCGGACATTGATTCCCAAAAATTCTAGAAAAATTTCCAAAAACCCCTAAAAACATAAAACACACAAAAATCACTCCAACTCAATTTTTCAAGCACAAATAACACATTTTTCACAATAAACACATATGCCGGGAAATGTCATGCATGCATGTACAATCATGTGCATATACAAAAATTTCAAGTTATGCATATATGGAGGCCATATTAGGCATGACCATGCCGAGATACGTTTACACACTCGTAACCCATTCTAAATTACCAATTTATCCTTGGGATGTTACAGAGTGAATGCTAGAGCTTTGAGTATTCCTTGTGAAATAGTCAGCCTAGTTGTCATTGTAGAACATTATTATCCTCTCCAGTCTACTCCAAAAAAAAACTTCATTCATAAAAACTTGATTCATTAATTAGGTCATGTCTTGAATTTGGTTTCCTCCAACTTTTGTGCTACTGATATATTTGGAATTCAGTATAGATTGAGTTGTTATATTTTCTTCTTATACCTTGCTGCCATATGTAGGGCATTGTGTCGAAATTAGTTTCATTCATGAAAATTCAAAGATATTACAAACGAATATCTAGTCCTTCATATTTCAATGAGTCTAGCCCTCCATATTTCAAGAAGGACAGGATTTGGAGTCCCAAGTTTGGCATTTGACTCATTGAAATATGAAGGGCTAAACTCATTGAAATAGTATTATGTGTCCACATATTCATTCCCCATTAGAAACTTTTCATGATATAGAACAAAACCATCCATCTTTTGTAGTCTGTCCCTTGCTTCGCAATGGCAAGAAATCATCAACAACAATATGAGGATACATGTTAGCCAAACAACAATACTACACACCTGATGTTTGTAAGTATTGATCTCAATTCTTGCATCTATTGTCATCCAACCCAATGGACGTAGCCACTGTGAAAGTTATTACAAATTAGAAGAATGAAAATTATGAAAGTCAAATAACTATTGTCGATTATTTTCATGCCCATTAATCATAATAAGGATAGGGAACCGTTAGTCCACACACAATGGTGGTAGTGATTAATGTTATTCTAGGATTGGATGAAGGTGAAGCTAGTAAATTATATGCAACTACTAGGGAGGAAGAGTTTATGCTAAATCTCATTTTGTTTATAATGAGGGAGAAAGACCCATTAGTAAGTTGGAGATTGGAATGGTTCTACTATCTTTGTATACATCTGATCCTGGTTGACTTCAACAATATGAACTTAAGTTTCTGAAATATTAGATGGGTCATATTGAGTTTTGAAGCTCCAATAAGGAGGCGTAGGAGTTTCCAAATATCCTTTATATTGACAGGCACTGCTACAATATAGATTATATTGAAATATAATGTTCTTTTGTAGGAATGCAAAAGACAGTAACTTAGAACATTAGTTTTAATTCATAAGTTTTGAATTACAACTATGTACATTGTATGGATATCTTCAACTATATTATATTGTGTTTGATAAATCTTTGGCTTTGATTATGTGCAGACAGTATTCATTGACATAAATGGATAACAGGAAATACGATGCTATATTTAAGGCTCTTATGTTTTTTGAGTTTTGGAATGGTCAATTGGACTTAATGAGAATGGTGATGTTTCTATACTTGTATGTATGCATTAAAAAACTGTGGAGGAGGGAAAATGCTAGAGGTTGTAGGGCGTTGACAGTACCAAGTAGGCAAGATAATATACGTAGGATTTTGAATGAGGGTGATTGGAATAGCCAATGGGACTTAAGAATGGACTTAAATGCATTTCACATATTATGTGAAATGCTTCAAGTCCACGGTCGCTTGCCGAATACTGGTCATGTGTCAATTGAAGAAAAAGTATTAATCTTCCTAAGAATATTGGCACAAAATGAATCTAATAGAGTTTTACAAGTTAGGTTTATGAGGTCTGGAGAAACAATTAGTAGGATCTTCCATAGTGTGCTGAAGGCTGTACTAAATCTCCACCATCTGTTGTATGTAAAACCCATACCAATTGCAGAGGAATGCACAGATAGTAGATGGAAATGGTTTAAGGTTAGTATATGTATGAAGCTACGATAACTTCCAATTTGCACTTCATTACATTACTGAACTTTAATTGCATTTGTTGGGAATTGTTTCATAGGGTTGCCTTGGTGCGCTAGATGGGACCTATATAGATATAATAGTTCCCCTTTCAGACAAATCAAGATACAGAGGACGGAAAGGGAGAATATGCACTAATGTCTTAGGGGTGTGTGACAAGGACTTAAACTTTGTTTATGTTCTAGCCGGATGGGAGGGTTCAGCATCTAATTCAAGGGTGTTACATGATGCAGTGACTAGGCGTAATGGACTTCACGTTCCAATTGGTATGTAAGATAACAAATACCAGCAACTTGCTTTTATTTGCAAATGTTTGATTAGAATTACAATAGTAATAGTGTCATTTGTTTATAGGGAATTACTACTTAGTAGATGCTGGCTATACCAATGCTCCTGGCTTTCTTGCACCTTATAGAGGCACAAGATACCATATTCAGGAGTGGGCTAGAGATGGAAGGGCACCTAGGAACCTAGAGGAGCTTTTTAATAAGAGGCATTCAGCTGCAAGAAATGTCATTGAGCGTGCATTTGGGCTACTGAAAAAAAAGATGGAAAATTCTCAGAAATCCATCGTTTTATGCAGCAAACACACATGTTCACATAATTCTCGCATGCTGCCTGTTGCATAACTTTATTAGGCTACATATGAGTGATGATCCTGCAGAGGCAACTCCTCTTGCAGATGAGGATCAGCCATTTGGGGAAGATGCATCCTTGCCCCAAATGGTTGATCGTGTTGTAACAACTACTGCATGGAGTCAACGGCGAGAGGATTTAGCTCAGAACATGTTTGAGGAATGGAGAAGCAACCACTAATTGTGTACTTTGATTTGCTTTACTTTGATGTTTACTGAATTGGGGATTTGCTTTATGTGATTTTTATTGAATTGGGGATTTGCTTTATGTGATGTTCATTGAATTGATCATTAACCGCTTTAACTTCATTACTTGTTTCACATAATTCAATATTATATTTGTTACGACCGCCTTGGTTTCAATGTACGTTGTTTAATCATTTATGCAAATGGAATGTTTTGGGAATGGCATTGCATGGTTAAGGTGCAATGTCAAGGATTTGGACTGAAGCTGAAATAGATGCATTTGTGACCTTCATGGAGGAGGTTGTTGTTGCTGGTCACAGAGCTGATAATGGCCAGTTAAAGCCTGGAAATTTCCAACTGCTAGCTAGAATGATGCAGGATAAGTTTCCTGGTTGTGGCATTGAGAGGAGGCATGTCAAAAATAAACAGAAGAGGTTAAAGGATAAATATCAGACTGCATTTGACATGTTAAATTGCAGTGGGTTCGGTTGGAACGAAAGCAAGCAGTGTGTTGAAGTCGACAGCAAGCAAGTCCTGGATGAATGGATGAGGGTAATTTTTTAATTTTCTTTGTTTATTACATTATCTTGATAAAGAGAAGTTTCCAAGGCTGACGTTTTCTGATGTTTTTCTCAGGGGCACTCCAACAAGTTTTATACTCCAGGCAAGCCTTTCCCACTTTACCCAAGACTCGAGTTTGTTTTTGGGAGAGACAGAGCAACGGGGGCAGGTGCCCAGGATGTTCTAGATGATATTGGTCAGCTGGAAACTGATGACACTGAAGGTGAAGGACCAGCTGATCCAATAGCGTCTGCATCCTAATTTGATCCCACAACCTCATTGGTCAGTCCTCCTCCGACTACTTCAGGTAATGTCTTTGGTTCAGTCGCCTCTTCGAGCAATACGGACGGAATCTGACAGAACAAAGGCAAAAGGAAGATGAGGGATATCGAAGTATTAGAAAACGTTACTGCCTCTTTCCTTCTTGCAATTGATAGTGGTAAAGAAAGTGCTAGGATCGTTGCTGATGCCATTGTAGGATTGCATAGGACGAGGCTAGGTGATGAGTTAGGGAAGTTGGGCTTTTCCATTGAAGAAGTCATCAAGATTGGAAAGATATTCGCCAAGGATGTTTCTGCTGCGAATCATTTCTGGGATCTAAATGAAGAATAGAGACTAGTACATGTCAGGAGCCTATTAGATGAAAATGTTTGATCAAGTCAAGATGTTTGACTTGATGTTTTTTGTGAAGCCACTACCTTTATAGTGGCTTTATATGCGAGGACGGATTTGTACTGCTACGAACCTAGGATTGTGATGTTGACTACGTGTTGACTTTGTTTTTCCAATTGACTATTTATGATCAATGCTTGCTTATTAGAACTTCTAAATGTTTGTCATTTTTCTGCGTGTTTGAATTATGATAATATGATTCATTTTCAGGTACCTAAATATGGCCAGATACAACTTTTATGTTGTCTTTCATTGAATGGCGAAGTTAGTATTTTTACCAATCAAGGCGATGTGCAATTGGTAATCGAGGGATTTTCTAATGCTCGATCTGGGGATATCAAACATAGGAGGAAGCACAAAGTGCGATGTGATGGATCAATATAGCCTACTCGTCGGATTGCAGTAAATTGTTCTTTACCGTCCGTGAACCATCCTCCATTCCGATTCCAAACCGACTTCTCCCAAATGAACAAGCCACCAAGTTTGTACTGCAGCTAACATGGCATGGGCTCATACATTTCTACTCATACTATTGAATCATCATGGGATGGTTCTAAACCAAATTATTTCTAAATTCTAAGCGTTAATGTATGTTGAACCAAATATGTCACCAAAATATTAATGCTTAGATGTTTGTTTAGAATGTATGTTGAACCTATTATGTAATTAATGCTATGAATGTATGTTGAACCTATTTTGTAATTGATTTAATGAATGCTTAGATGTTGTGTTCGCACATAATTAATATTATCAATAAGAAATTATAATTACTTTCTTATTATCATTATTGTTAATATTGTTATTATTTGTAAAATAATAAAACAAAATATATTTATTTTATAATTACAATTGTAATTATTATATTAATAAAATTATTACTATTATTATTATGCATGTTATAATTATTATTATCATATAATTGGTAATTATTATTAATATGTATAATTATGATTATACATGTTGCCTTATTTATTAATTGAAATTAATTTTGTTGTTCTTGTTCTTGTTATTATTATTATTATTATTATTATTATTATTATTATTATTATTATTATTATTATTATTATTATTATTATTATTATTATTATTATTATTATTATTATTATTATTATTATTATTATTATCATTATTATCATTATCATATAATTTGTAATTATTAATAATATGTATAATTATGATTATACATGTTGCCTTATTTATTAATTCAAATTAATTTTGTTGTTTTTGTTATTATTATTATTATTATTATTGTTATTATTATCGGTAATAAATGTTATTATTATTATTATTATTATTCAATATTAATTTGAAATTGTTATTATTATTATTTGTTCACTTTTTTTACTAAAGCTTCTCATTCGTAATAAATTTATCAATTCATAACACATTTTTAATCATCTTAAGTATAAGGGGCATTTTTGTCATTGACACAATTTTTACGTTCTGTCCATTGCAACCAAACACATTCTGTCACAGAGACGGAACAGTTTCCTCTATTTTGTCTACCACAATCAAACATCCTCTCGCTCCGCTTTTGTTCCGCTCATTATGTTCTGCTTTTGTCTTTAGCCATCAAGACAAAGAACTATATGGACAGTAAGTATGAGTTTTGGTGATTTCTGTGTTCTGACACTAATTTTGGACTATTATGGTTGAAATTAGCTCAAGTGATCTTATAGAAAGTTGTAGAGGAATGTTTTAGCTTTGTAATGAGGTATGATAAGCTCTTTTTGGATGTAGGGATTGTAAGTTATGGATTTTGAAAGTTTGGATATGGTTTAGGTGAAATGGTTGTTCAACAATCTTTAACAGGGCAGCCACAATAATGGGAGAATTTGATCTAGTTAGAGATAAAATTTGATTTTAAGTCCTTAATGAGAATTGTATCATGTTTTCTGATCTTTTCAGTGATATAGAGTATGTAATTTTTCGATAATAGGATAGGAAGTTATGCTTTTTGGAATATTGTGTTACTGTTGAGAATGACTTATATAGGCAAAAACTTTGATTGAGAATTTGATTTGTTTAGAGGTTGAATTTGCTACCTAGTTGTCATGAAAGTTGTAGAATATTTTTTGATCTTTCTTTTGCTATAAATATTGGAATTTTTGGCAAAGGGAATGAGAAGATATGGATTTAGTAGAATGTTGCACTGTTTTGGCAAATTTATGATTTGACAAATACTTTGATTGCACTTTTGACACCCTTAGGGGTGCAATTAGTTTTTAAGCCCTTCATGAAACTTGTAGGGTTTTCTGTGAGCTTTCCAATTTGTGATTTTTGGACATTTGTGTGAAGAGTTATGTAGTGTGGAAGAAGGGAAGGTTTAATAAGTGGTTTTGAAAAAAATTAGGTTAAATTTTTTTTTTTGAAAATTCAGATCCTCGCATCTCGCGAGGGTGTCGCCCTCGCGAGAATTGATTTTTATTAAATTATTATTATTATTTTATTTATTATTTCTATTATTTATTTTGTCCCAATTTAATTTTTTTGTAAATATTTTTTTCATCTGACCTCCGATTGACATGATTCTCGAGGCATCGGATTCGTGAAATATTTAATTTCATTTCTATGTAAAATTATGAATTTTTAGAGATGAAATTGTCGTGATTTAATTAGGTCAAAATTAGAGGACCGAGTAAGTATTTTTCTGGTCCGTATTTTTAGTGATAATTGGACCTATAGAGGTCCGAATTGAACGATTTTGGTGTCTTTAGATTTCTAACATTTATAGGAAATTTTTGTGATAAATATTTATGGAATAAGACCGGGAATGTCACAAACATGCATTGTACACATTTAAATTGTTACATGTGCATTATTAAATACTTCTGATTTTTATATTTGGTAATGTTTGAATATTTTGACTGTTATAGAGGCGCATTTGGAACGTCAACCCACGAACATTGCCGAGACTTTCAGGCATTAGCTTGGAAGCTATTTGTGAGTGACCTAAACGGTTCTCTCAGTTATTATTTGCTTAGAAAACTGTGGTGGATAATGGTGGGTTAGTGAATTGTGTTTTGATTATGGATTTCGGACTGAAGGTCCGATGTATTGGGAAGCTATAACATAGAAGTGCTACTTGTTTGTGATTTTGTGAACTACTTGCGTATGATGAAATAAATTTTGACATATGTGTTGATTGTGAGATCTATCTTGCTTCATTGTTACATGTGCATTCCCTGCATGAATGCATGATCAGTTAATGATAGTTGTGGCCGAAGCAGCCACCGAGAGCTAGAAGCGCAATGTATTTGGGCTTCGAGCCTACAGTGATTCAGAGCCTCAGGCTCAACGATTAATGTGCCCATATTGTGACAGTTTAGGCGCTCGATCACAACACCGTAATAAATTAGAAAAGTGTCACATATGCATTACATATGCATTCGATTGAATTTCTTTGATTGAGTGAAAGGCAAAATGCCTTATACTTATGTGATAACAATCATGTGGTACTTCTGAATGTGAAATTAAGATATCACTGTGATATGTTTGAGTGTAGCATGAATTGAGTTAACCATCGATGATGGTTATCTCACTGAGTTCACAAACTCACTCAAAATTGCAACTTATTTTTCAGGACTGAGAGTAGACTCCTAGCTCCAGAGGGACTTTTCCTGCCCTGTAGATCGTGTTGGCAAAAGAAGTCATGGCTCACAGGTCGGTCAGCTGGGATTTTTGGGATGACCTAGATAGAGTTGTTGTATTTTCCCTGTTTTTATAGCATTTTGTCTTAGGCTTTTGGAGTAATGTACAGACAGTGAAAAACTGACAGATATGTAAAGTTCTGATTTTAATGAAATGAAATGGAGAAATTTTTGGTTTAAAAAATTAGTGATTTTGATACTGATGTTTTATTATTATGATGCCATGTGAAGTACAGTAGTGATTGTTCGTAGCTCACCCTTATCGTAGGATATGTATCGGAATAACTTACGGGCATCCCGGTGTATACCCTATGGTAAGGGGGCGCTACATTGCATCTATAGTGATTAAGCATAGAAACAAGAATGAAGTTTAAGAAAGATAAACATAACCCAAGAACTTTCATTCAACACAAATTAATCCATAAAATATAAATCAATCTCCCAAAGTAGGCTACATCCCTAACCCTAACTGGGATTTAGTTCCATAACATAATAAAAGAATCCAAACAAATAAAGACAATCAACATCCAAGAAAGAGTAGAGAGAGAAGATAGAGAGAACACAAAACAAGATTGCTTCCAATGTTTGATCCAATCCTCTTTGATCTTGTTCTTTGCCTCTTTTGAGTGCCTCCTTTTGTGCAGCCTCGTTTTTAGTGTAGAACCCCCTCTTTTGGTCATAAAATGAGTATTTATAGTGTCTTGAGCTTAAAGAAACCTAGTTTTTTCCAAACAGGAGAATATGGGTTGTAACAATGCCGACAAAGTCCGTTAGGCGGATGTTAAGTCTGTTGGGCAGATTTTTTCAGATTTCCCAAGTGAATTTGGCCAGTAAATGTCTATTAGGCGGACTTAATGTCCGTTGAGTAGACTGACAAACTCATTGTTTCATAAATATTTTCATCTCTTTTGGATGAGTTTTTGTCACTAAAATTGCTATTTCTAGCTTTATTTGATTATTATTGAATTATTGTGCCTTATATTTAATTTGTAATTATAGGGGCATAAATTGTCATATTTTGGTTTGAATGTGATAAATTAATTTTTGGACAATTTGATGCCACATTGTTTGAAATTTTTGTTGCAGGGTATTTGAAGAAATTAAAATTTAAAAAGGATTAAAAGATCTAGAGAAGATAAACATAAGGCAAGCAAAGACCAGAAAACAACAGCGTGTGTGGTTTGAAGAGAAGGCAAAGGAAACAACACCGTGAGAGCAGCGTGAACAAGGGAGGAATAAAATACATATCAAGTTATAAAATGAGAGGAGCTGTTGTGTGGCCTTGAGAGGGGGCTGAGTGTGAAATATGAGTGCGTGCTAACTGGGCAAAGAAGAAAAAAATAACATCTACAAGTGGCTTGTATTGTAACATCCCACCCTCAATTGGAAGGGTAAAATAGTAAATTTGACATAGGATGGAATAGATTTGGAGTGCATAGGACTGTTCATGCATAATAGGATTGGTCCACAGTCACATTTGTGCACATGAAATCACTGTGCATGCATACATGATATTCCCAGTTTGCGTGCCTAAGACAATTTTATTGGGATTAACGTGGTTAATGGGTTTAAAAAAATTATTCTGAGTGCGCCATAAATTGTTTTCTATTTTAAGGGATTTTTAGGAATTTTTCTGAATTTTTCCGGAGAAAATTTTCGGATCGGAAAAATCGCCAATTGGCGAACCGGTCGATTTTCGGTAGCGAAAATTTCTACCCAATGGCACTGTAATATTGGGTATATTATTTTGGAATTGAAATTAGGGTCAATTGAGTTGATTGGGTTAGTTTTTGATCTGGATTAAAGAATTATTAAGTTGACTTTTCATTAAAATCATAAACAAATGACCTTTGGCCACCTTATACCTTCATTTAATGCTCCTTCTTTGTGCCTATCGGTTTTCGCCTTATTAATTCAAGAAAAGAGCAAGTGGATGGGTTGTGAACTCATCCGAAAACATCCTTTCTCTTTTTGCCTATCCTCCATCGATTTTCTCCTTCTCCATTATCATTGATTTTTGCTTCTTTCTTCACCTTCCTCCAAACTACTTCATGCTTATTGCCTTACCATCATGATGAGTTCTTGTTGGAGGTTAGAAGAAATGGTTAGAAGGCATAGTTAAGCAAAGAGTTGAAAAGAAGTGAAGGTTGGAAGCTAATAGGTAAGTGTTTAAATTAAGCTTTGAATGGTGTTTTCAATGATGCTTAAGTATGACTTTATGAATCATAGTAGGTAGAAACATTGAATGGGAGGTTTGGTGCCTTTATTATGCTTATGGATGCATTAAATTGATGTCTATTATGGCTTAAATTAATGGGTATAAGGTTAGGGTTGGTTATGAATTGAAAATAGGATGATTGATGCATGGTTTTAACTTGATTTTGATGGCATATTGATCATTGATTTTACTTGGAAATGAAGAAGTGAGTGCTGCCAATTTTTGTGTATTAGCCCTAGTACATGTATGAATTGTATAAGAACTGATTTGTGTTCCTTTGGATGTTTAATGATGTGTTAAAGGCATTGGAAATGATAGAAATTAAGATTGGACCAAATCTTGAAATTTAGGGTTTTAATAGATTGTACTGTTTTGATCATAACTCATTGTATAGGAGTGCAAATGAGGTGAGGTTTGTGTCCACTTAAACTTTAGGATGGTGGCTACATTTTTGTGTGAAATAGGCACTGTCCAATTTTAGATTTAAGAGGGTGTAATTTGTCTTGGAAAGTTACTGCTATTGACTGGAATGAACAGTACCCGAAATCATACCCTATAGTTTTGCTAATTTTTATAAAGTAATTGGGAAGGAATTAGGACAAATGGACTAAATGAAAGTTGAAGCCTATTAAGTTAGCTTTCCGATGCCACTGATTTTTCAATTTTTCTATATGTCTATTAGGAGTTATGGACTGATGATTGTTGGCTGTTTTTATGCATTGAATGAAACCTAGCTGGAATGTCAAATTTGGTGTACATTCAGATTAGGAGGAATTTTAGTAAATTTTGTGCATTGAATTGGTGTTAGAAATATACTGAAGAGTTTTAGATGACACATTCATCTTGAAAATGGTGTATGGCATATAATTTCTGGAAATCAGATGTGGGAGTTATGGATTTTCACAATTTGAACCTACATTGTGATGTTAATTGTTGATTGGGTCAGAAACTTGCATAACAGATTTGACACTGTTAGAGGCTGAATTGGAGTCTGGTTATTTCATGAAGAATTGAAGTTTGAGATTTTATCTTTTCAGGGATATAAAGTGGTGAGTTGTTTGACTTGCATACAGGGAGATATGATTGATAGAAAGTTACTGCTCAAATTGAGTGATTTCAGGGACAGCAACCTTGAGTGAATTATTTGACCTAGTTAGCAAGGGAATTGAAATTTGGGTTGTTTCATGAAAGTTGTAGATAACATTGTGATCTTGATGAGAATATTTATTGTATAATTTTTGACTGCATAGAATGAAAGATAGTGAATTTCCAATGACTGTTCTGTTTTAGGAAGTGAATGTGTGGGCAGTAGCTTACGTTGGATGTTTGACACCCTTAGGGGTGAAATTGATTTTTCTGGACTAAAGGAAACTTGTAGAGGGTTTCATTACCTTTCCAATGAGATATGGTTTGTATTTTTCTGAATTGTGTAGAATAATTTATGATTTATTGAATTTCGGTTAAAGGAAAGGGAAAAAGAGTAGGAAATAAGGGCAATATATATATATTAATTGTTGAATTTTGGTTTCTTTCGTGAATAACTTTTCCGTCCGACATCCGATTGACCTGATTCTTGAGGCATTGGATTCGTAGAACATTGAATTTCATTTTTTGAGAGATTGGAGATTTTTGGACGGAAAATTGACGTGGGTCCAGGTAAAAGTCTGTGTAATTACTGTTTTGTTTAATTGGGGACCTATAGAGGTCCGATTTGCGCACCATCAGCGCCAATAGGTTTCTAATTTTTGGATAGATTTTTTCTGATAAAAAAATAGAATTAGGGCCGGGAATTCATGAACATGCATATTTTTACCTACATGTGCATCAGTAATTCATTCGAATTGAATCGTTAGTGATAGTTACCTTCTCTGATGCTTAGGCACAACTGGAGCGTCGATCGACCGACATGACAAAGACTTTCCGACAATAGCTCAGAATTAAGATGTGAGTAACCTAGTTGGTTATCCCGATCTATGTGTTTATCAGGATTTGATTGCCTACGGGATTACGTGGATTATATATGGCTTTTATTGATCGTGAATTGGGCATTAGACAACCGCTTAATTGGATCAGATATTTGGGTGACCCATGGACTGTGATATATTATATTGACTTATTGGGCATGTGCATTCATGCACAAATGCATTAAATCGCTAAAAGGAAAATTGTGAACCGAGACGCCATCGACATCGAACCGAGCCTAGAGCTCGACATATCAAACGAGCCTCGAGCTCGAGGGAGATAATTCTCCCAGACGCCGCTTCACATGAATCTTCGCTTATCGCTCGGTCACAATCATCGTAATAAAATCGAAAAAAGTCACATATGCATTGCATCATTATCGGTGAATATCTCAAATGGATAATTATTGTATTTGTTTGACTTGATGGATCAGATTGTAAATGGATGACTACTATCTTGTGGATCGCTATATCGATCGTGTGTCGTCTTATTATTCGTAATTAAATATTAATCGTGACAATTGATCGTAATATGAACTATGAATATTGATCGATTAGTAGTACTAAGACTATCTTATTACCGTAATTTGTTATGTGATGCATGAATTGGGAGAACCATCGATGATGGTTTCTCATTGAGTTCGCAAACTCATCCAAAATTGCAATCTATTTTTCAGATTTGAAGAGTACCCTCGACGCAGGAGTATTTCTACCGAGGCAAGTGAAGGATAGAGGTCGGGATCGGTTAGGTATGCGCATTAGTGTCTCAACCAAATTGTGTTCCGCAATCAATGTATAACAATGCTTTGTATTTAGACTAAGCCCATTGTGGTGTTATTGTTTTACACATTGACAATTGCATTATTGTTGCTGTCGATCGTAATGAGTGTTGATTGCTTGTAATAACTGGAAATAGTTTATTGTGCTCATGGGCTTAAATTACTTACTATTTTTACCGTTGTTTTTACCGGGCCGATGTATGTTAAAAAAAAAATATTTGTATACCGAGTTTACCGACTGATGTAGTACTCCACCCTCGCAGGGCACGGACTCGGATATCACCCATAATATCAGGTTCGGGTCACTCGGGAGTGGGGTATTACATGTATGGGACATGGACCAAGAAGGGAGGAATTAGTAGAAAAGAAGGAGACAAACGGTAGTGCTTGTAGATAGTATGGTGTGTGGACCAAGAGGAATAAGTGAATAGTGCAGTGGTAGGTGATTTGAGTGGAGGGGAGTGAAGCAACGTATGTGAGTGGCCTAGTTGTGGGGCTTTGAACGAAAAAAAAGGCAGCAGGAGCTTTGAACGTAAAAAGAAGAGTGGGCGTTGTTGAAAATCCTGGTGGCTGTGTTGTGAGTTGTTTTGACCATATGTGAGTGTTTTTCTGAAAAGAGGAATAAAAAAATGCTAAATAGAAGGTTGCGTGAGTGTGCTTGTATTGTCCTGTTGTGTGTTGGTTTGTACGTGAAAGGGGAACGAAAATAAAAGCAGCAGGTGAGTGGCTTGTTGAAGAGAGTGCTGCCTTGTGCGTTGTTGGTTTTGTGAGTAACTAAGAGAGGTGTGAGTAGGTATGCATGTAGTGACTGGTGTGAGTAGGTATGCATGTAGTGATTGGTGTGAGTGACTTGTGTGTGGCTTGAGAGGCAAAAATCGTGTGTGTAGTGTGCTGTTGTATGGTGTGTGACTAACATGTTTTGTGTGTGTGTGTGCAGTGAGTGTATTGTATGCTGCTTGAGTTTAACGTGAAGAGAGGGCAGACGTGAGAAGCAGCTGTTGTAGTTAACGTTGTGTGTGTGCTATGGAGTGAAGAGCTGATAGTTGAGCAGCGTGAGGTGTGTTGGCTTGTGAGTAGTTTGAACGAAAATAAAAGAGGTTGCTAGGCATTGAAGTGTGTGGTGAGTGTGTTGTGTGTGAGTTAGAGGCAGGCGTGGGTTGTGGGTTGCTTTTGTTGGAGAAGAATTACAAATAGACAAATCAAGCAATAAAAGAGAGAAGAGGCTACTTGAGTGTGTGATCGCGGCTCTGTCGATTCGATCTTACGATTGATTCTTGGAAATCGGTCAAATATAATAAATTCTAAGATTGCGGTATAGGTTGCAACCTCGGGTCGTCTCACTTAATTGGAACCAAATAAAAAAGGTCTAAGCTAGCCTAAATGTCAAAAATTGCAATTTAAGTTGATAAAATGGGTTTGGTCATTGAAAGAACTAGTAACAGTAATTAAAATTAGAGAAAAAGTATAAAAGAATGTTTTTGTGTTTTTAATAAAATAAATGAACTTAAAATTTTGGGTAATGGTCAAAGGATAATAAATCCTCTTGAAAATGGGCACAGGCTATCACAGTTCAAAAATGAGTTTTCAGGGATAGAATCCACTAAGTTTCGAAAGATCAACCCTAAAGGACTATTTAGGTCCAAAGATTTAATTAATGAACTCCATTATTTAAATCTTTGTTAAAAACCTTAGTGTGAAAATTGGACAAGTAAATGCAATTGGTCAATCGGATAAAAACAAAACCATCTAAATCAAACACAACTAGGTAGATTAAGAGAGTAAATGCAATATCCGAATGACATATATGAGACTTCATATATTAAGCATCAAAAGTTCTACAAATCACTTTGTCCAAGTCGCAACATAGTGTTCAACACCCGGATAAACTGTTAACCATGCTAATCTAGTCATACAGATGCAATCTCTAACTCAGAGTTTACACAAATACAACTAAACTTCAGACACTATATGATTACTCCCCTTTGAAGCTTCCGGTAAACTCAAGCCATTGCTACATCTTCAAGAGGAAATGTAACTTAGCTACGCATAGCTCCGGACTATCCTTCGACTGCTGGAGATTGAGCGATACTCATATTAGCAGAAGATACTGATGGGGGCGATGATGATGGCGATGGTCGATGATGATGAAAACGGAAATGATGGTGGAGTAGAGTGTAGTCTCCCTGCTGCCTCCAGACGTCTCTAAGTATATGCGTATTCAAGTCTCCCAGTCTCCAAGTCTCTCTGACCTAAAAATAGCAAAGTTTTTATATGGTGGGTGCAGGTCGGGTCAGAGCAGTGAGACAAACTTTCCATTTAAGGTCGGATATCCGCTCGTACGTCGCGACGTGTAAATAAAAATTCATCGCGATGTGTAGAATTGCCTACTCGTCGCGTCGTGCGAATTATCATACGTCGCGACGTGTGGAAGTGATTTGCTCTTCGCGACGTGCGGATTAATATTCGTCGTGACGTACGGATAGACCTCACGACTGTTGACTTCCTGATGTGTTGACTTCGTTGTTCCTGTAATAAAATAATAACAATTTTGCAGTATCAATTGTCCTCATGAAGATTATAGAAAAATTAATATCAGATCATGACAATTTACTGACAAATTGCGAATTAAAAAAGCTCGGTATGAGGAACCAATTTAAGCACAAAAATCATCAATTAGGAGTCAACGAATGCATAAGCAGCTATGAAAATGCAGCCAATTTATAATGTAAACTTGGCTCAATCAGTGTGCTTATGCGAGGATCTTGGAGGCTGGACGTTGTACTATGCTGGTGCTGTGTAATTTTGTGGAGTGAAGAAATGTGTGTGTGCTGGTGGTGAGTGCATGAATAGGAAGCAAATTTTCACATCAAGAAGAAAAACAATAGCAGGTGGCGTTGAAGGCAGCAGTGTGCGACAATTGGTGATGCTGTGTGAGTCCATGTGTGTGCTAGTTATGTGAAGTGGTTCTAGGTGATTGGAGAATAATTAATTAGTCACATCAAAAGCTAAGGGAGACATGGCTGTGATGGAGCAAGTGCATGGTTTGCAGAAAATATAAACGACGCAACTTCATATTTTCATGGCTGATCACCGAATCTCAAAATGAATTTTCTTGGCTAATTTATCTTAATCCTTCGGTTCAATGGCAAAGGCAGGAGCTTGGAGTTTTTATAGGGGGTTAAAACTGCATTTTTATTATGTCCATTTAATTAATTAGTAATTCATAGATTTTACTATTTAATTATTTGGAGTTGTGTTTTGTGATTGAATTATTGTTTGGCAATTGATATTGTGTTGATTTCGGATTTAATTTTATTGCTTTGTTTTGGGGTCAAAACTTTGTATTGAGATTTTAGCGAAATTGGTGATTATTCAAGGTGGCTTGAATTATTTGGATCATTTTATCTGTTGCTAGCATTAATTTTGTTTAAGCGTAAAAGTCGAGCATTGATGTTAGTATCCTTAGTTCTATTTTACTAGTCTGGTGGTAGTTAGTAAATTGGGATTTTTTAGAAAATATTTTTGTAACAATTCGAGGTGGCTCGGTTGTTAGTTAAAAGCTCAATTTTAATTCTTGGTTCAATTGTTTTGACTCCCATATCTTTTTGAGTGATGATTGCCTGCGTTATTGAACTGGAGGATTGCGTTTATCATTGTTAATTACTTGTGTTTGTTTTCTTATTTAATTCACTCGTTGTCATTTCAAATTTCTCATTTCAATTTTTAAAATACCAAAAACAAGTCCTTTGCGTTTATTTTCATTCTTTGCAAATTTTAGAGGTAATTGTTAAAAACAACACCATTTTATTGTTTGTCACTGCTTAGATTGCCCACTGCTTGGATTGCCATTTTATTGACTTATCATTAGACACTGTTTGTTTGGCTGAACTAAATTGACATCCGCTCACTTGACTTTTGCAGTCCTTGGGTTTTGTTTTCAAATCCTTGTTGCTTATGCATGTGAACATTGACATGTCAAGGTTTGAATACGTTTTTGATTTGAGTAATTTTTATTTTTAGTTGATTAGCATAGTGGAGTGCCTTTGGTGCAGTGTTACTAACCTTGTGGTATATCTTGACTTGAGGAAGGAAATGTCTTAGATAAAACCTTGTTGGAAGGAATTTTGAGCCTTATTTTTCTTTCTCATCTTGTGTGATTTCTACCTAGCTTGGTTAGCCTCTAGAACTTGAATAGATTCTTTTTCGAAGCTACATTAATACCTAGATTTGTGAGTATGATAGGGCATTCTTTTCTAAACTTTTTTTTCCCAAACACAAGCCATTTCAATTAACCTTTGCTTACCCCTTTGAGCCTTCACTTTCATTCATTCCACTGCTTTTGAACAAAATCTTTGTGTGAGTTACATTATGTTCTTCATGATTAAATGTGCATAACTGATGTTGCTATTTTAATCTTCTTGGGTTAGAGTATGCCAAAATTTGCAAACAAAAAGAAAACAAAACAAAAAAACAAAAAAAAAGAAGAAGAAGAAAAAAGAAAAGAAAATAGTTTGGCCAAACAAAATGAAGTATGAAATAAGACATCCTTTGGTGGATAGAAGATTAAAGATTGGGTCTTGAAAGATGATAATTGCACATTGGTGTTCAATTGATGGTTGCGCTTTAACTCATTTTGAGTTATTCTTAATACTCATGCAATACATTTTTCATTTTTTTTCCTTCTCTTTTCCATTTCATCCATTCATTAGCCTTTCATCAACATTACAACCCTACAAAGTCCCCTTGATCATGAATCTATGGTATGTTAGTGGTGGAGATAGTAGAATCTTTACAAGCTTATGGTAGGTGCTAATCTAGGTAGATTGAGTGAAAATTAAATTTTATCTAAACCAATTAGAGGCAAGTGCACCTCGTCGACAAGTAATATAAATCGGTAAGAACCGGACATCGTACCCAAGGGAAAATTTTCCAACACGTAAGACAATTAAATTAAACGATTAAAAATTACTCAGACGATCTAAAATTTGATTGATTTGAAAATAAAATAAAATAAAGTAAGCAAATTAAGAAAATATGAAAAATGCAAAGTATGAATTAAAACGACTAGATTTAATCAAATGACAAAAATCGGTTAAGGTATCAGATTTCAATTGGATTGGACATTTAAAATAAAATTGTAACGATGGATTGATTTAGAAACACTTCGCTAGCAAGTCGAACCCAATGTTCATGGTGTTCCTTCTCTTTTAAATCCGAGTCACTACTTGGTTCATAGAAAATTCGGAATAAAAGGTGTTAAATACAAGAAGCCTAAAATTAAGTTCGTTAATTCTAGGTATCCTCACACAAGATTCTAAGGTTGGTCTACACTTTAGTCTCAAGTATGTCGCTTGATTAATTTTTCGACACATTAAATCCCATTGGTTGTGGTATTAAATCATCTAAGGTCTTAATCTAGGTGATCAAGCTAAATTAAGACTAAATATGCATTTAATCAAGAAAAAATCAATAGCACAAAATTATCCTAATCTAATATCAATTTTAACCTTAACCTAAAAGAAAATTTAATCACACATATTTATCAATGTAACAAAATTATGGTCATAATATATGTTTGCATTGATTAAAACCACACAATTAAAATAAATAAGAAATAAAATAAAGAAAATAAATTTAAAACACCCATTCTTTAGTTCTTGTAGAATGATGTGACAAATAAAGTTTTTCTCCTCATGCACGTCCCTTCTCTCTGCTTTCTCCTTTCTCTTCATGTTTATTTTTTAAACTCCAACAAAGAGACCTCCCAAATTTCCAAGCCTCTTGTCCCCAGCTGTCCACTTTCTTCTCCTTTAACAAGCAACTGCCACGTTCCTTCCTCAACCAACAGCTGCGTCCTTCTTCAATCAACAGCTGCGTCCTTCTTCTCCTTTAACAAGCAACTGCCACGTTCCTTCCTAAACTTACCAGGAAACTCACGTTGTTTTTCCTTCCCATCAGCTGCAACGTTCTGTTGATTCCAGTTGCTTCAAGTCTTCATGTACAGCCCTTTTAACGCCCCCTCCTGCTTGCCTTCAACGTGAGTGATGAAGAGTCTTCACTAGCATCTCACGATGTTCATCAAGCCACCAGCTAACTTCGTTTGTGGGTAGATAATCATCATTTAGTGGGGGCTGCAGTGAGTGTTAAAACAGAGAGCTCTAACGTCTACCTTGGTCTCTCCAGCTCAACGTGTTTCCTCCCCTTTAACAGCACATACTCTCTCATCTTTTTATGCACATACACAGCTGCCTCCTCCCTCTCTTTGCCAACAGCTCACGTTATTTTCTTCTCCTTCTGCTTGTCTTCAACGTAAGTGAGTTCCACATAGCTTCAACGTTTTCCCATCTCCAGTCCACTAGCTAAAATTTTAATCATTCCATGCTTCAGTTGTCTCGTTGTGTTTGGTGTAGAGTGTACAGTGATGATGCGTTGGCTCCACCTCTTAAATCCCTAGCTAATGTATATTTTTTTATCACCAGCTTCTCACGTTGAAGTCTCCATAAGGCTTTGTCACGTTGCTTCCTTCCACCACTGGCCTAAATTATTTCTCCAGCCCCCATGTTCTTCCTCCTCTGCCAGCTACTCACATGTCTTCTTCCACTACTTCAACATTTTTTCCTTCTTTGATTGCAGCCAGTGGCTTAAAAATATCATGCGCCCTTTGTTGTTTTTCTTTTTGTCTCAGTACATTAAAGAGTGGGCTGCTGTTTTTGTGGAATCTGCATGCTTCTTTCTTGGATGGCTACGTTGTCTTCTTATGGGTGGAGGAGTGACGTGATTTCTGGAGAACTTGTGTGAGGGGTGGCATTTCCTCTCCAGTCCCACCAACTTCTTGTTCCTTTACTATTCAATCTCCACGCCTCTCTCTCTAATTGGTTATATGTCTTGAATAATTCATGTCCCTCTCCTTTCTATCTTCCAAAAACGTTAACGTTTTTATTCATCCAAAGGTGCCTAAATTAAAAACAAATAATGTTTTAATTAGTACAATTTAAATGTTAAATGGACAAAAGTTTAGCAAATTATGAATCTAAAATTAATATAAAAATGTCCATTAACAATACCCCCACACTTGAATTGTTGCTTGTCCTCAAGCAACTTAAGTCACAACCAACGTATTCTGTCATTTTATTTTCAACGAAAATTAAGTGTTTACAATCCCTTAAAAATTGGCGACTCAAGTATCAAGCTACTTCATGTATCATAATATTTTCATCAAGGCACATAAACAAAATCAAAGGTAGATATCTTTGATAAAAAACAAGCACAAAATTAAAATGGACTTCCCTCACGATATTCACTCATGTCGCTCAAGTGTATAAGGTTTGTGTTTCGCTCAAAGCTTCCTCTAAGAGATTACACTACCATAGGCTTGCAAATTCACCTATTTTTCACTACATAGAGTACATGCCATTATGGATCAAAAGGGCTTTTATTCAGGGTTGTAATGGGGTTTAGGTTCAGGTGAGGTACAAAGAACAAAGGCTGCTCACAAGTATTCACAAAGTACTAAATGACGTGGGACAATCAAAAAGAATTTCTGAAATAAACATACACAAATACGGGACTACAACTTCTCATCATTATCAAACGTTATTGTTTTGATTTTTTTTCTTTTTTTCTTCTTTTTTTTGTAACAATAAGATAGCAGTAACAAAAATCAACAACAACTGAGTAGATGTACTTCTAAAACATCTCAGAATAGCGTATAAAACAAAAGTCCCTAAATCAAGGAATCAAATACTTAGTACTTTATTCAACTTGTGAAAGGGTAAGGCTAAAAGTTTTCAAGTTTAATGCAATGCGATTAATACGAAAACAACAAGGTCAAAGGCTCAAAGGGGGTAACAAACGAAAAATGATTTAGTGGGTCATTTAAGCTAAAGGTTTAAAACAAAGAAGGCCTTTATCATGTCCATAAAGCATGTAACTAGCAGTATCAAACAGGTTTAAAGCAAGTTCTGAAGGTAATCCACATAGGGAAGCATCACACATGACAAAGAAAATAGATGACTATGAGATGCAGTCATATGGCTCAAAACCTCACAAATGTTTAAATGAAAGTCCATCAAAATTTCATACATTGCCTCATCACTTAGCATCAGTTATTGATTAAATTTATGCAATTGACGACTTTAATTAATCCATATGTTTCACTGTCCTCTCAAGTTGCCTATTTCAAGTTCAAGCAAACAACTCAATTTTCCATCCAACTACTTTGACAAAATTGTATTGTCAAATTCATCACAAATAGGACCCAAGACAGTTACCAGAAGAGTCGCAACTATTCAAGTGTGTATTTCTCAACATCAACATCAATATCATAAACATCAGCAAGAACATAAGCTCTCAATCCCCCCCACACTTAAAATGAACATTGTCCCTAATGTTCAAATAGTCAACAATTAAACACAAAGAGGGGAAAGAGGAAGAAGAAACTTCCCTGAAAAAGGAGCGGCCAAGAACCCCCTTTTTTTTTTCAACCACGCAAACCTACAGAATACTCAAAGCAACTTAAAGAAATTGCATTAAAAGAAACATAAAGGAAACAATAAGAAAAGAAAAGAAAAGAAAGAAAACTACAGTCCTACTGGAAAACATGCACTGCGATTAAGGAGGCGAAGTGTCATGAAGAGACAATCGCTCCTCAGAGTTATCCACAAAGCTGGGCATATACAATTTAGCTCGTTGTCCTTTTACCTTGAATGAATTTTCATTTTCTCGTTTTACCTTAATGACCCCAAAAGGAAGGACTTGGATCACCGTGAATGGACCATACCACCTCGATTTAAGTTTCCCTGGAAAAAGACGAAGACGGGAGTTATAGATCAATACCTGGTCGCCTACCTTAAAGTCTCAGTGGAGAATCTTCTTGTCATGCCACTTCTTCACACGTTCCTTATGCAAATTCGAATTGTTATAAGCATCCAAACGAAATTCTTCAAGCTCATGAAGTTGCCTAATTCTCTTAGCACCTGCAGCAGACAAATCAAAATTAAGAAATTTGGTAGCTCAGTATGCACGATGCTCTAACTCAACTGGAAGATGACAGGATTTCCCATATACTATCTTGAATGGTGACATGCCTATGGGTGTTTTAAATGCGGTCCTATATGCCCAAAGTGCATCATCATGCTTTAAAGACCAGTCCCGCCTAGAAGCATTAACAGTTTTCTCTAGTATTTTCTTTAATTCCCTGTTTGAGACTTCAACTTGACCACTAGTTTGGGGGTGGTACGGAGTAGCAACCTTATGGGTTACCCCATACTTAGCTAATAATGAATCAAAAAGTTTGTTACAAAAATGCGACCCCCCATCACTAATGATTCCTAGGTATGCCAAAACGTGTAAAAATATTCTTCTTCAAAAATTTAACAACACGTCTAGACTCATTTGTAGGCAATGCCTCTGCTTCCACCCATTTGCTAACATAATCAACAACAACCAATATATATTGATTAGAGAAAGACTTAGGGAACGGTCCCATGAAGTCTATTCCCCAAACATAAAAAACTTCACAAACAAGAATGTTAGACAATGGCATGTCATGTCTCCGACTAATGTTTCCGACCCTTTGACATCTATCACAAGATTTGACAAATGTAAATGCATCCTTAAATAAAGTGGGCCAATAGAAACCACACTCCAAAACTTTATGAGCTGTCCTAGATGCACCATAATGTCCCCCAGCCTCTCTAGAATGACAATGATGTAACACAGAGGACATTTCCTCTTCAGGAATGCAACGCCTAACAATACCATCCACACAAATCTTGTAAAGCAAAGGATCATCCCAAAGATAGTATCTTACCTCTGACAAAATTTTTTTCTTTTGAGCATAAGAAAAATCAGGGGGATAGATATTACCAACAAGGTAGTTTACATAATCTGCAAACCATGGAGTGACTGTCATAACCATCAGATGCTCATCAGGAAAAGTCTCCTGAATGTCCTTCTTTGTTGCACTCTCCATGGCAGTTTCATCTAACCTCGATAGGTGATATGCTACAAAATTCTCGGTCCCTTTCTTATCCCTCAGCTCGATGTCAAATTCTTGCAAAAGTAACACCCAGCGAATTAGTCTTGGTTTAGCGTCGGGTTTTGTTATCAAGTATTTCAAAGTTGCATGGTCAGTATGCACAATTACTTTAAACAAAACCAAATATGAGCGAAACTTATCAAAAGCAAACACAACCGCCAACATCTCTTTTTCCGTGGTGGTATAATGGCATTGTGCACAGTTTAGTGTCCTACTTGCATAAAAAATGGGATGAAAGATCTTACCTCGTCTTTGGCCTAAAACAACACCCACTGCATAATCACTTGCATCACTCATTAATTCAAAAGGAAGAGACCAATCAGGAGATATAAGAATAGGTGTAGTCACAAGCATATCTGACAAACTCATTTATTCATTTATATTTTCATATCAATTGGATGAGTTTTTGTCACTAAAATTAGTATTTATAGCTTTATTTAATTATTATTTGAATTATTGTGCCTTACAATTAATTTTTGTTTATAGGGGCGAAAATTGTCGTTTTTGATTTAACTGTGACAAATTAAATTTTGGACAATTGATATTACATTATTTTTAATTTTTGTTGTAGGATATTTGAAGAAATTAAAATAAAAAAAGAAGCATTAAAAGAGGTAAAGAAAAGATGCTTAAATGCAAACATCACTTGGCAAAATCGACATGGTGTTGAGAAAATGTAAAGAGCTAGTTGAAGAGAGGGCTGAAGGTATGTTGCGTGGACTAAGAGTATGAGTGGATCTATGAGCTGGGTCTTGTTGTGTTATCTTGGGAGTGGGTGATTTTGCTGGTGAAGTGAAGGCCAAAACATTGGAGTGGCTTGTATGGGATGTGGACCCAAGAGTGGAGGAATTAGTAGGTAAAGAAGGAGACAAAAGGAAGTTGGCTTGTAGAGTATGGGGAGTGGTTGAGTAGAGTATGGAGAGTGAAATAATTAAGAGTGGAGTGTGTGAATTATGGGAGGCTGTGTTTTGTGTGAGTGTGTGTAGTGTGCAGAGAATAGAAAAAAAATAAATAAAGAGAGGAGTAGCTACGTGGGTCTGGTGTGTGTTGGTGTTGTGGAGCTGTGATTTGCGTGCTTGTGTTGTCCAGATGTGTGAAGAAAAACATGAAGGGCTATGTGAGTGGTCTGGAAAATATATCAAAAGCCAAAATAGTGGGCTGCTGGACGTTGTCTTGGAGTGCAATGGTGGGCTGCTTGATGAGTAGCTAAGCAAAAATAAAGAGGTAGCAGGCGGCATTTGTGTGTTGGTTGTGAGCTGTGGGTGAGTATAAAGGAAATAGGCAGCAGGTGTGTATGGTTTTGGGGGTCTGCATTGTCAAAGAAGAGACAGGAGTGTGCTGGAAAAGTGGAGGAAAAGTGCGTTGGTGTGCTGTGTTGTTGTGCTGTGCATGAGTGTGTTGTGTTGTCTTTGGAGTGAGCTGTGCGTGGATTTGGAAGATGAAAAACGTTAGGAGCTGGAAAAAGAAGAGAATAACGTGATAGGCAAGTGGTTGAGTGTTGTGTCTTGTGTGGATGTTTTGTGTGATTTGCGAGTTTGAAGTGCAGGTGGCTATTGGGCATCTATGGAGACGTTGTGCTTAGTGTGAGTGGCCTTGAGAGGGGCTGTGTTATTGACCACGCAAGGAGGCAGCAGCTGGGTTAAGAGGAGACGTTTTTGAAGCTGGAGCTGTGAGTGTGAAGTGTGTGAAGATGTGAGTGTGTGGGCTGAAAAAAATAAGAAAATAACGTGAAGAGAGGGCGTGAGTGCATGCTGGTGGAGGCGTTGTTGGCTGAAGTTTTGTGGTCTTGTGCTTGTGCTGTGGAGTAAAGATAGAGTGGCATTAGTGAGTGTGTGGGTTGTCTTTGTGAAGTGCGTGAGTGTTGTGTAAGTGATATATAAATAGTGGAAGAGCTTTGAGTGTTAACGCTGTGTGACCAAGTGATTGGTTTGTGTGAGTGTGACTTGTGTGTGTGAGTGTGTGCTGTCATTGAAGGAAGGAGGCAGTGTTGTGTGAGGTGCTGCGTGAAGAAGGAAAAAGACAGCAAGAAACTAGCAGGAGTTGTGCATTGTAAGGACCAAAACAACAACGATTCTAAATAGTCATATCACGCTATAGTAGTGGAGGTAGATTGAGCTATGTGTGCTGCATTGGAGTTGCGTTGTTGGTCTGTTGGTGGGCTGGAAAGTGAAGAAAGGGTAGTGGTCTACGTGGTGAGCTGAACAGGAGGGCGTGCGTTGTGGAGACCAGGAGTTGTTTCTGCGTAGGTGGAGCTAAACAACGAGGAGAATGCAGGCGTAAAAACCAATCTATCATGGCTGGCCATCAGAGCTCATTTTTCACAGCACATCCAATGAATTGTCGTAGCTAATTTATCTTAGTCCTTCAGTTCAATGGCAAAGCGTGAGCTTGGCGTTTTATAGGGAGTTAAAGCGCAATTATTTTACATTCCATTTAATTAATTAGCAATTCCTAAATTTTAGGATAACTATTTAATTATGTGGAGTTGCGTTTAATTATATTTTTGAATTGCAAGATTTTGGACTGAATTATTGTTTGGCAATTGATATTGTGTTGATTTCGGATTTAATTTCATTACTCTGTTTTGGGTCAAAACTTTGTATTGAGATTTTAGCTAAATTGGTAATTATTCAAGGTGGCTTGAATTATTTGGAACATTTTATCTGTTGCTAATATTAATTGGTAAAAGTCGAGCATTGGCGTTAGTACCCTTAATTCTATTTTACTAGTCTGGTGGCAGTTAGTAAATTGGGATTTTTGAAAAATATTTTTTTTGTAACAATTCGAGGTGGCTCGGTTGTTAAATAAAAGCTCGATTTTAATTCTTGGTTTAATTGTTTTAATTCCCATATCTTTTTTTTAGTGATGATTGCTTGCGTTATTGAACTTGAGGATTGCGTTTATCATTGTTAATTATTTGTTTTTGTTTTCTTATTTAATTCACTCGTTGTTATTTCAAATTTCTCATTTCAATTTTTAAAAATACCAAAAACAAGTCCTTAGTGTTATTTTAATTCGTTGAAAATTTTAGTGGTAATTGTTAAAAATCAACCCCATTTTATAATTTAATTTGCAGTGCATCTAATAACTTAGGAAATTAATTTCACTTTTGGTTCCTCAAGAGAACGACCCGAGTTGCGCTGTACGCAACCCTTGGTTAAATTTTTGAAGTAACCTCAAGGCGACAATCGGACGGAAAGAAAGGTTATTTCAAGTGGTGCCGTTGCCAGGGAACCAAGAAATTGGTTCCTAATGTCAAGTAAATTTTGACTGTTTTTCTTTCTTAGCTAGATAAATTTTTTTTTGGTTGCTTTTTTGTGCATATTGTTACAATTTTTGACATTCTTTGATTTCTTGTGCAGATTACAGTTTTTTTTTGCACTCTTTCATACACTACAAAGTACATCATCATCCATACTAACATTCACTTGTACTCATTAGATTTTTTTTTCTTTTTCTTCTTTCTTCATTTATTTATTTTTATCTTTATTTTTATTTTTAGTTTTAGTTTTAATTTTATTTTATTTTATTTTATTTTATTTATTTATTTATTATTATTATTATTATTATTATTTTCAATCTTTTTGTGTGAGTCAGTTTCGTGCCTTGTTCTTATTGTTATTGTTTTATGCCTAGGAGTGGTAGGGCTTTACCTTTAAATCCTTTAAATCTTGAACTTGAGAGGTGAGTGACAAAGATTAGAAGAGAGAAGAGAATAGAGGGGGCAAGTCAATTTTTTTATTGAAGAAGAGCATATTTCAAAAGAGTCAAGTTTGTCATCGAGAGAACAGGAACCTAGCGAGAGAGCTATTTCTAGTGAACACTTGTCTGCTAGTGATTTTGAATCGGAGCAAGATACCATGGAGGGTGAAAATGGTAATAATAGGCCTGTTGGGCCTAATGGGAACAACGGACATGGTGAGAACAACATAAGGCATAATGGTGAGGACAATAGAAGCATGAGGGAGATTAATAATTCCAATGTTGATTATGATCCTTATGGATTTATACTGATGATGTGAATTTTGAAATTAAAGGCGCATTAATTTCTTCCTTACCTAGATTCCATGGTTTTGCAGGTGATGATCCACATAGGCATTTGAAGACTATGCACATGGTGTGTTCTTCAATGAAACCACCCAGAGCAAATCTTGAAGATGTATTAAGGAGAGCATTCCACTTTACTTTAGAAAGAAAAGCCAAGGAGTGGCTTTACACATTACCTCAACATTTTACCACATTGACTTGGGAGCAACTGAAAGGAGCATTCTTAAATGAATATTTTCCTGCTTCTAAGACATCGAGACTCAAGAAGGAGATAACTAGTGTGGTGCAAAGAGACAATGAATCCATGCATGAATATTGGACAAGGTTCATAACACTTCTAGCTCATTGTACCCACCACAACATTTCGAAGAATGATCTAGTCAACTCTTTCTATGAAGGGCTTCATCCATATCATAAGCCCTCAATTCATGCCGCTACAAATGGTTCGCTCAGAGAATTGAGTCCCAATGCTGCATGGGACCTACTTCAGAAGATGGCTACCAATGACTCCCAATCTGGAGACTTAAGAAGGGTGTCCAATACCTCTTCAGTTTCTTCCCAAGATATTCTTGCTGAAATCGCTGCCTTGGGAAATCGAGTGGAGAAAAGATTCAATATTTTAGAGAATAATGTGAAGGCTAAGCAAGTCAATTCAGTGAATCATTCTCAAGCTATAGTAGCCGGTTGTGAGTATTGCGGGTCCATGATGTTGGATCGGAAAAAGAAAGCATGCTTAGTATGGAGAAACGATAGATTTCAAAACTTTCTAAGAAATCATCTTGCAGCGGAAGCAATATATCCAAATCAACATGCTAATCCATACATGATATGGTATAAGGATAATAAAACCAAGAACAAGATAAAAGAAATTACCGACTCCTTCGCTCTGACTTTAAATCCTCATTGCGCTATCCTCTCCTTCTTATATCCAAATCCTTTGCCTTTGAGTCTTTTCCTTTAGCAATCTATCTTCTTCCTTGTTGTAGTATCCTTAACCAATTAGATTTACCACTTGTTCTTCAAGGACAACTAGGTTAACAAAATCCTTTGGTAGGAAAGGAGAAGAAATATTTGGAGGAGATTTTCTTAGAAGAAGAAGAACCAAAATTGAAACTCTTTCAATTCTTTCACTTAGGAATTTCGGTTCTACCTTGCATGAAAGGAGAGAATGTCTAAAACCATGCAAGAACCCTTTCTTACATCTCAATTTCGAAATATGCATGAATGGAAAAAGTGAGAGGCATCCAATGCATCACTTACATTAATCACTCATCAAATAGCCAATAAATGAGGCTTACTTCATTTATCTTTAAAATGGCTATTTGAAAAGACCATAACCTATAATTGAATACCCATTTCGGTTTGGCAAGAAGAAAGAAGGAAGATGGTCCATCTAATGCACATCTTTCATCTTTAATATAATGAATGCAAATAGGTTACATGCCAACATTAAAAGCCAACCATTAAACCATTTAATGATAAGTTCATAACTCCATTTAATAATGATGAACCATAATAAAGACCATCTTTATTTAGTATTTTAATGTCAAATGTGTGGTTACACATCTAACCTAACACAATTTCGAAATTGCTTCTTCTCCATTTAAAAAATTGTTTTAATATAATTAATCTAATCAATTACATTAAACGAAAATAAGCCCATTTCTAAATGAACATATGGGCTTCCAATTAACCATTAATTAGTATAAGCCCATCATTCAATTATGGACTTCTAAAGCCTCCAAACTACTTCTTACTTAGCTTGATAACCTTCCTTAAAGCCAAGTGGGGAATCTTATTGGACTTTGATAATTGAAGCTCGATAAGCCTAGAAATAATTCAATCTCATTGGAATTAATTCTAGCTTATTAACTAAATGTCATTCCACTAAAGACAATTAGTTGAACTCTTGAATTATTAAATATTATGAGAATATGTCCAATTGCAAACCCTATTTAGAACCTTATTATAGCCATCCGCACAACAAAGGGTAAAATTACCGTTTTGCCCTTATGTTGGTTTTCCTTCTAGATCTCTCATTTTACTTTATATGGTGATTAACACATAAGATCTCATCTTAGTGTTAAGACTTGATGGTAGCTAGTCCATCAAACTCTGGCGCCAGATTTAATCACCAAATCTCCTTAAAACATCTAAGAGATGATAACACTATAAACTCTTTATTTGAGTGAATGTTCCACGATACATGTTTCAATTAATAATTCCAACATGCAGACCTGGATTAATACCTGTAAAAATCCATTCCGATCATATCAAAATTATAATGAAGCACATATGAGTTCACCACTCATCAAGATTGTGGTTCATAATAGCGAATGCTTAAATTGTATGTTTTAAGATTAAAGTAACGACCCACTTTATTCTTGAAAACATACTTGATTCAATTCATTTAATAGTGCCATTATCAATAGTCTACTACTATCATGATATGAAACTCATCATTCCCTTTAAGTAAACTCCTTTACTTATATGGAGATAAATCGCAACACTACGATCTAAACCATAATCAAGCGACCAACTTGATTATTCATTTGTGAATAAATTAATTGATTCTAATAATATACATGTTTCCATACATCTCTATGTATATGTATATTACTTACAAATGAATCTTGGTACCTTATGACCAGATATATAATGCTCATACAAATAAAACCAAACTCTTTTGTTTTATTAATAATAAATATTTTCATTACAAAATGTAATCAAGAAGATAAAGTTACATGTAAATACACTTGCTTTCGAGGCACTATATTTACATAACTCCAACAATCTCCCACTTTCCTAAAGCAAGTTTGGCGTATCCTTCATTCCCATCCCTTCTAGGTGACCCTCAAAGCTCTTTTGAGTCAAAGTCTTTGTGAGCGGATCAACAAGGTTTTGCTCTGTAGGAATCTTTACCACATCCACTTCTCCACGTTGTATTATCTCCCTTATGAGATGATACTTTAGCTCAATGTGTTTGGCGACTTTGTGGTTCCGAGGTTCTTTAGAATTAGCCACCGCCCACTATTATCACAATAAAGTGTAATGGATTTTTACGCCTCTGGAACTACCTCCAAATCATTTAGGAGCTTAGAGCAGATCGCTTCCTTTCTTTGCTTCACAACAGCAACATACTCAACCTCCATAATCGAATCAGCAATACAAGATTGCTTGACACTCCTCCAAACTATGGCTCCACCTCCTAAAGTAAATATAAAACCGAAGTTGATTTCCTTGAATCAACATCGATTGGAAATCGAAATCCGTATATCTGTCGGAATAAGATTACTTCCGAGTAAACAAGCATTAAGTTCTTAGTCCTACGAAGATACTTAAATATACACTTAACCGCATCCAATGTTCCATTCTGGATTGGATGAAATCGCTACCGGTCCCATGCGTAATGAGATATCCGGTCTAGTGCTGCGATTGCATACATCAAACTACCAACTGCCAAGCATATGGAATGTTACGCATCGTTTAACCTCCTCTTGGGTTTTAGGTGCTTGTTCCTTTGAAAGTTTGATTCCATGTCTAGTAGGAGTGAAACCCCTCTTGGAATCTTGCATGGCGAACTTATTGAGCATATTCTCAATGTAGGTTAGTTGAGACAAAACTATCTTCTTGTTCTTATGATCCCTTATAAGTTTGATCCACTAGAACATAGGTAGCCTCTCCCAAATCCTTCATTGAAAGCTGCTTCATTCACCATCCTTAACATGCAGATAACATTCCCACATCATTCCCGATGAGCGTAATGTCATCAACATACGAGGATTAGGAAAGTAACCTTACCTTCTTGTATTCTTTTGTAAACACAAGGCTCATCTAGGTTTTGTATGAACCCATAGGTTTTGATATCCTTATCAAACCTAATGTTCCAAGACCTAGATGCTTGCTTAAGTCCATAAATGGACCTTTGCAACTTGCAAACCTTATGCTCATTACCTAGCTCAATGAATCATACGGTTGGGCCATATAAATGGTCTCCTCAAGATCTCCATTCAGAAATGCGGTCTTGACATCCATTTGCCATATTTCATAATCGAAATAGGTCTTTATGGCCAAAAGAATCTGATGGACTTAAGCATGGCAACCGGAGAAAAGTCTCCTCGTAGTCTATACCCTCCTTTTGAGTATAGCCTTTAGCTACCAATCTAGCTTTAAAGGTCTCTACCTTTCCATCCGATCCCTTTTCCTTTTGTAGATCCATTTACACCTATGGTTTTAGACACGGTGGTAGATCTACAAGGACCAGAACTTCATTAGTATACATAGAATCTATTTACGATTCCATTGCCTTGAGCCATTTTCCCGCATCAACATCATTAATAGCACGTGTATACGTAACGGATCTATTTCTTCTTGTTACGAGATGGCAATTAAGCCTTCTCCTAAACCCAGAATACCTATCTGGTTGTCTCACACCCTCCCACTACGTCTAGGCACATCTTGATGTTCAGGTTGCACTTCCGATTCAACTCTTGAATCCATTTAGACATCTTGTTACATCATATCCAAAACAACTCTTGGTTTGGATGAAATTGCTAACTCCTTTAGTACTACTTCACTTCTTCCTTTGTGATTTCTCACAAACTCTTCCTCTAAGAAGTTTGCATTTGTCGACACAAATACCTTCCTATCATGAGGGCTGTAAAAATAGTACCCTCGAGTTCCGTAGGATATCCTACAAACAAACATACTTGACCTTGGTTCCATCTTTGTGGATTCAGGCTTTAGAACATGGGCTGGACAGCCCTAAGTCCTCAAGTGCCTCAATGAAGGCACTCGGCGATCCACAACTCCTAGGTGTTTTAGGCACCGATTTGGATGGAGCAAATTTAAGAAGATATGTTGCCGTTGTATGGCATATCCCGAAACGATTCGGAAGGCTAGCATAAGACATCATTGATCTTACCATTTCCAATAGAGTTCTATTTCTCTCTCTGCTACACCATTACATTGAGGTGTACGAGGAGTGACAAATTGAAAACAATTCCATTGTCAATTAAATATTCTTGGAACTCTCCAGATAAATACTCACCACCTCGATCGATCGAAGTTTGTTTTAATGGCTTGCCAAGTTGCTTCTCGACTTGACTTTGAATTCTTTGAACTTTTCAAAAGATTCACGCTTTTATGCATCAAATACAAATAGCCATGTCTTGAGTAATCATCTATAAAAGTTATGAAATATTCATAACCTCCTCTAGCTTATACATTCATGGGCCTACACACATCAAGATGTACCATGTCCAATGTGGATTCAAATCTGTTTCCTTTAGAAGGAAATGAGGCTTTTGTCATTTTCCTTCAATACAAGATTCACAGTGGGTAATGGATCACTATCCAAGCCCATAAGGATCCCATCCTTTACTAGCTTTGTCAAGTCTTTTCGATTGATATGACCCATCCTTAGATGCCACAGATACTTTGAATTAATCTAGAGATATTGGATTGTCTTGGTTTTATCAATTACATGGTGTTTAGTGAGCCTTTCATAGGTTCTATAAAAACAATCCTGTTTAATTATCGCTTCACAAATAAAATCCTTATTCTCATATATTGAAACAACTTTTCAAAATATAAGGAATAACCAGATTTTATTAGACAAAAACAAAATCATGTTCCTTACAATCATTGGCATGTAATAAACATCTTCCAAATATAACCTATGACCACTAGGAAAGTCCAAGATAACTTCTCCCACTGATTCTGCTGAAACATAGGAACCATCTGCTATCTTAACTTGAAACTGGCCTTTAGGAAGTCTTTTCCTTTGCTGGAACCCATGCAAAGAATTACAAACATGGTTAGTGGCTCTTGAATCTAATATCCAAGAAGTAGATAAATCTGCCACATTTCTAGTTCCTAACAAACTTAGGAAGCCCATACCTTGTTTGCTTTTGAGGGACTCTAGGTAGACTGGACAATTTCTTTTCCAGTGGCCCATCTCATCACAGTGGAAGCACTTTCCTTTGATGTTTTCTTTGGCCTTCTTTTTCATGGGTTTGGCCTTGACCCTTATTTGGGCCTTCTTTTTTATTGGACCCTTCTTCTTTTCCTTGCCCTTACCCTTGGGCTTAGAAGAAGAAGCTACATTAGCTTCTGGCCCATGAGCCTTAATATTCAATATTTCCTCCGTGCTCTGGAGGGTATTCATCAACTCACTCAAAGTGTAATCCTTGCTGTTGAGCTCATAGTCCAACTTAAACTGCTGAAAAGAAGAGTGTAAGCTATTGATGATCATAATCATCTGCGTGTCGCATCCATATCCACCCAAGCATCTCACCTCGGTGACCGCAGAGATTACCTTCATCATGTAATCCGCGACGGTTCACGGGTTTCTGTCTGAGATTATGAAAGGTTTGGATAACTTTCACTCTTGCAGACCTAGTCCTCACACCAAACATCTCATGTAGGTGATGGACCATTGCACTAGCAGTTTTCATACAAGCAATTTGCTTTTGCAACATGCCACCGACGAAGCGAATATAACACTTAGTAGTCTTGTCGACGATTCCGCCAACGCCATGTTGTTGGACTTGCTCAGAGTTGCATCTCCACTTAGAGGTGTAGGCTCATTTTAGTTAACACCCATGAAATCGTTCATATTGAAGAACAATGTCAAGGTTCGTCTCCATTCATTAAACTCGTCTCCATTTTCCAATTTGTTATTAGTCGAGGCGGGGTGAGTGGATTCATTTTGTGGTTGATTATGTCCGAAAATATAAATTATTAAAACATGAGCATACTAGTCAACAATTTATGGAACTTTGTATAAAATCATGATGCATGTATGCATGATGATAGATTTAACAAAACTTAAAAATTAAAACATTATCTGACGGTTATTTTTCTTATCTATAACAGACTAAGTGACGGTGGGCCATCTTATCTATTAAAAGAAAAGCGGGACCCTCCCACTCAAAAACTACCAAGCATCTCATGCTTAATTTTTAAGAAGTGTCTTAATTTGGTCCATACTTTTACCAATGAGCTACGGTGGGCGGTTTATTGATAAAAATGTTGAGTGTATAACCATTTGATTCATTCACTAAAGATACCTACAAATCATGCCTCGGTGGGAGGTCACATTTGCTATCATTAAGTGGACTTATCCTTAAGGAGACCCAAACCATGCAAGATCTAGGATCCATGCCCTCCGATGGGGAGTAACACTTCACCACATGCAAGCGGGCCATCATTTGGAGACCGTGGACTCTCAGAGCATCCTCTCCCACTCAATCTTTTGGGCTTTAAGTTTTAAATACCATCTTGTCTAGATGCAATTTATTATCCATCCTATATTGTTTCATTATATATCTCATACATAATGAATGCATGGCAAGGCCTAGGGTTGGCAATTTTCTAAATGACATGCAATCACATAATATCACATATTACAAGCATTCATTTCTCCATTCATCACATGAACTAATAAAGCCACTTTTGATTGTCCATCCTAGAAACATAAAATAATTACAAGCCTTTTAGGCCCAAAATATGCTTCTTCATCTTGGATCTTCCGCTTCGAACTCTTCGCTAACATGATCCGGCCCATTCGGTAAACAAAATGTAATGGCATTTATGAAATTAGAATTTTGTCATTTGAAAATAAAATTCAGCACTAGATTTTAGAAAACCAAATCTTTGTTTTGACAAAAAATCCCAGCACTTGTTTTATTAAAACCGAAACTCATTTCATGAAAATTAAAAACAACACTTAGTATTTTAGCAAAACCGAAATTGGATTCTTTGAAACAAAAAACCAGCACTTGTTTTCCAATCATAACTGAAATATGATTCATTGAAACAAAAATTCCAACAACTTAGTTTTCACAAAACTTATGCCAAAACCCAAAAGGATACACCAAAAATTTTACCTTTCCATTTCTTCAATCCATGGCTGCTCCTTATTCATCATTACATCAATTTGTACATTAAAAAATCAAATAAAATAGAAAAAAGAAACCAAGGAGGAAACATGGTGATGATAGACCCACCTCCTTGTTACAACCAAATGAAGAAATCTTACAAGATAAAATTTAACTTCTATGGACAACCAAAAGAGCAACATACACCATATATATTTCTATCACATAAAAATATGCAGTATACATAAAAAATTGCCAATCCATGCATCCACCATATAGGAACCAAAATCATGCATGAAAAACCTGGCTCTGATACCAATTGTTGGATGGAAAAAAGAAAGCATGCTTAGTATGGAGAAACGATATATTTCAAAACTTTTTAAGAAATCATCTTGCAGCGGAAGCAATATATCCAAATCAACATGCTAATCCATACATGATATGGTATAAGGATAATAAAACCAAGAACAAGATAAAAGAAATTACCGACTCCTTATTCATGACTTTAAATCCTCATTGCGCTATCCTCTCCTTCTTATATCCAAATCCTTTGCCTTTGAGTCTTTTCCTTTAGCAATCTATCTTCTTCCTTGTTGTAGTATCCTCAACCAATTAGATTTACCACTTGTTCTTCAAGGAAAACTAGGTTAACAAAATCCTTTGGTGGGAAAGGAGAAGAAATATTTGGAGGAGATTTTCTTAGAAGAAGAAGAACCAAAATTGAAATTCTTTCAATTCTTTTACTTAGGAATTTCGGTTCTACCTTGCATGAAAGGAGAGAATGTCTAAAAACCATGCAAGAACCCTTTCTTACATCTCAATTTCGAAATATGCATGAATGGAAAAAGTGAGAGGCATCCAATGCATCACTTCTTACATTGATCACTCATCAAATAGCCAATAAATGAGACTTACTTCATTTATCTTTAAAATGGCTATTTGAAAAGACCATAACCTATAACTGAATACCCATTTCGGTTTTGGCAAGAAGAAAGAAGGAAGATGGTCCATCTAATGCACATCTTTCATCTTTAATATAATGAATGCAAATAGGTTACATGCCAACATTAAAAGCCAACCATTAAACCATTTAATGGTAAGTTCATAACTCCATTTAATAATGATGAACCATAATAAAGACCATCTTTATTTAGTATTTTAATGTCAAATGTGTGGTTACACATCTAACCTAACACAATTTCAAATTGCTTCTTCTCCATTTTAAAAAATTGTTTTAATATAATTAATCTAATCAATTACATTAAACCAAAACAAGCCCATTTCTAAATGAACATATGGGCTTCCAATTAACCATTAATTAGTATAAGCCCATCATTCAATTATGGACTTCTAAAGCCTCCAAACTACTTCTTACTTAGCTTGATAACCTTCCTTAAAACCAAGTGGGGAATCTTATTGGACTTTGATAATTCAAGCTCCAATAAGCCCAGAAATAATTCAATCTCATTGGAATTAATTCTAGCTTATTAACTAAATGTCATTCCACTAAAGACAATTAGTTGAACTCTTGAATTATTAAATATTATGAGAATATGTCCAATTGCAAACCCTATTTAGAACCTTATTATAGCCATCCGCACAACAAAGGATAAAATTACCATTTTGCCCTTATGTTGGTTTTTCCTTCTAGGTCTCTCATTTTACTTTATATGGTGATTAACACATAAGATCTCATCTTAGTGTTAAGACTTGATGGGTAGCTAGTCCATCAAACTATGGCGCCAGCTTTAATCACCAAATCTCCTTAAAACATTTAGAAGAGATGATAACACTATAAACTCTTTATTTGAGTGAATGTTCCCGATACATGTTTCAATTAATAATTCCAACATGCGAACCTTTGGATTAATACCTGTAAAAATCTATTCCGATCATATCAAAATTATAATGAAACACATATGAGTTCACCACTCATCAAGATTGTGGTTCATAATAGCGAATGCTTAAGTTATGCGTTTTAAGATTAAAGTAACGGCCCACTTTATTCTTAAAAACATACTTGATTCGATTCATTTAATAGTGCCATTATCGATAGTCTACTACTATCATGATATGAAACTCATCATTCCCTTTAAGTAAACTCCTTTACTTATATGGAGATAAATCACAACACTACGATCTAAACTATAATCAAGCGACCAACTTGATTATTCAACTGTGAATCAATTAATTGATTATAATAATATACATGTTTCCCATACATCTCTATGTATATGTATATTACTTACAAATGAATCTTAGTACCTTATGACCAGATATATAATGCTCATACAGATAAAACCAAACTCTTTTGTTTTATTAATAATAAATATTTTCATTACAAAGCAGAATCAAGAAGATAAAGTTACATGTAAATACACTTGCTTTCTAGGGCACTATATTTACATAACTCCAACACATGATGCATGCTTCCAATAACTGTGCTAGATATGAAGAGGTTTATGCCCTCTACCAAAATAGGAATGACCAATATCAGAAGAGGGATCCCTACTCCAACACGTATAATCCAGGTTGGAGAGATCATCCTAATTTTCGATGGGGTAGAGATCAAGGAAATATTCAAGGAAATTCTTCCAACCAATTAGTGCCTAATCAAGGGACGTCATCTACTGTTTCTAAGGGTGACGAATTTGCTATGATCATGAAGGGCATCGCCGGGATAAATTCAAGACTAGATCAAGAGAAGGCACAAACTGATGCCAAGTTGAATGCCATGGGAAATAAGATGGACTCTTGCTTACAAAATGTTTTCTCTAAGTTAGAGAAAATGGAGACTAAGCATGAGAATTTAAATACTTTTGTTACTCAAATCTCCAACAATTTGACTGACCAATAAGGAAAGAGTAGTGGTTCGATGCCCTCCAACACAGTGATCAATCCAAAATCTTTGAATGCAATCACTTTGAGAAGTGGGAAGACAATTGGAGCCAAGAAAGTGAGTTTCAAAGAGAATGAAGAGGATGAAGAGACGGTTGATGAGGAAATGGAAGTTAAATCTCCTTCGGCTAACACTACTCAAGAAAATTCCCAATCTATTCAATCTGAAAGCATTCAAGAAAAGAAGCTCATGAAGAAATCTTTAAAACAACCAGTGGTACAAAATCAGGAAGAGGCAACAACTATCCTAAAGAGACCAATGGAGGAAGGATCACTGTTGGTGATGAACACAAGTGCACGTTTCTATCGTCAAGTAGTAAAAATATCGATCCCACGGAGACCAAATTAGTTAAAACATAATACTTGTAATATCTTCTAATTAAAGCTAATAACATAAAATTAAAGAAAAGATTGATTGATTGTGGTTTGAAAAATGAAATAAAAACGAAATTAACGCAAGATAAAAATATAAGAAAGATCAATGGAATGAAAATCTAGGAATTTAACTTCCCCCTTGATTTTACCTTGGTGTCGAAATTTTCTCGATTTAATTCATATACCGGGTTTGATAACCTAAGATTCAAAATTAATTACTAAGCCCTCCCGGATCATTAGTAATCCTAATCATCGAACCAGTTTCTTATATTTCTATGGTAAATTGTGATAATTCGATGGTTGCTTTATCAAATCAATCTTAATGTGGTTACTTAGGGTGGATAGGTATCTCCCGATCCTAGACACAAATCACTACGAATGTGATCCTAAGCTATTGCAATTTTCTTCCAAATCTATTGCTCCCTGTTATGTTACACAAAGATTAAAAAAATCAATTTCATAGGTGATCAAATTATGAAAAGAATTAAGAACAAATTGCAATAATCAAACCTTTAAGTAAAAACAGGCATAAAAAATTAAACAGAGAAAATACCAATTAACCGAGATTACATCAAGGGTTCAGTTAAAATCCTAGAATGAAAAGATTAGTTACTCATAATAATAGTATCAACAATGAAAATAATAAAAGCAAGCATTATGAATATGAAATGAGTTGAAAGAATGGAAGAACAAATGGTGATTGCTTAGTCTTGGAGTCCTCCTCAATGCTTGAACTTGACAGCCCCCTTTGGTGTTTGCAACGTTGTTGCTTGCAGAGTATGGAGTGAGTGCTGAAAAATCATAATAAATGGAGCCCCCTTCTCATGTTGATTTTTTTATTTTTGCGTAAGTGGAGAGTGGAGCCTCCTCTTCTATTTGCAACATTGATGGCTAATCCAAATAGCCTTGAAGAGCTCTTACCGAAAATGAAATGTTTGTAACGTTGATGGCCACCAAGTGAGTGGAGTGTTCTCTTTGCAAAATAAATGGAGCCCCCTTTTTATTATCTAACGTTATACCCCACTCCTTTTTGTTGATAGCAAAGTGAGTCCAAAAATAAATGGAGTAACGTTGAGAGAGTCTTTAAGCTCCACGTTGGTGCTTTTCCACTGTGCATGAATGGACCCCCTATGCATGAATGGTGCTTGGTTTAATTGCTTTATGTCTTTAAATTCCACGCTGCTTCCTTTACCTCACACGTATCTCCTATTCTTTTGTTTCTTGCGTGATTTAGGTGCTTCCATTTGCGTGATTGTTGTGTGCCGCCCACCAAGCTTGCTATGTGTGAGTCTCATGGTCTTTTATTTTCTTTGAAATGCCACTTGTTGCTTCCTCATTGCTTGATTTATTTCCACCACCAGTCACCTTTCTATTCTCATTCACGCTGTCACTTTATTCTTCACGCAGCTGTTTGAAAGTCCACCATGTAGCTATGTTTTTTTTGTTTGTTTTCACCCACTCAACATGTCTTTCGTCTCCAGCAGCTGCTTATTATTTTTTAAACTTCCATTCAGCTAACGTGTAGTGTAAAAAATTCTCCTTAGTGGTGGAAGAGCTCCCAATTCAACGCCTGCTTTGTCGTTCCTTCATGCGCCTGGGACCCTCTTAACTACCTTCTCTTGATTTTATCCTCCTGATTTAATTTCTTTCTTCTCACGCTTGCTCCTTGGTCACGCCCCTCTTGGCTTTAATGCCTCCAGCTGATTTCAATCATTTGTGGTCTGCGTCCTTTTCTTCATGCATGCTTCACCTGTCTTCTTGCTTCCTCTTGGTTGGTCCACGTCCACCTAAGTTCATGCCAGTAGCTGATTTTCTTGATCTGGTTTGCTTGCTAATTTATTTCCCTTGTCTGTACGTGTGTGTCTTTGGCTGTTTTCATTTTGCTGCTTCAATCATCTCCATGCATGCTACAACGTTTAGCCTCCTTCATTTAATTATTATTGTGGTCTTTGTCAATTAAAAACAAATGTATTTCCTACAAATTAAACAGGACTCATTATAAATGCAGAATAAGATAAACTAAGTAATTTAGTAGGAAAAATATGTAAAAGACCCAATAATTAATCCAGAATTTAAGGGAAAATGCCATTAATTCTAATGATAAAAATGCATCTAACAAATGCCCCCAAACTCAAACTTTTGCTTGTCCCTAAGCAAAATTAAGAAAATTTGTTCAAAATAGAATAATGAACACTCAACAATTGGAATTTTTCAGAATTGCAGAAACCAATTTAAATTTATCTTTAGCCACTTATCAAACCATCCCCACCTTTATAATGCAAGGATACCAATGCTCGCTCAAAACACACACTCCTTGATTCAAGTCTAATTAAAAACCAACCAACTCACAAGAGTAGAGAAAAGCCAAATAAACTCAAAGGCAATTTACAACCCACGAGACTCTAAAGGTATTATCAAATTAACCAATCCCATAGGCAAAATTCTCCATCCCATCTCCACTAATTTTTTTAGCACTCATTTTCAAAGGATCAAAAGGTCTTATTAGGGTTGTAATGGGGTCATTGGGGTTTAAAATCGGCTTAGACCAAAGAAAAGGAAAATAAAAGCTCAAATAAAATGGAAACAATTATTCAAGAAGTAAGAAAAATGTAAGGGACCTTTTTTTTTTCTTTGTTTGTTTTTTAAGAGCAAGTAAAACCGTGGAAACAAAAATGACAAAACTCAAATATGACGACATATTATTAAAATGATAACTAGTACAAGACTTAACTTAATTTCAATGAATTTCCAAATTTCAAATAACTGACTCTCCCCCAAACTCAGTTTCTTGTATACTAGGGGCGATAACTTGCAAAATCTTCACTTGCTTGCTCTTTTCTTTCTTTTTTTTCTTTTGTTTTTTTTTCATTTTTTTTTCAAACCCCCCACATAACCTACTCCTAAATAATCATTTCCACATGAAAGGTAAGGAATGCTTGGCTTATGGCTTGGTTAAATAAAGGTGCCAAAGGAATTGGGATATTACTTAGGCTCAACTTGGCTCCAAAGGGAATATAGGGTTATTTTAAGCCAAAAATTGGAATGTGGTTAATAATTCAAAGAAAATGCCTTAATCATTTCCTTATCAAATTTGTACTAACATTTCGCCTCAATAAGCCTAGAGAACTTGTTCTAGGATTGGCAAGATCTCACTAGGTTCCAACTTGCCTAAAAATTTAATGGGCAATCAAAACTCAAATAAAATGGATGGAAAGACTCAAATCAAAGAATATGAGTATGATTGAACAATTGAAAATCGAGCACTAATCCGGAACATTCTATCCACAAACCTTCTAAAGGTAAATCTAATTAGGTCCCAAGCAATTCTCAATTTTCCAAAAGTGAGGCCAAAATCAAAACCTTTAAAGATAAAAAATTTTCTCAAAATTATGCAAGAAAAATGACTAAAAAAATGAATTTAAAAAAATGATTTTGTATTTATGTTTTTTTTAATTTTTCATATTTTTTTGTATTTTTTTAATTTGTTTAATTTGTTTAATTTATTTTTTTTTTTATTTTTTTTTTGAAAAATTGATGCTCACCCCCCAAACTTTAGATAGGACATTGTCCTCAATGTCAAGGTATGCAGGCACAATTTGAAGTGGGTAAGTAAACATGTAAATGCAAAGTTAAGGACAAAAGAATGGCGGTAATAATGCATGCGAATTAGAAATCTGCAGATTATCATGAAACACAAACAATGCAAAAATGCAACAATATGCGAAGTCATGAGTAAGAGGCACAAAGATCTTCCCTGTAATGAGTGTGGACCATTTTTTGTAAGAAATGTAATTTCTCCCATCAAAATTCGCTCGTAAGGTCCAATTTCCTGCAATGAAAACAAAGAGCACGTGAATTTTGAGTAAATAAAATAAAATAAATGAAAACAACAAAAGTGTGAAACTTGGGTTGCCTCCCAAGAAGCGCTTTTCTTTAACGTCTTTGGCTAGACGTTTTTGCTTCTTCAGGCCTCAATGAGCTGAATGGTTGCCGTTCCCTTATCAACTTCGCCTCCTAAATATAGCTTTAAGCGCTGTCCATTCACCTTAAATGAATGTGTAGAATTAAGAGGTGAAATTTCAATGGCTCCGTGGGGGAAAACTTCCAATACTCGAAATGGCCCAGACCATCGAGACTTCAATTTTCCCGAAAAGAGATTGAGTCTAGAGTTGTAGAGCAACACGAGTTGGCCTGGTTCGAAGTTTTTCTCCCTTAAGTGTCGGTCGTGCCATTTCTTCGTCTTTTCCTTGTAAATTTGTGCATTCTCATATGCATTAAGACGAAATTCTTCAACTGGCTCTAGTTGAAGAAGACGTTGTTCACCGTCTAGAGTTGGGTCGAGATTCAATTGCTTTGTGGCCCAAAATGCTTTATGTTCCAGCTCTACTGGGAGATGGAAAGCCTTTCCGAATACTAATTGATAAGGCGAACACCCTATCGGAGTTTTGTATGCCGTTCGGAAAGCCCATAAGCTATCATCTAGCTTAATTGACCATGTCTTTAGGGAGGCATCAACGGTTTTCTTGAGAATTTGCTTCAATTGCCTATTTGAAACCTCGGCTTGGCCATTTGCTTGTGGATGATAAGCGAGTGCCACCTTGTGTCGGACTCCGTACTTGGCAACGAGATTGGAAAATTGTTTGTTGCAAAAGTGTGTCCCTCGATCACTAATGATGGCTCTCGGAGTTCCGAACCTTGTGAAAATGTTCTTCTTGAGAAATCTCGTAACAACACCTGTATCATTAGTTGGAGAAGCAATTGCTTCTACCCACTTTGAAACATAGTCAACTGCCACAAGAATATAAATATTTCTATTTGAAGTTGGAAAAGGACCCATAAAATCAATTCTCCATACATCAAATAATTCAACTTCAAGAACATTAGTCAAAGGTAACTTATCTTTCTTAGTGATCTTGCCAACTCGTTGGCATGCATCACAACTTCTTACATAGTTATGAGCATCTGCAAAAAGTGTTGGCGAAAAGAATCCGGATTGGAGGATTTTGGCTGCTGTCCGCTCACCGTTGAAGTGACCACCGTATGGAGAAGAATGACAATGATAAATAATGTTCTGTTGTTCCTCGAAAGGAACGCATCTTCTCAATACGTTATCCTTACCCAACCTGTAGAGATATGGTTCGTCCCAAAAATATGCTCTAACATCGTGCATGAATTTTTTCTTTTGTTGATATGTAAAATCAGGAGGTAATTTTTTACATACCAAATAATTAATGAAATCAGCATACCAAGGGATTTGTTTGTCATTCACCATGAAGAGTCTTTCATCGTGAAAAGACTCGTTGATTTACATGACTTTTGGTGAAGAGCTTTCGCGTTCTCCATTACGGATAAGTGATCGACCACTTGATTCTCGGTTCCCTTCCTATCTACTATCTCTAGGTCGAACTCTTGGAGGAGTAAGACCCATCGAATAAGTCTCGGTTTAGCATCCTTCTTTTCAATCAAGTATTTGATGGTTGAATGATCTGTAAAAACTTTCACTTTCGTGCCAACAAGGTAAGATCGAAATTTCTCAAATGCATAAACAACAGCTAATAACTCTTTTTCAGTTGTGGTATAATTCAATTGAGCATCATTAAGAGTTTTACTAGCATAATAGATAGAGTGAAAAACCTTGTTATACCGTTGTCCTAAAACGGCACCCACATCATAATCGCTTGCATCGCATATAAGCTCGAAAGGGTGGCTCCAATCAGGTGCAACAATAATTGGTGAAGACACCAACTTCTCCTTTAGTACCTGAAAAGCAAGCAGGCAATTTTCATCAAACTTAAATGTGACATCCTTTTCAAGTAAATTGCACAAGGGTTTTGAGATTTTAGAAAAATCTTTTATGAAACGTCTATAAAACCCGGCATGTTCGAGGAAGCTTCGGATTCCCTTTACTGAGGTGGGTGGTGGTAGCTTCTCAATTGTCTCAATTTTTGCTCGGTCTACCTCCAACCCTTTTCTAGAAACCTTGTGTCCAAGAACAATACCTTCTTGTACCATGAAATGACATTTCTCCCAATTGAGCACAAGGTTAGTCTCTTCACATCTTTCTAGAACTTTGGTTAAATTTTCTAAGCACATATCGAATGAATTTCCATGGACTGAAAAATCATCCATAAACACTTCTAACCCGTTCTCAACCATGTCTGAAAAGATGGCCATCATACATCTTTGAAATGTGGCTGGTGCGTAACATAGTCCAAATGGAATTCGTCGGAAAGCGAAAGTGCTATAAGGGCATGTAAATGTGGTTTTATCTTGATCTTCCACCGCAATTGGGACTTGGTTATAACCTGCATAGCCATCCAAAAAGCAATAATATACCTTACCAGCTAATCGATCAAGCATTTGATCAATGAAAGGTAGTGAAAAGTGATCTTTCTTTGTTGCTTTGTTCAGCTTTCGGTAGTCCATGCAAATCCTCCATCCGGTAATGGTTCTCGTTAGAATGAGTTCATTCTTCTCGTTTGTCACCACCGTCATTCCTCCCTTTTTGGGTACACATTGTATCGGACTTACCCAAGAACTATCCGATATAGGGTAAATAATACCGGCATCAAGCCACTTCACGATTTCCTTCTTCACCACTTCCTTCATGTTCGGGGTTCAATCACCTTTGTGGTTGCACACTAGGCTTGAACTCTTCTTCTAGTATGATCCTGTGTTGACAGAAAAGTGGGACCCTTGATATCGGCTATGGTCCAACCGATTGCTCTTTTGTGTCTTTTCAAAACATGAAGTAGCTTCTCTTCCTGCACATTAGTTAGTTCTGTGGAAACAATAACAGGGAGGGTGGAGTTCTCACCTAAGTAAGCATACTTCAAGTGATGAGGAAGTTGCTTAAGTTCTAACTCCGGAGGTACTTCGATTGAAGGTTTTGCTACTTCATCCTTGGAATTGTTCAATAGCTCTATAACTTGTCTATATGGTCTTAGAAATGAACCTGCGTCTAACAAGTTAATGTATTTGAGAATTTCTTCTTCATCAAACTCATTAAGTGTTGTTAAAGCAGCTGTCAAAGGATCATCAGTTAGAGCATTCATAGTTGAGTCATTTAAAATTGCCCTGGTTGAAGAAATTGCATAACATTTTTCATTTGGAAATTTCATTGAAGAAAAAATGCTAAAGGTTACCTCTTCTCCATTTACTCTCATGGTAAGTTCTCATTTTTCAACATCTATGAGAACTCTACCTGTGGCTAGGAACGGTCGTCCCAAAATGATAGGTACCTCTACATCTTCTTCAATGTCACAGACTATAAAATTTGCTGGAAAAATAAACTTATCCACCTTGACTAGCACATCTTCAAGAATTCCCCATGGATGGATAATGGAACGATCGGCCAATTGTAGTCTCACCGAAGTTGGTTTAATTACATCTCCATGCCTAATTTCACGAAAATGAGATGGGCATTAAATTAATGGAAGCACCAAGATCACAAAGAGCCTTACCAAAATTTATGTGCCAATTACATGGAATTGTAAAACTTCGGGATCCTTGAGTTTTGGTGGGAGCTTCTTTTGTAGTATCGCACTACATTCTTCCGTCAAGGCCATTTGTTTCATGATCTCAAGCCTTCTCTTTTGATAGAACATCCTTCATAAATTTGGCATAGCTTGGCATATTTTCTAAAGCTTCAAAGAAAGGAATGTTAATTGTTAGTTTCTTAAAACATCCATAAATTTTTCAAACCCTTTTTCATGTTTTTGCTTTGCTAGCCTTTGAGGAAATGGTGGTGGTGGATATGGTCTCTCCCTCGGTTGTTTTTCCTTGACTTCCCTTGGTTTTTCTTCCTCCTCTTTTTCCATGGATCTATCAACATCAATAACAACATCATCCCGCAAAATTTTAAAATTTTCAGAATTTATACATACCTCTTTCCCTTTGGGAGTTGGTGTTGTATCCACTTCTTTGCCATTCCTAAGAACGATGGCATGAAGTTGTTCCTTCCGAGGATTTACGGTGTCACCTGGCAATGTTCCTTGAGGATGACTTTTTAAAGCTTCAATCACTTGTCCTATTTGAGTTTGCAAATTCCGTGTTGATTCTTCAAGTTTGACCATTCTCTGACCACTTTGCTCCATGAACTTCCCCAATATACTCTCCAATGATGCTTGGTTGGATGTATTTGGAGGTTGTCCTTGTGGTTGGTTTTGATATTGCCAATTTTGTTGTTGTGGTTGGAATCCCGGTGGGTGATTTTACCTTGGAGGGTAATTTCTTGCTCCCGAATTGTAGTTGTTTGCATTTTGATTATACGGAGCTCTTTGATTCCCAAAATAATTTACCATCTCGATCGGTGGCTCGACATTTGGACATTGTTCATAATGATGACTTTCACCACAATAATCACAAGTAAATGTAACGGCTTTTACCTGTTGTGTTATGGGTTTAAGTTGCTCCAAAACAGTGTCTGTAATTTTCTTGCACATATTTGAGATCATGGCATCCATCAATTCTGAGGGATTGATTTCATACGTACTTGGGGCTTTTCGCGTAGGTTGAGATCCTCCTATTTCATGAGCCCTACAGTTGTTAGCAGTAACCTTTTCTACTAACGATATAGCGTCATCGGGATTGAGTTCTAAGAACGTACCTCTAGCAATTGTATCTAATTGACTTGCCTTAACGAGAGTCAACCCATGATATAAATGAGAGACTAGAGATGATGGAGGAATCCCGTGATGTGGGCACTTCCTTTGGAGTTCCTTGAATCGTTCAAAGGCTTCAGCTAATGACTCCATCTCGGATTGTTTGAAGTTGATAATCTCCATTTTGAGCTTGTGAGTCTTTGCTGGTGAGAAGTACTTTCTCATGAATTTGTCCTTTAATTAGCCCGTCTTCAATCTAACCCTTTGGGTTTGCATCCCACATCCATTCTTTGGCTGCACCTGCAAGAGAAAATGGAAAGAGCCTTAGTCACATTTGCTCATTTGACACATTTGCTACTTGGTAGCTATCGGCAATTTCGAGAAAGTTTTTGAGGTTTGTGATGGGACAATCAAATGCCACTTCGGTGAAAGGTTTGTCCCTCAAGTAATTCATGATCGCTCCGTCAATTTTGAAAGTTTGAGTGGCTGGAATCCGAGTGTGAGCTATACTCGTTGTCTCATCAAAAGTTGGTGTATGGAAATCTAAGCAACTTCGTGCTCGTTCCAATTCTCTTTGCTCAGCTTCCATCTCCTCTCGAACTTGTCTCCTTATTTCTTCATTTCGGAGTCGTTCGGTCGTTTGTTCGGGTGTCTCGTTATTATTTGCCATGTTGGCTACAGCTGCTCTTTGTTCTCGAACTCTTCTCCGATTCGCTTTACACGTTCTCTCTATTTCAGGATCACGTATGGGTTGGATCGGTTTAGAGCGGGTGAGCATGCAGATCACCTAGCCAATAAAAACAAAATGAGACACGTAAGTAAACTTAAATCAAAAATCAAAACAAGTATCAATATTAAAACTAAATATTGGTCCCCGGCAACAGTGCCAAAAACTTGTTGGTGATGAACGCAAGTGCACGTTTCTATCGTCAAGTAGTAAAAATATCGATCCCACAGAGACCAAATTAGTTAAAACGTAATACTTGTAATAACTTCTAATTTAAGCTAATAACATAAAAATTAAGAAAAGATTGATTGATTGTGGTTTGAAAAATGAAATAAAAAAGAAATTAACGCAAGATAAAAATATAAGAAAGATCAATGGAATGAAAATCTAGGAATTTAACTTCCCCCTTGATTTTACCTCGGTGTCAAAATTTTCTCGATTTAATTCATATACCGGGTTTGATAACCTAAGATTCAGAATTAATTACTAAGCCCTCCCGGATCATTAGTAATCCTAATCATCGAACCAATTTCCTATATTTCTATGGTAAATTGTGATAATTCGATGATTGCTTTATCAAATCAATCTTAATGTGGTTACTTAGGGTGGATAGGTATCTCCTGATCCTAGACACAAATCACTACGAATGTGATCCTAAGCTATTGCAATTTTTTTTCCAAATCTATTGCTCCCTGTTACGTTACACAAAGAATAAGAAAATCAATTTCATAGGTGATCAAATTATGAAAAGCATTAAGAACAAATTGCAATAATCAAACCTTTAAGTAAAAACGGGCATAAAAAAATTAAACGGAGAAAATACCAATTAACCAAGATTACATCAAGGGTTCAGTTAAAATCCTAGAATGAAAAGATTAGTTACTCATAATAATAGTAGCAACAATGAAAATAATAAAAGCAAGCATTATGAATATGAAATGAGTTGAAAGAATGGAAGAAAAAATGGTGATTGCTTAGTCTTGGAGTCCTCCTCAATTCATGAACTTGACAGCCCCCTTTGGTGTTTGCAACGTTGTTGCTTGCAGAGTATGGAGTGAGTGCTGAAAAATCATAATAAATGGAGCCCCCTTCTCATGTTGATGTTTTGATTTTTGCGTAAGTGGAGAGTGGAGCCTCCTCTTCTATTTGCAACGTTGATGGCTAATCCAAATAGCCTTGAAGAGCTCTTACCGAAAATGAAATGTTTGTAACATTGATGGCCACCAAGTGAGTGGAGTGTTCTCTTTGCAAAATAAATGGAGCCCCCCTTTTTATTATCTAACGTTATACCCCATTCCTTTTTGTTGATAGCAAAGTGAGTCCAAAAATAAATGGAGTAACGTTGAGAGAGTCTTTAAGCTCCACGTTGGTGCTTTTCCACTGTGCATGAATGGACCCCTTATGCGTGAATGGTGCTTGGTTTAATTGCTTTATGTCTTTAAATTCCACGCTGCTTCCTTTACCTCACACGTATCTCCTATTCTTTTGTTTCTTGCGGGATTTAAGTGCTTCCATTTGCGTGATTGTTGTGTGCCGCCCACCAAGCTTGCTATGCGTGAGTCTCATGGTCTTTTATTTTCTTTGAAATGCCACTTGTTGCTTCCTCATTGCTTGATTTATTTCCACCACCAGTCACCTTTCTATTCTCATTCACGCTGTCACTTTATTCTTCACGCAGCTGCTTGAAAGTCCACCATGCAGCTACATTTTTTTTTGTTTGTTTTCACCCACTCAACATGTCTTTCGTCTCCAGCAGCTGCTTATTATTTTTTAAACTTCCATTCAGCTAACGTGTAGTGTAAAAAATTCTTCTTAGTGGTGGAAGAGCTCCCAATTCAACGCCTGCTTTGTCGTTCCTTTATGCGCCTGGGACCCTCTTAACTGCCTTCTCTTGATTTTATCCTCCTGATTTAATTTCTTTCTTCTCACGCTTGCTCCTTGGTCACGCCCATCTTGGCTTTAATGCCTCCAGCTGATTTCAATCATTTGTGGTCTGCGTCCTTTTCTTCATGCATGCTTCACCTATCTTCTTGCTTCCTCTTGGTTGGTCCACGTCCACCTAAGTTCATGCCAGTAGCTGATTTTCTTGATCTGGTTGGCTTGCTAATTTATTTCCCTTGGCTGTATGTGTGTGTCTTTGGCTGTTTTCATTTTGCTGCTTCAATCATCTCCATGCATGCTACAACGTTTAGCCTCCTTCATTTAATTATTATTGTGGTATTTGTCAATTAAAAACAAATGTATTTCCTACAAATTAAACAGGACTCATTATAAATGCAGAATAAGATAAACTAAGTAATTTAGTAGGAAAAATATGTAAAAGACCCAATAATTAATCCAGAATTTAAGGAAAAATGCCATTAATTCTAATGATAAAAATGCATCTAACAATCACCTTCCAACTCCAAAGGTGATGAGGTAAAAATTCGTGACTTACCTTTTCCAAATTCCTATCTAGTTACTAAAAAGATTGTGGATAAGAAAGACAATGAGGAATTGTTTGAAATGTTTAGCAAACTTGAGGTAAATGTGCCATTACTTGAATTGATTAAAAAGATGCCCAAGTGTGCTGAATTCTTGAAAGACCTATGCACAAACAAGAGAAAGTATAGGCATAGTGAGAGAATCCAACTGGGGTTGAGTGTTAGTGCCTTATTTAAGCCACAATTGCCCATTAAATGCAAGGATCCAGGTTCTTACACTATCCCCTGCACCATAGGTAGAACGACTGTTTCGCATGCCTTACTTGACTTAGGTGCAGCCATTAATGTCATGCCAACCTCTGTTTATAAGACCTTGGGTATTGAAGCTTTGAAAGACACTAGTGTAGTGCTTGGTCTAGGTGATAGATCGTGAGATACCCTAAAGGCATTCTAGAGGATATCCTTGTGCAAGTCAAAGGTCTTGTTTTTCCTGCCGACTTTTATGTTCTTGATATGACTAATGAGCTTCCTTCTGAGAGTACTTTGATTCTAGGTAGGCCTTTCCTTTTGACCGCTGAGACCATAATTAACATGAAAAAGGGCCTTATTACTATGGGAATTGGAGATCAAGAAGTGCAAATTAATCTTTCAGAAGCTATGAGTCATGGTTATGAGGATTGTTCTTACTTGGGTGTTAGTTTGATTGAATGCCATGATGTAGAAAAATTGCATGAGACTGAGGTGCCTGAGCATGACTGTTGTAATATGGGTGTGAATCATCATGAAACACTTGCTTGTTTATCTTCCTCTCATTCTTCTGATTTTTGCGCATGTGAGGATGACGTATCATGTATCTATTGTTTAGAGATAGATAATTGGTTTTCTACTCCTCAAAATTCTGATGCGTCTTTTTGTTTTGATATTTCTGCTGATTCTGCACTTGATAGCCTTGAGGAAGGTGTGTTTTGTGATGTTGCAGGAACCAACAAAAAAGAAGTTTTTTATGCAAGCTACAAATGTAGTTTCTTCTTAAAGTGGTGCTGGTGTATTAGAAGAGGATAGCAGTGATCCTACTACTATTCTAAACCCTTCTAATACTACTCTTACTTCTGATTTACTTTCCTCTTCTATTGATCAAACTGAACCTAATTCTATTTTTTCCAGGTCATCTGATTGTGGAACTGGGTCGGGAAGTGGAGGACATACATGCTGCACAGAGCTTAAATCTTCATCCCGAAGTCACATGGACGCACCACTTTCACTGAATGCATTTGATATACCAAAGCTGGTTCCTTCTATCGTGCAACCCCCTGATTTAGAACTGAAACCGCTTCCCTCTAACTTGAAATATGTCTTTCTTACAGATGATTGCAAACTGCCTGTTATCATTTCCAGTTCTCTGAGTAGTTCTGAAGAAGAGAGACTAGTTTCTGTGTTGAAAAGATATAGGAGGGCTATAGGTTGGTCTTTAGGGGACATACCTGGAATTGATCCATTGGTTTGCACACACAAAATCCTTTTAGCTGACGGGTCCAAACCAGTTCGACAGTCACCCCGGCGGTCGAATCCTCTTATTCATGATGTGGTTAAAAAGGAGGTGTCTAAGTTGTTGAGTGCAGGGATCATATATGCCATATCAGATAGTGAGTGGGTGAGCCCGGTACAAGTAGTACCGAAAAAGAGCGGTATCACAGTGGTGAGAAATGAGAATGATGAACTCATTCCATCAAGAGTTCAAAATGCTTAGAGAATGTGCGTTGACTATCGGAAGTTGAATGAAGCAACTAGGAAGGATCATTTTCCATGACCTTTTATTGATCAAATGTTGAAAAGAGTATCTGGGAAATCTCACTATTGTTTCTTGGATGGTTTTTCAGGTTACTTTCAGGTACCGATTGCACCAGCGGACTAAGACAAGACCACTTTTACCTGCCCTTTTGGTACCTACGCTTATCGAAGGATGCCATTTGGGTTGTGTAACGCTCCAGGCACCTTTCAAAGGTGTATGATGGCAATTTTCTGTGATTTATTGGAGCGGAATATGGAGGTTTTTATGGATGACTTCACTGTTTATGGTGATAATTTTGATGATTGCTTGTTTAGTCTTGAACGTGTTCTTGATAGATGCATTCAGAAAAATTTGGTTTTGAATTATGAAAAATGCCATTTTATGGTGGATAGTGGCATAGTCTTAGGTCATCACATCTCTCAAAAGGGGATTGAGGTTGATAGAGCTAAGATTGAAATCATTTCTTCACTTCCTTATCCTACTTGTCTAAAAGAATTGAGATCTTTCTTGGGGCATGCGGGGTATTATCGGCGCTTTGTAAAGGATTTTAGTAAAATTGCTTTACCCCTTTCTACATTGTTGAAAAAAGATATTGATTTTCACTTTGATGATAAATGTAGACATGCTTTTAATACTTTGAAGTCTTTGCTTGTTTCACCTCCTATTATGACTGCACCTAACTGGGATTTGCCTTTTGAGCTATCTTGTGATGCTTCTAACTTTGCAGTTGGTGCTATGCTTGGACAGAGGGAGGAAAAGCGATCTAGAGTGATAGCTTATGCCTCCAAGACACTTGACTCCGCTCAAGTGAACTATACCACTACCGAGAAAGAACTTTTTGCTATAATCTTTTCTTTGGATAAGTTTAGACAATATCTGATAAACTCTCGAGTGGTTGTTTTCACAGATCATACAGCAGTGCGGTACTTGTTCAAGAAGCCCCAATCTAAACCAAGATTGCTGAGATGGGCATTAATGCTACAGGAGTTTGATATTGAAATTAGGGACAGATCTAGAGCAGAGAATCATGTGGCTGACCACCTTAGTCTGTTACCTGAAGGCACCAAGGGAGTTGACTCTTCTGATCTTATTGTCGATTCTTTTCCTGATTCTAAACTTTTTGCCTTGGCGGTACAGGAGCCTTGGTACTCAGACATTGTTAATTACATTGTTGCTGATTTTGTGCCTCCTTTTATGTCTAAATTTCAGGTTGATAAGTTGAAGAGGGAGGCAAGATACTATACCTGGGATGCTCCAATTCTTTGGAAGCAATGCAGCGATCAGATAATCCGACGATGTGTTCCTAACAATGAGATCCACTCTATCCTTACCTTTGCACATTATTTATCTTGCGGGGGGCATTTTAGTGCTAATAAGACTGCTATGAAGGTTTTAGAGTGTGGATTTTACTGGCCTACTTTGTTTAAAGATGCTTATACTTTTTGCAAGTCTTGTGATAAATGCCAGAGGTTTGGGAGTCTGGGTAAAAAGCATGAAATGCCTTTAAGACCTATGCATTTTTGTGAAATTTTTGATGTCTGGGGCATAGATTTTATGGGTCCCTTTCCTCTGTCATTTGGGTTTTCATATATATTACTTGCAGGAGATTATGTATCTAGATGGTTAGAGGCAGTGCCAACTAGGAAAGATGATGCGTCTACTGTTGCCTAATTTTTACGTGCTCATATTTTTTGCGGTACGACATTCCAAGAGCAATCGTTAGTGACCAAGGAACACATTTCTGCAATAGGACTATCAAGTCTTTACTTGCTAAGTATGGAGTTAATCACAAGCTGGCCACTACTTACCATCCTCAAACAAATGGATTGGCTGAAGTCTCCAATCGGGAAGTGAAACGTATACTAGAAAAAATTGTGAAGCCATCCCGAAAAGACTGGAGTGAAAGGCTTGAGGAGGCACTATGGGCTTACAGGACTGCCTACAAGACCCCTATAGGCATGTCCCCTTTTCGGTTGCTTTATGGCAAGTCTTGCCATCTACCTATGGAGATCGAGCACAAATCTTATTGGGCGATCAAGGCATGTAATGCAGACCTTGAATCTGCACTTGAAAATTGGACAATGCAACTCCAAGAACTTGAAGAGATGAGACTTGAGTCTTATGGTAATGCCAGAATCTACAAGGATAAGCTGAAAATGATTCATGACAAACAGATTCTGAGGAAAGAATTCCATGAAGGTGACAAGGTTCTAAAGTTCAAGGCTCGGCTAAAATTGATGCCCGGAAAGTTCGTCACCAAGTGGGAGGGCCCTTTCAAAGTTACCAAAGTGCATTCATTTGGAATGGTAGAGCTAGTGGATGAAGCTACTGGTCATGTTTCACAAGTCAACGGTCATCTGCTTAAGCACTACCATGAGGATCATGAACCCCTTAATCACATTTGCTTCCTTCCACCTTTATCCTTTTATTCTCTGTTATATTACTGGTGATATTTGTCTACTGAGATAATGCGGAATAAGTGTGGGGGAAGGAAACCTTTTTAGTAGGAAGTAGTGTTAGTTGTTTCTTTCCTTTAGTTACTGTTTGTTGCTTTTGACATTTCGCCTATAGTTATTTTTCTTCCATTGAGGCCAATGTGTTGTTTTCAGTGTGGGGGAGGGATTGATTTGGTTGAATTGTTTGCCACTTCTTGGATTTCCATTTTATTGCCTTATCATTTTGCAATGTTTGTTTGATTGAGCTAAATTGACTGTTTTTTTTCTCTCTTATGAACGATTTGTTGCATTTATTCCCACTTCGCACTTGACTTTTGCAGTCCTTGGGTTTTGTTTTCAAATCCTTGTTGCTTATGCATGTGAACATTGACATGTCAAGGTTTGAATACGTTTTTGATTTGAGTAATTTTTATTCTTAGTTGATTAGCATAGTGGAGTGCCTTTGGTGCAGTGTTACTAACCTTGTGGTATAACTTCATTTGAGGAAGGAAATATATTAGATAAAACCTTGTTGGAAGGAATTTTGAGCCTTATTTTTCTTTCTCATCTTGTGTGATTTCTACCTAGTTTGGTTAGCCTCTAGAACTTGTATAGATTCTTTTTCAAAGCTGCATTAATACCTAGATTTGTGGGTATGATAGGGGCATTCTTTTCCAAACCCTTTTGCCCAAACACAAGCCATTTCAATTGACCTTTGCTTACCCCCTTTGAGCCTTCACTTTTATTCATTCCGTTGTTTTTGGCACAAGTGCTTTGCATGAGTTACGTTATGTTCTTCATGATTAAATGTGCATAATTGTTGTTGTGATTTTTATCTTCTTGGGTTCGGGTATGTCAAATTTGCAACAAAAAAAAAACAAAACAAAAACAAAAGAAAAAACAAAGAAAAAAAAGAAAATATTTTGGCCAAAAAGAATAAAGTTTGAAATAAGACAGCCTTTGGTGGATTGAAGATTAAAGATTGGGTCTTGATGATAACTGCACATTGGTGTTCAATTGATGGTTGCGCTTTAACTCATTTTGAGTTATTCTTAATACTCATGCAATACATTTGTCATTTTTTTTTCTCCTTCTCTTTTCCATTTCATCCGTTCATTAGCCTTTCATCAACATTACAACCCTACAAAGTCCCCTTGATCATGAATTTGTGGTATGTTAGTGGTGGAGATAGTAGAATTTTACAAGCTTATGGTTGGTGCTAATTTAGGTAGATTGAGTGAAATTTGCCTATTTGAGAGATGAGTGAAACACTTATATCCTATGAGAGCTCTACTATGTTCTTTTTCTTCTATCTTGCTATGTCTCTTGTGTTAGTTTCTTTGAACCGAAGCATTCGATGGATGTTGGTTGATTAAGGATAGAGGTTGTTTGAGTTAATTGCATATTCTCTCCTTGTCGTTTTTATGTTGCTTGCATTGAGTTTAACTGTTGGATTTCTCTACTGATAATTTGCCCAGGAGTGCAAAAAGCTAAGTGTGGGGGAGTTGACAAACTCATTTATTCATTTATATTTTTATATCAATTGGATGAGTTTTTGTCACTAAAATTAGTCTTTATAGCTTTATTTAATTATTATTTGAATTATTGTGCCTTACATTTAATTTTTGTTTATAGGGGCGAAAATTGTCGTTTTTGATTTAACTGTGACAAATTAATTTTTGGACAATTGATGTTACATTATTTTTAATTTTTGTTGTAGGATATTTGAAGAAATTAAAATAAAAAAGAAGCATTAAAAGAGGTAAAGAAAAGTTGCTTAAATGCAAACATCACTTGCAAAAACGACATGGTGTTGAGAAAATGTAAAGAGCTAGTTGAAGAGAGGGCTGAAGGTATGTTGCGTGGACTAAGAGTATGAGTGGATCTATGAGCTGGGTCTTGTTGTGTTGTCTTGGGAGTGGGTGATTTTGCTGGTGAAGTGAAGAAGAAAACATTGGAGTGGCTTGTAGCACCCCACTCCCGCGAGACCCGAACCCGACATCGACGGTGATATCCGAGCCCGCGACCCGCGAGGGTGGTATGCTAGAGCAGTCAATGCAGTTTAAAAACTCATTATGATTTTTTATTCTTTTTACCGTGGAAATAATAAACGATTCGGGCCCGTGATACGAAAACTCTTTTCAGTCATACACTTTATCAAAGATCAGATTTCAAAATAATATTTATCAATTAGGGCCCTCAAACAATTCACGTCAATTACCCGTCCAAAAAAATTCCCAATCTCTCAGAAAATGAAATTAAATATGCAATGAATCCGATGCCTTAAGAATCAGGTCAATCGGACGTCGAACGGAAAAGTAATTCACGAAAGAAAACAAAATTCACATTAAACAATCAATATCTATATATATATATAACCCTTATTTCCTTTTTTTTCTGATTTCCAACCAAACTTCCAACACCCATAACTCTTTGCACACAATTCAGGAAATTATAAACCACATCTCATTGGAAAGATCATGAAAAGCTCTACAAGTTTCATTTAGACCATTCAAAGTAATTCCACCCCTAAGGGTGTCAAAAACCCCATGAAAGCTACTGCTCACTCAAAGTCACTCAACACAAGACAAAGATCTTGTAAATTCAGTAACTTTCATTCTATTCAGTCAAAAATTACACAATAAATATGCTCATCAATATCTCAATGTTATATAAAACTTTCATGAATAACTAAAATCACAATTCATTTACTAACTAGGTCAAATAATTCACCGAAGCATCTGTCTACTAAACCGTCCCCAATCGAAGCGATGAATTTCCAGCCAGTATATCTCCTAGCACAAATGTCAAAAAAATTACTAATTTATATCCCTGAAAAGATAAGATATCAAACTTCAATTCTCATGAAGAACCAAATTCCAATTCAACTTCTAACCATTTCAAATCTGCCAAACAATGTACTGATCAGGGCAGCAGTGAGAAACCTAATGTAGGTTCAGTTTTTGCAAATTCATTACTCCCAAATATGACATCCAAAAATTACATGACATATATCATTTTCAAGATACTTCCTCTACAACTTTTCAGAAGATCACTCATGCCAATTCAATTCACATAAATTGCTAAAATTGCTTCCAATCCGAATGCTCACAAAATCTACACTTAGGCTAGGTTTCATCAAAATGCTCAAAACTAGTCAATAGTAAACAGGTCATATCTCCCAATATACAGATCCAAAAATAGAAAAATCAGTGGGAATGGAAAGCTCATTTAATAGGCTTCAAATTTTATTTAGACCATTGTCTCTAATTCCTTCTCAATTAATTTAGAAAAATCATCAAAACTCCTAGGTCAACAATCCGGATACTGTTCACATAAGTCCCAGCAGTAACTTTCCAAGCCAAATTTCACCCCCTTAAGGCTAAAATTAGACAATACCTATTTCACACAAAATTGTAGCCAACAAACTAAAGTTTCATTTGGCATGAACTGCACCTCATTTGCACAACCACACCATTAGTTATGATCAAAACAGTGTAATAGGTACAAAATCAATTTTCCAGCTTTACTACTCCATTCACTTCCTATCATGTCAAGTCCAATTCTACTACCATAAGCATCCCAATTGGACACAAAAATCAGTCCCTACATCATTCCTACATTCACTAGGAACAACCACCTCAATTGGGCAGCACTTACCTCTTAAATTCCATGCAAGATTAGTCATCAAGAATCAATCAAAATCAAGCTCAAAACAATCTAAACCATGATCATTCACTAACCCTCATTCATGTCTTACACAAGCATAACTTTATCCAACAATTCAAACTATAATTATGCATCATACATCATCTTTAATGAACAATCACTTCCAATCCATGCAAATCACTATAAATTCATTCATGAAATACATAAGTAAAGCTTAAACCATACACTTACCTAATCAAAGCTTCCAACCCCTTCAATTCTCCAACTCCTCAACTTTCTCTATTTCATCCTCATGCATGGTTCTCATGGAAAGAAGATAGAGGGCTTAAGCTTTCAAGGATGTAGGAAGAACACTTAAGGGAGGAGAAGAAAGAGTGAACCAAAGCCAAAGAAAACCCAAAGAAGGAGATGGAGGAGAGTTTTGATGGATGAGGGAAAAGCAAGGAAAAATCTCCTTTTCATGTCTTCCATTTGAAGTTGCGAAATCAATAGCTAATAATAAGACAAAAGCCATAACTCCATTAAAGACACTTGGCAAATTGAGGAATAAGACAAAATAGATAAAAGACAAAACTATATAATAGGATTTATTAAGAAATCCTAATGACATTTGACCCATTCAATTCCAATGACCCTAATTTCAAAACCAATATAATGTACCCAATATTGTAGTGTTATTGGATAGACATTTTCGATCATCGAAAATCAACTGGTTCGCCACTTGGCGATTTTTTTTCGATGCAGAATTTTCTCCAAAATTTCAAAAATTCTAAAATCCTTAAAATATAAAACACTCAATGACGCACTCAGAATTTTTTTTTCAAACCCAATAACCACGTTAATCACAATAAAATTACATTGGGCACGAAACCGGAATGTCATGTATGCATGTCCAGCTATTTCATGTGCATGATTTCACTGCTCACTAGTACCAAAGATACATGAACAATAATGATAAATCCCTATCACTCTCATCCTATGCCAATTTACTATTTTACCCTTCCTGTCGGGGGTGGGATGTTACAACTCCCCCCTCCTTATAAAAATTTTGTCCTCGAAATTCTCAAATCAGCGGATGATAGCGGTGATCATACGTTCCTACAATTCCTATATACTAAGTCACTCAATCATTCCTTTACCAAAAGATCGCAGTAAAGCAATCGGTTGCTATGACTCAACTTATTATTTCCGAACCTGTTCACTTATCAAGATTTATCCATCCAATACCTTTTTCTCAATATACAAACTTATTCCAATAACTTCATTGATACTCTTTTTGCCAATTCTGCATACACTTTGTCACTATGATACTTACAATAACATAGTTTCTCTCGTCTGCGACACTTCCCTTTCCTTTGGTACCGACACAGTGGCACTTATCTCTATTTTTCACTATAACCGGTGGTAATCCACTTAACGCATTTATCCTTCATATTCCATTGACTCTTAGTCCAGATTCAGTGTTCTTTTGACACTTCATTGTTCTATATGCATTTCATTCTATTTCATTTATCTAATCATGATCCACTTCAGCTAACCCATGCAGTTTTCCTAAGTCACTTTCCTTTGTTTCACTCATCACAAGTATCTCGACTCAATTTTGGTCTTTGACTCTTGTTAGGCACTTTTCTGTGTAATATAAGCGTGTACAATTCCTTTTTATGATCACCAATAGCCCTAAAGTCGTTCAGTCAAAACTATATAACAAGGTCATAATCCTATGAAGTCCAAAACACTTAAGCACTTTTTCGGTGGAACATTCAACCTATAATCATAATCATTTTGTTCTATACCCCTAGTGATTTACTAGAATGTCTAGCTTCGACTGTTCACTTTCTTATTCTATCACTTTCTGTCGGGTACGAATACTTTTTCTTTGAATCATTCAATATTGTTTTTCCGATTTCACTCGCATTTTTAGACTCATCATAGGACTCATCACTTTAACTCCTGCACTCTTAACCTTTCTTACCTTTATCTAGTATCTCAATTTTCTAGAAACACTTCATAATTACCCATAATCTACTTGACATTCTTTGGAAATCCCTATATCTGTAATTGGTCTGTTCCTTGCAACATTATCTGTTCACTATTTGAATTTAGTAGGCAGAATTGTCTGTTCATTTCAGAATTAGCGGTATAGTAGTCATTTATGCCCACCTTTTTCCTCGAATTAACACTATGTATTCTTATAGGAATCTAAAGTCTCCAAGGCTTTAAACAATTGCGATCATAACACCAATACCATTTATTAAAGTCGAGTCAGTTTATCTAATACCATTTTAACATATTGTCTCATTTCATCACACACTACCCACTCTCCAAGGGTATGCTTATCATCAGTATCAACTTTCTCAATTATTCACATAGTTCTTTTTACTTTTCACTGTTTAACACTTTCAAGCACAATTCGTCAATAATCATAGTCACTACCATTTGCTTACTTCGCATAATTCCCTATTAGAGTCTTGTTGACTTTTCCATACATCATTTAACTTTTTCATTGAGTCCACATTTAGTGTATTTGCAATCCCTTTATGAAGACAACACTACATCACGTCATTGTCGACTTTCCTTTAGACTTCTTGTCTCTACAATTTTCTCTTTTCAATTGATTTCCTGTCATTAACATCGACATATGCCAATACCTAGTCATCCGTACTTGGACCTCCATAAATTCCACTTCATTTGAGTATTTCACTTCGCAATTCGAGACTATTTTATTCTTCGTTTCAAATCTAGATTTCCCAACAGTTTTGCATCACATATGAAGATCTATTCACTTCACATTGCAATAGAATCATCTTAAATTAAAATTCCACTCACGTAGGTGGATACGTTACATTCCCATACACACAATGTAGATAACCTCAGTAGTATATTTTTCACTTGTTATGCCTAAATCTCCTCTTGAGATATGACTCAATTTCACTTTTAATTTCATCCATACATATTTTTGATTTGTTCCTGTCGTAACCATTAGTCTTGCTATCGGCATTATCCTGTTCACCAAATTCTCATCAGCCAACTCGTTTCCCTAATTGCTTTTCAAGCATCCGTAGTATCTCAAAAGCTCAATTTCAACTATACACACGATCTCAGTCAGAACAATTTTATGCCATAATTGGAAAGATCAAATCATTCCTTGCACTAAGGTTCGATGAGATGCGATACACTTTTTTTTTAACCCTTATACTTTCCTATACACATTACCCGAAATCATTTCATCTTATCCGGAAGCCAATTATTATCCTATACGATTCAGAATTCCACAAACTCATTTCCGTTTATGCCAATCCTCAAATAGAGGACTTATGCCATAATCATTTTTCATTTCCTCCCATACGGGCATGGGCATGCCCCAGTCCTCTTATGTTTGGCTTTAACCCATTATGAACTTTAAACTTATAGAAACTAAGTCATCGACCATTTCCTCTATTCTTTCCATATATATGTCACATCAGTTTCATGCATCATGATCACCTCACTATCCAGTATATACTCCCAACGGTAAATCAACGTAAATGCGACAACTCTCTTTATATATCACTATTCTTGTTTTGTTAGCATTTTCATTGTTTCACTATCTTTATCCTTGTTTTCTTCCCCACACGTCATTCCACTTCTTTTTACATAGTTTCCTTCTTATATCATGAATGTGTCAGCTTGACCTTTTACGGTCATATCCACTTGGCTTATATACTGTCATCGTATTATTGCTACGTATCTTTGTATTTTTCTGAAACAATCCACGATAGGGTATTCACATTACTAGTACATTCGGGGATGTGTCCCCAAACATGACAAAAATATAGATACTCATACACTGTCTCTCTCTTTATTTACCCATCCATTTCTCATTTCTATGTCCATATTCAGACATTCAACCAATCCAGAATTATTTTTTCAAAGGAGAAATTGTCAGTTTGTCTTTTTCCCTTACTATCTTCTGATACTAGTTTCCAAACTCTTAGCACATTATTCGCATAACCATTTCAATCTCAAGCTTATGCGCTCAGGATCATAACCGTTTCACGAGTTCTTTTCAGTTTATCTGTACACTTTTGTCTCACCATTTCCACTTTTTCTTACCCTACTAGGCACTTTGCTCTTTCAGTTCTTTGTAGACCGTTACAATACAATATCGATCTCAATACAATCTCACTATCATCATCTATGATATCCACTAACACAAATGTAGTGAATCCATATCTGCCTGATCGAACCATATACTCTTTGCTCATTTCCAGTTCCCATTTCGTCGAAGATACAAGTTAGAACTCTAATTACCTCATCATGTAATTGCACATAGGCCTACTATAACCAGTATGTTTCTCATATCTCCGGTGGACCTCTCCAAGTTCTAGACATATTCGTTTTTCTGTCACCGTAATATTGCCATTTTCATCAGGGGACTCAGTTTGATATCAATTCTTTCCTTAATCAGTCTAGGCCAACATAGTCATTCTAACCACAGTACATTATAATTCTCATTATCGATGTTTCCTTTTTCCCCCTTCCTCATTTCCCATGCACATTCATGGACTCACATTCTAATACGGTCTCACTTTTCTCTTACTTAGTCACTTAACACGTATGCACACGTAGGATTTATCCTCGTGCGACACAAACTAGGATCGATTACCCGATGCGCAACGACACGACTCAAATGCATGCAACTTGACCTATGTTTCAGACTGTGCCCAGATACATTCGTATTGCTGGGCTCTGATACCATAAATGTAGCACCCCACTCCCGCGAGACCCAAACCCGACATCGACGGTGATATCCGAGCCCGCGACCCGCGAGGGTGGTATGCTAGAGCAGTCAATGCAGTTTAAAAACTCATTATGATTTTTTATTCTTTTCACCGCGGAAATAATAAACGATTCGGGCCCGTGATACGAAAACCCTTTTCAGTCATACACTTTATCAAAGATCATATTTCAAAATAATATTTATCAATTAGGGCCCTCAAACAATTCAGTACTATTTTTGCGGAATATAAATTTACACATAATTCAAAATGACACAAATACAGACGTGAATTGATCCCGACTGCAAATACCGACTCTCTTGCAGTAATCATACTCCCGTTCCACTAACGGGGTACTCTTCAATACCTGAAAAATAATTGCAATGTTGGGTGAGTTTGCGAACTCAATGAGAAACCATCATCGATGGTCCACCCAACGCATGCATATACAATCAATTTATATCATAGCACATATTAACACATTCCAAATTATCCCATGCATTGCCAATTTTACACATATAAGGCGTATCGCCTTTCACACAAATCACATTTTATCATTCATATATATGATGCACATGTGACACTTTTCTATTTTTTCGTTGTTGTGACCGTGCTACCAATTGTCCCAATGGCGGGCATATTGCGTTGAGCCCGAGGCTCGATACTCGTTAGGCGTGATATGCCTCGATACATCGAGCCGTGGGCTCAGTAAACATGGACCAGAGGTCCTGTGCGTTGAGCTTAAAGCTCATATACGCTAAGCATAGCTCGATCATCGAAATAAGCTCTAATTACGTTAGTTCCACCGGTCACAATCGCCATTATCGATCATGCAATTACGCAGAATGCATATGCCTCGCTTTACAATAATTTGTGTCACAACCTAATACACTAGGTCCAATTTCGCACTTAACCAATTCACTTTCAATTAAGCACATTTAACACTTCTATAACACATTCCAAATATTTCGAACCCCTGTGGTTCGAAATCAATCAAAACAAACACACATAATCCTTCCTTAACTCCACATGGCAATCGTACATGAAATTAAACACATATAGGTTGAGAAACCAACTAGGTTACTCACCTATTACTTTCGAGCTAATACCGGGAAGTCTCTACAACGTCCGTGGAACGACGTTCTAACAGTGCCTCTATAACAATTAAAATGAGTACATATTACCAACTGTATAGTTAGAAATATTAAAAAATGCACATGAAATAATTAAAACGTATACAATGCATGTTCATGGCATTCCCGACCCTAATCCAAAATTTTCCCAACATAAAAATTCCACCTAAAAATTAGAAATTTACCGACACCGAAATTACTCAATTCGGCCCTTGATCGGTCCAAAAATAAATAAAACAGTAGCCACATAACTATTACCCAGACCCACGTCAATTTTCCGTCCAAAAAAATTCCCAATCTCTCAGAAAATGAAATTAAATATGCAATGAATCCAATGCCTTAAGAATCAGGTCAATCGGACGTCGGACGGAAAAGTTATTCACGAAAGAAAACAAAATTCACATTAAACAATCAATATCTATATATATATATAACCCTTATTTCCCTTTTTTATGATTTATAACCAAACTTCCAAAACCCATAACTCTTTGCACACAATTCAGGAAATTATAAACCACATCTCATTGGAATGATCATGAAAAGCTCTACAAGTTTCATTTAGACCATTCAAAGTAATTCCACCCCTAAGGGTGTCAAAAACCCCATGAAAGCTACTGCTCACTCAAAGTCACTCAACATAGTACAGTATCTTATAAATTCAGTAACTTTCATTCTCTTAAGTCAAAAATTACACAATAAATATGCTCATCAAGATCTCAATGTTATCTAAAACTTTCATGAATAACCAAGCTCACAATTCAATTACTAACTAGGTCAAATAATTCACCGAAACATCTGTCTACTAAACTGTCCCTATCTGAGCAGTAAATTTCCAGCCAGTATATCTCCTAGCACAAATGTCAAAAAAATTACTACTTTATATCCCTGAAAATATAAGATCTCAAAATTCAATTTTCATGAAGAACCCAAATTCCAATTCAACCTCTAACCATTTCAAATCTGCCAAACAATGTACTGATCAGAGGCGAAGGAGAAACCTAATGTAGGTTCAGTTTTTGCAAATTCATTACTCCCAAATCTGACATCCAAAAATTACATGCCATATATCATTTTCAAGATACTTCCTCTACAACTTTTCAGAAGATCACTCATGCCAATTCAATTCACATAAATTGCTAAAATTGCTTCCAATCCGAATGCTCACAAAATCTACACTTAGGCTAGGTTTCATCAAAATGCTCAAAACCAGTCAATAGTAAACAGGTCATATCTCCCAATATACAGATCTAAAAATAGAAAACTCAGTGGGAATGGAAATCTCATTTAATAGGCTTCAAATTTAATTTAGACCATTGTCTTTAATTCCTTCTCAATTAATTTAGAAAAATCATCAAAACTCCTAGGTCAACAATCCGGATCATCGCTCACATAAGTCCCAAAGAAGAACTTTCCAAGCCAAATTTCACCCCCTTAAGGCTAAAATTAGACAATACCTATTTCACACAAAATTGTAGCCAACAAACTAAAGTTTCATTTGGCATGAACTACACCTCATTTGCACAACCACACCATTAGTTATGATCAAAACAGTGTAATAGGTACAAAATCAATTTTCCAGCTTTACTACTCCATTCACTTCCTATCATGTCAAGTCCAATTCTACTACCATAAGCATCCCAATTGGACACAAAATCAGTCCCTACATCATTCCTACATTCACTAGGAACAACCACCTCAATTGGGCAGCACTTACCTCTTAAATTCCATGCAAGATTAGTCATCAAGAATCAATCAAAATCAAGCTCAAAACAATCTAAACCATGATCATTCACTAACCCTCATTCATGTCTTACACAAGCATAACTTTATCCAACAATTCAAACTATAATTATGCATCATACATCATCTTTAATGAACAATCACTTCCAATCCATGCAAATCACTATAAATTCATTCATGAAATACATAAGTAAAGCTTAAACCATACACTTACCTAATCAAAGCTTCCAACCCTTCATTCTCCAACTCCTCAACTTTCTCTATTTCATCCTCATGCATGGTTCTCATGGAAAAAGATAGAGGGCTTAAGCTTTCAAGGATGTAGGAAGAACACTTAAGGAGGAGAAGAAAGAGTGCACCAAAGCCAAAGAAAACCCAAAGAAGGAGATGGAGGAGAGTTTCGATGGATGAGGAAAAGCAAGGAAAAATCTCCTTTTCATGTCTTCCATTTGAAGTTGCCGAAATCAATAGCTAATAATAAGACAAAAGCCATAACTCCATTAAAGACACTTGGCAAATTGAGGAATAAGACAAAATAGATAAAAGACAAAACTATATAATAGGATTTATTAAGAAATCCTAATGACATTTGACCCATTCAATTCCAATGACTATAATTTCAAAACCAATATAATGTACCCAATATTGTAGTGCCATTGGATAGACGTTTTTGATACCGAAAATCAACTGGTTCGCCTCTTGGCGATTTTTTTTTTCGTTCAGGGAATTTTCTCCGGAAAATTTCAAAAAATTCCTAAAAATTCCTTAAAATATAAAACACTCAATGGCTCACTCAGAAATTTTTTTTCAAACCTAATAACCACGTTAATCACAATAAAATTACATTGGGCATGAAAACCGGGAATGTCATGTATGCATGTCCAGTTATTTCATGTGCACAGATTTCACTGTTCACTAGTACCAGTATGCATGAACAATACTGATAAATCCCTATCACTCTCATCCTATGCCAATTTACTATTTTATCCTTCCTGTCGGGGGTGGGATGTTACATGGCTTGTATGGGATGTGGACCCAAGAGTGGAGGAATTAGTAGGTAAAGAAGGAGACAAAAGGAAGTTGGCTTGTAGAGTATGGGGAGTGGTTGAGTAGAGTATGGAGAGTGAAATAATTAAGAGTGGAGTGTGTGAATTATGGGAGGCTGTGTTTTGTGTGAGTGTGTGTAGTGTGCAGAGAATAGAAAAAAAAATAAAGAGAGGAGTAGCTACGTGGGTCTGGTGTGTGTTGGTGTTGTGGAGCTGTGATTTGCGTGCTTGTGTTGTCCAGATGTGTGAAGAAAAACGTGAAGGGCTATGTGAGTGGTCTGGAAAATATATCAAAAGCCAAAATGGTGGGCTGCTGGACGTTGTCTTGGAGTGCAATGGTGGGCTGCTTGATGAGTAGCTAAGCAAAAATAAAGAGGTAGCAGGCGGCATTTGTGTGTTGGACTTGAGCTGTGGGTGGGTATAAAGGAAATAGGCAGCAGGTGTGTATGGTTTTGGGGGTCTGCATTGTCAAAGAAGAGACGAGAGTGTGCTGGAAAAGTGGAGGAAAAGTGCGTTGGTGTGCTATGTTGTTGTGCTGTCCATGAGTGTGTTGTGTTGTCTTTGGAGTGACCTGTGCATGGATTTGGAAGATGAAAAACGTTAGGAGCTGGAAAAAGAAGAGAATAACATGATAGGCAAGTGGTTGAGTGTTGTGTCTTGTATGGATGTTTTGTGTGATTTGCGAGTGTGAAGTGCAGGTGGCTATTGGGCATCTATGGAGACGTTGTGCTTAGTGTGAGTGGCCTTGAGAGGGGCTGTGTTACTGACCACGCAAGGAGGCAGCAGCTGGGTTTAGAGGCGATGTTTTTGAAGCTGGAGTTGTGAGTGTGAAGTGTGTGAAGATGTGAGTGTATGGGCTGAAAAAAATAAGAAAATAACGTGAAGAGAGGGCGTGAGTTCATGCTGGTGGAGGTGTTGTTGGCTGAAGTTTTGTGGTCTTGTGCTTGTGCTGTGGAGTAAAGAGAGAGTGGCGTTAGTGAGTGTGTGGGTTGTCTTTGTGAAGTGCATGAGTGTTGTGTAAGTGATATATAAATAGTGGAAGAGCTTTGAGTGTTAACGTTGACCAAGTGATTGGTTTGTGTGAGTGTGACTTGTGTGTGTGAGTGTGTGCTGTCATTGAAGGAAGGAGGCAGTGTTGTGTGAGGTGTTGCGTGAAGAAGGAAAAAGACAGCAAGAAACTAGCAGGAGCTGTGCATTGTAAGGACCAAAACAACAACGATTCTAAATAGTCATATCACGCTACAGTAGTGGAGGTAGATTGAGCTGTGTGTGCTGCATTGGAGTTGCGTTGTTGGTCTGTTGGTGGGGTGGAAAGTGAAGAGAGGATAGTGGTCTGCGTGGTGAGCTGAACAGGAGGGCGTGCGTTGTGGAGACCAGGAGTTGTTTCTGCCTAGGTGGAGCTAAACAACGAGGAGAACGCAGGCGTAAAAACCAATCTATCAAGGTTGGCTATCGGAGCTCATTTTTCACAGCACATCCAATGAATTGTCGTAGCTAATTTATCTTAGTCCTTCGGTTCAATGGCAAAGGCAGGAGCTTGGCGTTTTTATAGGGGAGTTAAAACTGCAATTATTTTCTGTCCATTTAATTAATTAGCGATTCCTAAATTTTAGGATAACAATTTAATTATGTGGAGTTGCGTTTAATTATATTTTTGAATTGCAAGATTTTGTGACTGAATTATTGTTTGGCAATTAATATTGTGTTGATTTCGGATTTAATTTCATTACTCTGTTTTGGGTCAAAACTTTGTATTGAGATTTTAGCGAAATTGGTAATTATTCAAGGTGGCTTGAATTATTTGGAACATTTTATCTGTTGCTAATATTAATTTTTTTTCTTAAATATTGCGTAAAAGTCGAGCATTGACGTTAGTACCCTTAATTCTATTTTACTAGTCTGGTGGCAGTTAGTAAATTGGGATTTTTAGAAAATATTTTTTTTGTAATAATTCGAGGTGGCTCGGTTGTTAAATAAAAGCTCGATTTTAATTCTTGGTTTAATTGTTTTAATTCCCATATCTTTTTTTTAGTGATGATTGCCTGTGTTATTGAACTTAAGGATTGCGTTTATCATTGTTAATTATTTGTGTTTGTTTTCTTATTTAATTCACTCGTTGTTATTTCAAATTTCTCATTTCAATTTTTAAAAATACCAAAAACAAGTCCTTAGTGTTATTTTAATTCGTTGAAAATTTTAGCGGTAATTGTTAAAAATCAACCCCATTTTATAATTTAATTTGCAGTGCATCTAGTAACTTAGGAATTTAATTTCACTTTTGGTTCCTCAAGAGAACGACCCGAGGTTGCGCTGTACGCAACCCTTGGTTAAATGTTTGAAGTAACCCCAAGGCGACAATCGGACGGAAAGAAAGGTTATTTCAATATCCTTTAACAATTGAAAAGATGTCAAACATTTATCGTCAAAATTAAACATATCATCTTTTTGAAGCAATTCAGTTAAAGGTTTAGCAATTTTGGAAAAATCCTTAATGAACCTACAGTAAAAACCAGCATGGCCTAAGAAACTTCTAATGACTCTAACATTGTTCGGTGGTGGAAGTTTCTTAATGACATTAATTTTTGCTGGGTCTACCTCTATACCCTTGCTAGAAATCTTGTGACCTAAAACAATGCACTCCTGTACCATGAAATGACATTTTTCCCATTTCAACACTAAATGGGTCTCTTCACATCGAATTAGGACTTTCTCAAGGTTATCCAAGCATGCATCAAATGAAGTACCAAACACAGAGAAGTCATCCATAAAAATTCAATGCAAGATTCAAGCATATAAAAAAAAATAGCCATCATGCATCTTTGAAATATAGCTGGAGCATTGCATAACCCAAAAGGCATGCATCTATAGGCAAATTTACCATAGGGACATGTAAAAGTTGTTTTCTCCTGATCTTCCAGGGCTACAGGAATCTGCAAATATCCACTATATCTATCTAAGGCATAATAAAAATCATGTCCAGCTAATTTCTCAATCATCTTATCAATGAAAGGTAAAGGAAAATGATCTTTCCTGGTGGCATCATTCAACTTCCTATAATCTATGCACATTCTCCACCCAATTACCTTCCTAGTGGTTATTAATTCATTTTTCTCATTTTTAACCACAGCGGTGCCTCCTTTCTTTGGCACCACATGCACAGGACTAACCCAACCAGAATCAGAAATGGGATAGATAATACCTGCATCTAGAAGCTTAACTACCTCATCTTTCACTGCCTCCTTCATGTGTGGGTTAAGTCTCCTCAGGGGTTGCACTATCGCCTTGCTTCCATCCTCCATAAAAATGTGGTGTGTGCAAAAAAAAGGGCTTATACCTTTGATATCTGTAATGGACCACCCAATTGCCTTTTTGTGGTCCCGCAGTACCCTCAATAACTGCTCCTCCATAGCACCTGACAAACAAGAAGAAATGATAACCGGTAAGTGCTTAGGTGGGTTAAGATAAACATATTTCAAATGACTTGGAAGAGGTTTAAGGTCAAAAGAAGGGGGCTCTTCAATCGAAGGCTTTGGAAATAGCTTGACAGGACGTTGGAGAGGCTCATATGCTCTATAATGTGTCCAATATGCCTGCTCCAACTCATCTGCAATTTCCTCCAACTCTTCTTGCAATTCTTCCCCTAACTCTTCGATTGTTCCTTGCGCTTCCCCTTCCAACAAATCTGCACAAGCAATAGAAGAATCATCAGTATCAGAAGAATAAATATCAATAAAATGGAAAGAATCAAGAGTAAAAGGATGCTTCATTGCATTGAACACATCAAACACTAGTTCTTCATCTTGAAGTCTCAAGATGAGTTTTCCACGTTGTACATCGATGATGGTCCGTACAGTGGCCATGAAAGGTCTCCCAAGAATGATGGGGATGTCTATATCTTCCTCCATATCAAGGACTAAAAAATCTACCGGGAAGATGAACTTCTCAACCTTGACCAATACATCCTCAATGATTCCCCTCGGATAGGTGATTGACTTATCGCGCCACCGGTTAAATAGTTGTGGGTTTGGGCTCCGACAATCCTAATTTCAAAATGAAAAGAGGCATTAAATTAATACTCGCACCCAAATCCATTAAAGCTTTATCTATATTTAAATCACCAATAACACAAGGAATAGTAAAACTCCCTGGATCCTTAAGCTTCAATGGTAGCTTTCTTGACAATATGGCCGAACACTCCTTATTCAGCTTCACCGTGGCATACTCCTCAAGCCTCCTCTTGTTAGACAAAATTTCTTTTAAAAACTTCGCATAAGAAGGCATCTGCGCTATGGCCTCAACAAAAGGAATGTTTATATACAATTTTTTAAATATCTAAAGGAAATGACCAAATTGCTTATCTAATTGCGTACCTTTCAATCTTTGAGGATAAGGAATCCGAGGTCTTACCGGATTTGTGACGGGATCAGCAAATAACCTTGGATGGTCCTCCTTTTTAGTTGGTGCTTCTGTGGCCTCCTTGCCACTTTCCCGACTCTCATCTTCTTCACTCTTTTCCATTTTTTATCCTTCTGTTTCTCCTTAACTTCTTTAAGTTGTCTGCCACTTCTCAATAAAATTGCCTTTGCATGTTCTCTCGGGTTGGCCTCAGTAGTGCTAGGCAATGAACCCGAAGGTCTTTCCTTCAACAAACTTGCAATCTGGCTCATCTGATTCTCCAAATGTCTGATAGAAGATTCTTGGTTTTGCATCCTAACCTCGGTGGTAGAAATGTACTTTGACAATAGTTCTTCGAGATTAGATTTTTCTGGTGGTGCAGGATTAGGAGCCTTGAAACCTGGGGGTGCAGGAGGTTGTCTCTGAACATTGGATGATTGTGGTTGTGCCACCTGATCATTCCGCCAAGAGAAATTTGGATGATTCCTCCACCCTGGGTTATAGGTATTAGAATATGAGTCATCTAGCTGTCTGTTATAATTGCCCATATAATGAGCCTCTTCAGTCTCTTGAGTAAAAGGATTCCCGACTTGACACTCAGGAGATGCATGGGAATCTCCTCCACAATGCTCGCAAACAGCACAACTCCTTAATGAAGAACTAGCTCCTCCTCTCACACTGTGCATCAAATTATCCAATTTCTTCGTCAAAACATCCATCTGAGCAGATAACGCCACTGTATTGTCTACTACACGAGCTCCTGTAGGTCATCTGGGATGCCTTTTTGTATGATATTGAAAACTACTGGTGGCCATCTCATCAATCAACCTGTAGGCTTGATCTGGCGTTTTCCTCATTAAACTACCTCCTGCGGCAGCGTCTATGGTACTCGTAGTCGATGGGTTCATTCCTGTATAAAAAGCATTGACCTGTTGCCATGTAGAGAACCCATGACTAGGACACTGAGTCAACATATCCCGAAATCGTTCCCACGCTTCATATAAACTTTCAGTTTCATATTGAGTGAAGGAAGTGATCTCATTCTTCATCTTTGCAACCTTGGCAGGAGGGAAACATTTTGCCAAAAATAACCTCATCATCTCATCCCATGTAGTGATCGATCCCGACTGCAAACTAGCCAACCATGCTCTGGCCTTATCCCTTAGAGAAAATGGGAATAACCTTAATCTCACTGCGTCTTCCGATACTCCATTTTGCTTGAATAAATCACAAATATCCAAAAATGTCTCCAAATGGGTATTCGGATCCTCCAAAGGCAATCCTCCAAATTGAGATGCCCTCACCATGGATGTAATGCTGTGAGGAATCTCAAAACTCGCAGCTGTAATCGTCGGCCTTATAATAGGAGGCATAGGTCTATTGTTGTGCCCTATTGTCAAATCCATCATAGTCAACTCCCTTCTCTCTTCAGTATGTGACATCATTGTAGCACCCCACTCTCGCGAGACCCGAACCCGATATCGACGGTGATATCCGAGCCCGTGACCCGCGAAGGTGGTATGCTAGAGCAGTTAAAACAATTCAAATACTTAGTATGGAATTTTTATTTTTGAAAACAATCGAGTGCGCGCATATCAGTAAACAATTTGGCCCGCAATATGAAAACATTTTCAATCAAATACTATTCCAGTACTCAAATCAGTTCATATACATATAATCATAGCCAAATTGGGCCTAATACAATAACAGTATTTATCTGCGAAAATACAAATTTACACATATAAATCAGAGTGGCTCAGATGCAGACATGAAACCGATCCCGACTTCAAACTCTGTCACTCTTGCAGTACTCATACTCCCGTTTCACTAACGGGGTACTCTTCAAACCCTGAAAAATAATTGCAATGTTGGGTGAGTTTGCGAACTCAGTGAGAAACCATCATCGATGGTTCACTCAATTCATGCATATACAATCGATTTACCATATATCACATACAATCACATTTCTCAAATGTAAGGCATTACACCTTTCACACAATTTACATTCAATCACACCCTATATGCAATGCACATGTGACACTGTCCAATTTATTACGGTGTTGTGACCGAGCGCCTATCAGTGATCAGTAATCAATGGACGCGTCTAGGGAGTAGGAGAGCCCTCAGGGTATGCACTAACTCCCCTCGAGCTCGAAGCTCGGTATTACGTTGGGCTTGAAGCCCTGATCATTGAGCCTGTGACTCTAACAAATATGTTGGGCTCGAGGCCCTGATTGCGTTGAGCTTTAAGCTCTGAAAATCGTTGGCTGCTCCGGTCACAACTGTCATTATCTGATCATGCCATTATGCATGAATGCACATGTTCCAATTTCCATTTTCAATTCCATTTCCTATTCCTTCGGACTTTCAGTCCGGTAATTCAGTCGTATACATTTACGATTTATTTCATTGATGCATTCATAGTCATTTACACACAATAGCACTTCAATATCACATATTCAATATTTCGGACACCCATGGTCCGAAATCAATCAAAGTCAAACACATATATCCATCCATTATCTCCGCATGGCATCAATGCATATAATATTAAACACATAAAGACTGAGGAACCAACTAGGTTACTCACCTGAACTTCCGAGCTACCTACCTGGAAGTCTCAGCAATATCCGTGGAATTGTTCCATCGGTGCCTCTAAAACAATCAAACAATTTCCAATTACTAAAATGATAATTTAATGATGCACATGTCTTAATTAAAAGGATGTACTATGCCTATTCATGACCTTCCCGACGCTATTTCCCAATTTCCACTTTCCTTTAGTCAAATTCAACTTCCCACTCAATTGATCAATAAAGACTCTTTTCAATTCAATAACATATCATCGAACTCCCAAATTTTGATTGTAATATCCTGTCAATTTATCACGTCATAACCACCAGGTTATTACCTCAAAATCAATATCACTATTCTCTAGATCAAATTCACCTTTTATGCTTAGTTTCTAAAATCTCAACAGCATTCTCTTACATTCAAAAATCTCACAAACATACCCCAATAATTGAAACAGCCTTTAGGTTGAAATATGGAACCACATTTAATTTCTTTCTATAATTGAGATCCTACTAATTTAATTTCAACCTTTCATCCTTCGTATCAATTGTAGAACTTTTTCTCTAAATCAAATCGAATCAAACCTTACCTCAATTGGAGGTCTACACCATTAGCTTTACCTCAAAAACTAACCCATCTCCATTCATAAAATTTGGTCCTCGCCACGGCGTCTAAACAGTGGCTCGTCGCGACGTAAGAACTTGCTCGTCGCGACGTCCCATCTATCTCTCATCACGACGTGCAATTTATCGCTCGTCGCGACGTGTGCTCGTCGTGGCGTAGACTCCTTTTCTCGTCGCGACGTCTAATTATTTTCTCGTCTCGACGTGCGGGCCCTGGTTTGTCTTCTTCGATCCGTTTTTCTCCATTCCTCTCTCTAAAATCAGTCTTAACACACTCATAACTACCCAAACCTTTCACAATTAACCCCATGCATGCATTTAACACAATAATAAGCAACATATAACCAATTACTTACCAACTCAAGCTCAAATCCTCCGATCTCTGAAATTTCTCTAACTCTTTCCCCTTTCCTCAAGCATCCACGGTTAGCTCCCATAATCACACAAAGCATCATTCTCTCAACAATTCTAATCATTTATCAATCTCAAGGAAGGGGCAAGCAAGGATCACGAAGGGAGATCAAAAATCTCCAAGGAAGAAGAGAAACCATCAAGCCCTAGGAGAAGAGAAAAGGATTTCTTTTCTTTTCAAACTTTAAAACCTATGCTATTTAAAGGATAATTACTTAAGCCTCCTGTCTCTTTCCTCACAATACATTTAAATCGCTATCTCTTTTCAATTCATTTTCCAGTCCAATTTGTCTCCAAATCTCAGTAAATCATAAATCACATTTAATTATCTCTCAATTTTACAATTCATAACGATATCACAATTAAATGTCGGAAAAAAGTCATGAATGCATGTACCTATCAGTGCACGTGCCAAAATACTCAATCCTCTACAATTAGAGGCCAAAAGAATGTTCAGTCGATTTTATGCGGTAAAATCCTATCCCGTCCCAATTTACCAATATAACCTTCCCATCGGTGACGGGTTATTACAATCAACCTCTCATCGTGTTGTTCCATCTTTGAAAATTGCTCTTCTCTAGTCCTTTCTGCTGAAGTACTACTCCGAGCCAATCTGGTTTCTTTACGCAACTTGCAAGCAGTTTTTTCAATTTCAGTATCTAATAGAAAATTCTCGGGCTTTTGGCCACGAGTGAGCATAAACAAAATAGAACAAAATAAAAATAATAACAAACCTAAGGATGAAAAATAAAACATCCGAAATAAAGCAATCAAACAAACAACTAAAATACGCAAATAAACAACAAAGCAAAAATTAAATCTGAGACAATTAACACCGTCTAATTTAATGACTCAAAATCAGAAATTTTTCTCCACGACAACGGCACCAAAAACTTGTTGCGGTCTAAACAAAACAATTAAATTTTATCTAAACTAATTAGAGGCAAGTGCACTCATTTATAAGTAATATAAATCGGTAAGAACCTGGATATCGTACTCCAAGGGAAAATTTTCCAACATGTAAGACAATTAAATTAAACGATTAAAATTACTCGCATTTATCTAAAATTTGATTGATTTGAAAATAAAATAAAATAAAGTAAGCAAATTAAGAAAATATGAAAATGCAAAGTATGAATTAAAACGACTAGATTTAATCAAATGACAAAAATCGGTTAAGGTATCAGATTTCAGTTGGATTGGACATTTAAAATAAAATTATAACAGTGGATTGATTTAGGAAACACTTCGCTTAAGCAAGTCGAACCCAATGTTCATGGTGTTCCCTTCTCTTTTAAATTCGAGTCACTACTTGGTTCATAGAAAATTCGGAATAAAAGGCGTTAAATACAAGAAGCCTAAAATTAAGTTCGTTAATTCTAGGTATCCTCACACAAGATTCTAAAGTTGGCCTACACTTTAGTCTCAAGTATGTTGCTTGATTAATTTTTTGACAAATTAAATCCCATTGGTTGTGGCATTAAATCATCTAAGGTCTTAATCTAGGTGATCAAGCTAAATTAAGACTAAATATGCATTTAATCAAGCAAAAATCAATACCACAAAAATTATCCTAATCGAATATCAATCTTAACCTTAACCTAAAAGAAAAATTTAATCACACATATCTATCAATGTAACAAAATTATGGTCATAATATATGTTTGCATTGATTAAAACCACACAATTAAAATAAATAAGAAATAAAATAAAGAAAATAAATTTAAAACACCCTTCTTTAGTTATCAGAATGATGTGACAAATAAAGTTTTGTCTCCTCATGCACGTCCCTTCTCTACTGTTTCTCCTTTCTCTTCATGTTTATTTTTTAAAACTCCAACAGCAGACCTCCCACGTTTCCAAGCCTTTTGTCCCCAGCTGTCCACTTTCTTCTCCTTTAACAAGCAACTGCCACGTTCCTTCCTCAATCAACAGCTGCGTCCTTCTTCAATCAACAGCTGCGTCCTTCTTCTCCTTTAACAAGCAACTGCCACGTTCCTTCCTAAACTTACCAGGCAACTCACGTTGTTTTTCTTTCCCAGCAGCTGCAACATTCTATTGATTCCAGCTGCTTCAAGTCTTCACGTACAGCCCTTTTAACACCCCCTCTTGCTGGCCTTGAACGTGAGTGATGAAGAGTCTTCACTAGCAGCTCACGATGTTCATCAAGCCACCAGCTAACTTCGTTTATGGGTAGATAATCATCGTTTAATGGGGGCTGCAGTGAGTGTTAAAACAGAGAGCTCTAACGTCTACCTTGGTCTCTCCAGCTCAACGTGTTTCCTCCCCTTTAACAACACATACTCTCTCATCTTTTTACGCACATACACAGCTGCCTCCTCCCTTTCTTTGCCAACAGCTCACGTTATTTTCTTCTCCTTCTGCTTGTCTTCAACGTAAGTGAGTTCCACATAGCTTTAACGTTTTCCCATCTCCAGTCCACTAGCTAAAATTTTAATCATTCCATGCTTCAGCTGTCTCGTTGCATTTGGTGTAGAGTGTACAGTGATGATGCGTTGGCTCCACCTCTTAAATCCCACTAATGTATATTTTTTATCACCACTTCTCACGTTGAAGTCTCCGTAAGGCTTTGTCACGTTGCTTCCTTCCACCACTAGCCTAAATTATTTCTCCAAATTTCATGTTCTTCCTCCTCTCCGCCACTACTCACATGTCTTCTTCCACTACTTCACATTTTTCCTTCTTTGATTGCAGCCAAGGGCTTAAAAATATCATCGCCCTTTGTTGTTTTTCTTTTGTCTCAAGACATTAAAGAGTGGGCTGCTGTTTTTGTGGAATCTGCATGCTTCTTTCTTGGATGGCTACGTTGTCTTCTTATGGGTGGAGGAGTGACGTGATTTCTGGAGAACTTGTGTGAGGGGTGGCATTTCCTCTCCAGTCCCACCAGCTTCTTGTTCCTTTACTATTCAATCTCCACGCCTCTCTCTCTAATTGGTTATATGTCTTGAATAATTCACGTCCCTCTCCTTTCTATCTTCCAAAAACGTTAACATTTTTATTCATCTAAAGGGGCCTAAATTAAAAACAAATAATGTTTTAATTAGTACAATTTAAATGTTAAATGGACAAAAGTTTAGAAAATTATGAATCTAAAATTAATATAAAAATGTCCATTAACAACATCCTTTGGTGGATAGAAGATTAAAGATTGCGTCTTGAAAGATGATAATTGCACATTGATGTTCAATTGATGGTTGCGCTTTAACTCATTTTGAGTTATTCTTAATACTCATGCAATACATTTGTCATTTTTTTTCCTTCTCTTTTCCATTTCATCCATTCATTAGCCTTTCATCAACATTACAACCCTACAAAGTCCCCTTGATCATGAATCTGTGGTACGTTAGTGGTGGAGATAGTAGAATCTTTACAAGCTTATGGTAGGTACTAATCTAGGTAGATTGAGTGAAATTTTCCTAATTGAGAGATGAGCGAAACACTTGGACCTTATGAGAGCTCTACTGTAGCACCCCTTACCATAGGGTATACACCGGGACGCCCGAAGGTCATTCCGATACATATCCTACGATAAGGGAGAACTACAAACAATCACTATATTACTTCACTTGGCATCATAATAAATATCAGTATAACAATCAGTAATTGTTGAAACCAAAATTTGCTTTCTCATTTCATTTCATAGAAACCATAAATGTACATATCTGTCATTGTTTACTGTCTGTACATCACTCTAAAAGAAACCTAATACAAAAAGTCTAACTAGGTTATCCCTAAAAACAAATCCCAGCTGACCGACCTGTGAGCCATGACTTCTCTTGCCAACACGATCTACACGGCAGGAAAAGTCCCTCTGGAGCTAGGAGTCTGCTCTCTCGGTCCTGAAAAATAAGTTGCAATTTTGGGTGAGTTTGCGAACTCAGTAAGGTAACCATCATCGATGGTTCACTCAATTCATGCAATAATCAAACAGATCACAGTTATATCATAATAGCACATTCAGAAGTACCACATGATTATTCACATCAGCACAAGGCATTTTGCCTTTCACTCAATCATAGACATTCAATCAAATGCATATGTAATGCGTATGTGACACTTTTTTTTTCAATTTATTTCGTTATTGTGACTGAGCGCCTAAACTGTCCCAATAAGGGCGCATTCATCGGTGAGCCTGCGGCTCTGAATCACTGTAGGCTCGGGGCCCAAATACATTGAGCTTTTAGCTCTCGGTGGCTGCTCCGGTCACAACTGTCTTTATCTGATCATGCCTTCATGCATGGAATGCATATGTCAAAATGAATCAGTATATAAGGCACGATCAACACAAATGTCACAAAGTATCACATCTTAAGCAGATAGTTCACAAATTCACATACAACAGCACTTCTATGTCATAATCTCCTAATACATCGGACCTCCCGTCCGGAATCCAGTCATAAACAACTCACAAACCCACCATTATTCTCCACAAAGTTATAAGCGCAAAATTATAAACAAATCATAATTGAGAAACCATCTAGGTCACTCACCAAATAGCTTTCGAGCTAATTCCTGGAAGTCTCGGCAACGTCCGTGGGCTGACGTTTTAAATGTGCCTCTATAACAGTCAAATTATTCAAACATTACTAAATGTACAATCAGAAATATTTAATAATGCACATGTAGTAATTAAAAAGTGTTCAATGCATGTTCGTGACATTCCCAGCACTATCCCAAAAATTTCCATCATAAACTTTTCCTCTGAATATTAGAAACTCATAGACACTAAAATCACTCAATTCGGACCTCTATAGGTCCAATTCTCGATAAAACACGAAGCAGAAAAATCACTACTCGGTCCCCTCACTTTGACCTAATCAATCCAGGTCATTTTCATCTCTAACAATACACAATTTCACATAGAAATGAAGTTAAATAATTCACGGATCCGATGCCTCGAGAATCAGGTCAATCGGAGTTCAGACGAAAAACTTTTACACAAAAGAATGGCAAAAGGGTCAAATTAGAACAAAATTTACGATTCTAAGAAAAATCACATTTGTATCAATTTCCCTTTCTTCTTTCACAAAACCTAACTTTTCACACAAGTGTCCAAATGTGACAAATTTGATATCATTAGAAAGATCACAGAAAACCTTATAAGTTCCATGAAGGGTCTAAAAGCCAATATGGTCTCTAAGGAAGTCTAAAACTTCTTCAAAGTTACTGCCCATAAAATGAACATATGAACAGTAACTGAAAATTTCCAACCCTCATAACTTCTTACTCCAAATCCCTAAAATTGCATATGATACCTCAATGGAAAGGGTAAAAGATAATCTACATCTTCTATGAAAGATGTAAAAATCAATGAAGGCTCTAAAGGGGTGAAAAACCCTTTCAAAGATTCTGCCCAAATTTACCATATGAACAGTAACTGAACTAGGTCCAACGCCAATAAGTTTTTACTCCTAACTCTAACTAAGGCACATTATACACCATTAGAAAGCTCTAAACATGTGCTACAATATTCAAGGGACTCCCCAATCCAATTCAATCTCTAAAAGGGTCAAAAACACAGACAATATTTCTGCCAAATGAAACGGTAAAACTACCATATGAACAGTAAATGCACTCTACTAAAAATCCTATCTTTCCATTCCTTATGCCAAAAATTCCAAGCTATAAGTCAAAAGAAATATCAAAACATATTCTACAACTTTTATGAACAACTAGAAAGCAAATTCAACCTTTAAACAAATCAAATTCGCAATCCAAGTTTCTGCCTATATAATTCATTCTCAACAGTAACGCAGTCTTCCAAAATTCATAAATCCATATACCCTTAGCGAAAAATTCCATACCATATAGCAATAAAAAGGTCAGAAAATATGCTACAATTCTCAAGAAAAACTTCAAAGCAAATTCCACTTCTAACTAGGTAAAATTCACCCATTAATGTGGCTGCCCTGTTAAGGAATGTTAAAACAATACATGACCTAAACCATATCACAACTTTAAAAATGCATAACTTACCATCCTTATATCCATAATTAACATATTATACCTCATTAGAAAGCTACAACAATCCTCTACAACATTCCAGAAGATCAATTAAGCTAATTCAAATCATAACAGTCCACAATTAGCTTCAGAACACAGAAATTACAAGACCTATACACTTAGAGCCATTTGCACACAAAACACATTTTGATCTGAATTACCACCTGAACATTAACAAATCATAACTTTCAACCTAAAAATAAAAAAAGTTCATACTTAGTGGCATTAGAAAGCTAACAAGTAAATCTTAAACTTTCATGAAGACCAATTTCACAAAATCTGTTAGCCCCAAATTTTTTTTTAAAAATTAAGCATGATTAGATTAATTGAGTAAGTTATGTTAGCATTAATTGAGTTGAGATTAATTAATATGTGATAGCATTAAAGAGTTTGGTGGTGAGTTAATGAGGTTAAATGTGTTAGTTGGGCCTTAATGAGGTAGGAAAGAAAAGAGAATAAGTGGGCTTGAGAAGTTTAAAGAGGAAAATAAGAAGGGAGGAAGAAGAAGTGAATGGGCTTGGGCCTATGGGCTTAAGTAATTAATGAGGAGTATAAAAGAGGAGGGAAATAAGTGAGTTAGTAGTAGAGAAGAGGGAGTTACGAAAATTTGAGGGAGAGAAGAGAGAGGTTCGTGGAAGATGAAAGAAGAAGGAGAAAAGGAAAGAAGCTTGGCTAGGTTTGATATTCCAAGAGTTTGAGTGAGAGTTTGAAGAAGGTTCAAGAAGGAAAAGTGTAGAGGAGGAGCTAAGCTACATTTTGAACCAAGAAACTCTTGGGTTGAGTCAAGAATCAAGGTAAGTCATGAATTCAAGTGTTAATTTTTAGTTGGGTTTTGGTGTAGAAAGCTTAGAAATGAAGTGGGTTTAGTGATTTTAAGGTTGATTTCATGAAAAAGGTTATGTAGAATTTCAATTGAATTTGTGTTGAATTGGGTTTTTGTTTCTCTTGAAGTAGAGCAAGAGAGAGGAGAAGAGCAAGGAGAAGAGCACTCCTAAGCAAGGATTAAGCAAGTTATAAGGTGGGCTTCATTTTTATCTTTATGCTAGTAAGTTCTAAAGACTATCTCAACTAATAGAATTAATGTTTTTCAATTGCCTTGAGATGAACATTGATTGAACTTTGATTGTGTACAAAATGAATTATGATTGCCATTATGTGAAAGCTTGAACAGTATATGACATTGCTTGATATTGCTTGAAAAGTCCATGAATTGAATGAGCATGAATATTAGTGAAATCATGAAATGTGAGTTAAGCATGAAATACAATTTCCAAAAATCAGCTATGTGGATGAATGAAAATCCATTTTCGTAAATCAGCCAATGGACAAGAAACGCCTAGATTTTGATGCATGAATACATGTTATGTGGGTACTTAAGTCCACCCAAAGAGTCGCGCATGTTGACGAAAGATAGCTTCACTACCGCCCGATCAGTGGCATAGGATGTTCCTTTTTGGACTCCTCAGCATACGACTACACTTGTGTAGCTCGTCAGTTATTGTGGACTTATCTTACCATCAGCTCTGTGTTATGTGTTAGCATGTATTTGCAAGAATGATAGATGCATAAATCATGAAAGTTATGCTTTTAGCTTGATGAATTTGTGGAATGCAAAGATGTATGTTTGTTTGATGAGAGAATTGCTAACAGTATGAATAATGAAAAGAATTCACTTATTTGCATAAATATAAACATGTTACCCATTTGACTAAAGCTCACCCTCCAATTCAGTCCCATCTCCAGTGAGGAGCACGAGATCGACCATCGAGCTTAAAGGCATTACTCCGGAAATGGATAACTTTTTATTTTTCAAGTTAAATTTTGTAAATCAATGCTTTAGATGCATTTTGGGCAAGTTTACTTTTGTAAGTTGTATTTTGGATTTTGGGATGCAAGTGGCTTAAAATGCCCTCTAAAGCCTTGTAATAACTCATATCTTCATATGAATGCAAGAATGTTAAGTTCTAATGTAATTTGTGCAATTCATGTATGTTTTCTAATAATGCATCATGGTTTGGTTTGAATTTGACAAGAGGGAGGAAATGAAATTGCTTTATAGTTTGGGTTTGATTAGAATGCTAGGAGTGTGTTGTTGCCATCAAGATCCATTGGGATAATTAGGTTGGTATGTGTTGTGGGATATGGAGGATTTAGGTTTTATGTAGTACTGGATCAAGAGGGTTTAGAGGGTGAAATGTTGTTGTTGGCAGAAAGTTACACAGCCTGTGTGAAATTTCACACAGACTGTGTAAATCCAAGTGCAGGAGACGCAGTTAGCAGAAAGTTACACAGCCTGTGTGAAATTTCACACAGACTGTGTAAATCCAAGTGCAGGAGACGCAGTTAGAAGAAAGTTACACAGGCTGTGTCAAATTTCACACAGCATCGTAAATCCAGTCTTGATGTTTTCATGGGTTACATACTGTGTGAATTTTCACACGATCGTAAATCCGTCTTATCCCATCCGAAGGTTACACAGACTGTGTGACTGACAGTATAAATTTCACACAGCCTGTGCTTTTCAGGATATGAACATAGTGGGTTCTTTTGGTCATAACTCCATCGTTTGACCTCCGATTGAGGTGATTCTTAAACCATTAGATTTCTAAGACACATATCTATCTCTCCATGAAAAATTATGTCATTGGAGTTAAATTGAAAAAGTTGCTTTAGAGCAAGAAAGAGGTTGGGTGAGAGAATATATTTGGGGAATGAGCACCTTTGGTATTCTAATGATATCTTGAGTTAGGGAAGCTCCGATTGAAGTGATTTTTATTGCTAATTATATAACGGCAGGAAATTTCATATGAGCTTAGGAATTGGATTTTGATTTTGGGTCCTA